>OX421973.1:91140173-91725359 GCA_949128135.1 Parasteatoda lunata
TTATAAAATTGATATTTTATTAATTATTTCGGAAACATTCAATGATGAAATGAAGTTGAAAATTTTTTCATCAAGAAATTTGAACAGTACTAGTCTTAAAAAATTAGTTTTATAGGCCTAAAGTTACTTCTAGTCCAGTTCATTCCTTAATTTTTTTGTTTGCATGAACTAAAAATAAATGAATTAAAATGCAGCTTTCGTTTAAATAAATTCGAGCAATGACAAAATAAACGTTGCTAACATTTGTCAGATCAATATTGAATATCTAATGGAAAATTGATTGGATATAAATTTTGTTACAAGATTTCGTAACTGTGTAGTTCTAACTCTCGCAACCCCTGTCACATTTATATGGAACCCAGAACACAATTTTTGAACTGCTGGTCTAAGCGAACATATAAGTTGTTAATTTACTTCAAAACAACATATAATGCATAAATTTATGCGTACAAAAGACTGATAGCTCTGGTAGTATTTTGAATAATTTACTAAAAAACTTGAAAACACGCTAAAATTCCTGATACAACCAATCTTCCATTTCGCTGCATTTTTGGAATTTTTTTAAAAAATTATTTTAATAAAAACATTCAACACTATTTTTCAGTCACTGACTTAAATATGTGGGTGTTCTGTTATAGTTTAAAATATTCTAATAACTAAGTTAATGACATTTCTATTATCTCCTTTTTTTCACGTATTTGAAAATCCGTTTCCTTTTGATTTTTTTCTTCTGACATTTGTGGTTCTCTACCATACATTTTTTAATATCCCATGCCTTTTCTAGGCTATCTTGTTCAGTATTGTTCTTTTATCCCATCCAATATTTTTCCTTGCTGTAACTTGTTTTTGGTATTTTCTGCACCTCTGTGTTTCGGCTTTTAATAAGGTGTGAAAGTAACCATTAAGACTGATCTTATGACATATGTACTGTTTGCCATGATATTTCAGCTTTATTTATACACAGCACAAAGTTAACCTCTTCTTTATTTTACATTAACAGATCAATACCATAATGTAAGTGGCGTCACTTTTTAATTACAAAGTTCAGTACTGCATACATGTCAGCGAAAACCATTTTACTATTTTTATCATACAAATTGGTGCAATATTTTAACACATTAATAATAAATTAATTTAATTACAACATTATTAAAATAAATTATTATAATTATTTATTACACTATTAGAATTCCCCTTCCAAAATTATGGTAAAATAACCGACGGCAGTCTGTCGAAAGAATTAACCGTAAAATTTACGGTAAAGAACAGTTTTTCCCTTTACGATTTTGAAACCGCTTACAACTAGTATGGATAAAATAACTATGAATGCAAAACTATACGGTGTTTTAACCATTTACAATTAGCATGGTTTCAAGACCATAAAAAGAACTTTGATTGGACTTTGTTGATAGTTCAGCAGCTTTGTGATACTCCCGTCTCTGCGTGAATAATATATTCATATTCTAACAGCCCAGAGTCACAAATTTGGGAGTTCAGAACAGTGGAAACTTTTCGTTAGTAGAAGGGAATGGAGGAAATATTGTGGTGTTAACGCTGGGACTCTAGTCCCCGTTCTGTCGGGCATGAAATTGACAGATTAGCTATAATATATACCCGTCTGTAAGGAACTGAGTGGCATCATTTAGTGGGTCTAGTTGGTGCGATAAAATTCTGGTTGTTTAACCGTAATAGGTGAAAGCAGTTAATAAAAGATTTTTCTAACAGTTAACATTTTGAATACCATCTTATTTATGATTATTTGACTGTCTTGTTTGAATGTGGTAAAGTAACTATTGAATAAAATTTTATTTTATCATTTTTCTGAGAAATTTCTAACTATGTAGTATAATTAATTATTAGTGTATTTAATCATTATAATAATATATGCTTGTTGGAAAGTAAGCTTTCAACATTTCTGGACCGTTAGGGATTAAAAATATTAAATTCTGAATTTTTTGTATCTCTTTATTCTTTGTACTTGTTTATAATTTCAAATCATCCATCTGTTTTTTTTATTTTTTTATTTATTATTTTTTTGAGCCTGTATATTCGTAATATAAAAATTCGTAAGATTACTTTTAAAATAATTTTTAGTTCCTTTGAATATAAGCTATTTGATAGTTGAAGAGAATAGTGAAAAAATATTTTTGCGTGACATTGTTAATTTTAGAACACTACCCATTTAAAATAATTTTCTATGTTTCGGAACAGCGGGTACAGTTCGGTTAAGAAACTTATTTTGCGACATGAAACGTCTTCTATAAAACCTCTAACTATGTTTTTGACATAGTGGAAAAAAAAAGAAAATTAATAAGGACAGAAAGTTTATTAAATATATCGCAGCACATACCATTTACACTGCAAAAAGTTTCAGATAGAATTACGCCATAAAATACCGGCACCATAGTAAAATCCATTTTTAACCATAAAATATTGCACCATTATTTTTACAGTAATATCTATTTAATTAGAGTGATTCATTGATTCTACGATAATTATTACTGTAAAAATTAAGATATATTAGATTTTTTTTTAGTTCCGTAACATGTTCCGGTAAAAATGTATTTTATGATAAAAAGTTCCAGCATGTGCCGGGACATTTCACCATAATTTGAAACGAAGTTTTCACAATGTATATTACAATATCATTTGAAATCAGGAATATTTAATTAAAATTAATATTCCTCAATTAAACATATCCTAATTAAAATAAATATATGAAAAGCAAGTTTTTAAATTTTACGTTTTCAAGTTTATGAAAAACTTGAAGCTAATAAATATTTTTAGATAAATTAAAACGCAAGAAAAGCAGAGAGTATATCTGAGAGTATCTATAAAACACATAAATCTATAATTAGAAACATATAGTTCAACACATATAATGCAATTTAAATGAGACACAATTAATTGAAATTAAATTGCACTATTAAATAAATAATGTTTTCTAATATAAACTTGTTGAAGCAATATTTTTAAATTTCATCTTTTATAAAAACCATGATGCTTAGCCATTTTTTCGGAGTGTAAAGTAATAATAACAAAAAGAATATTTGAAATACTATAAGGCACTTACACTTATAGATTTCAACGCACGCAATTCCATTTCAAATGAGATAAATTTAATAGAAATTAGTATTATAGAGTTAAACATACAATGTTAGATAAAACGTCTATGTTAAACTTTATTTTAAGAAATAACACATGAAAAAAAATAAAGCTGTCAAATGTTTTTTGACTAAGTAAAAAGTAACGAGAACAGAAAGTATATTACATACATTGCTATAATTTTACTCAAAAATTATAACACGTACAATGATATTTTAAATTAGACAAATTTTATAAGAATCAATATTACACAATTGAACAGAAAATGTTAGCGAAACTGTACCATGTTAAATTTATCCTTTTTAATTCTTTAAAAAAGCAGATGTTTTTCGATAAACAGCAAAAAGATCAATAAAATAAAAAAAAAGTAACACACAAAACAAATAAAGGGTACGTGTCTGAAAATTAAGAATCATTTTTCCCAAAATCACCAGCAAAAATGTCAAATACACAATTTTAAATGCCAATTACCTTCGCCAAAAGTCACCGTACATTCCAGTTGAAAATGTCCTGTCTTTTTCTTTCCAAAAACCCATTATTCAAGAACCAATTACTACTCAGAGAATAGAAGTCATAAAAATAAAAAACAAATCAAAAACAAAAATAAACAGTCTTTTGTTAAAATACTCACACTTAATCTTATCAATCACTATCGGTTTATTTTTAATACTGCTTTTTAACATTTCAATCCTCCAAAGCTTTTTACTTAAATAGAATAAAAATGCTGGATAATATTTCTTTTTCAGAACCCTATTTTTTTTCTCTCTCTTGAATTCAAGACAAACAGTATAAAAATCAAAAAGACTTCTGTACCATTTAAGACTTGTTTTGACAAGCTGCAAAAAAGTCGCTTTTCGATTATTTTTCTATTTATTCATATATCCCCACCGTTCGTAATTATTTGCACAAATCCAGACACTTGGCGAAAAAAACATTTAAAAAAAAAAACTGCAATATATTTTAAAACTCGTGTTGACACATCGTACAGTGCGCCAACATTTTTATCCCTTTTTGGCGAGAATAAATAAGAACAAATTGTCTTCTGAGGAAGAGGCAGTTTATATTTATTCACAGTTTTTACTCTCGATTCGTCTTTGTCTGCAACTTGTTCTGTAGATTCGTCGTTCGCCAGTTTCCATGTGTTATTTGTTTATTAAATTATGGGTTCTGAAACGTTTTTTCTCTTTATTAAATTGACTCCGAAAGAAATATTTTTCTATTTTATTTTAATTCTCGGTTCTATTTTTTTTTTTATCCGTTTTGACTCAGAAATCTTGACATTTGTTTGGGAATTTTATTTGATATGTTATAAAAAGAAAACGAATCATTTTTACAAACGGAAGCATTATGAAGTTTGAAAATAGATTGAAAAGATTTGATGCGTGCACGAAAAGTTTTCCGTTTCGATTTTGGCTATAAAATTTAAAAAAAAAAAATTTTTTTTTATACAACACATATTTTTTTCTCTAACAGCTCGTGTTATTAAATGCTTTTTTCCTTTACATTAAAATAATTTGTACAATTATCGTTTGATAGTACTCATACATCTATACTGCATATTTATTTCAAAATAAACTAAAAACTGATTCAAATGCTTATTTAAAGGACAAAAACTGAAATATTTTAATGCAAGACAGTTCGATGTGAATATTTCCATGCTCTTCTCAATTTAAAGTATTCTAAAAGCGATTGAATTTCTGACGAATGATTATGTGTTAAGTTTTCAGCGAATTAAAACGAATTTTTTATATTTATTACTCATTGTAATTTTATCAAAGCTTGTGTTATTATCAATAATTTATTAAAGTTTTATTTTGTGTTATTTTAAGAAAAAGCAAAAGGAATATATAAATATTATATATATATTTGGATTTTTATAAATATATAAGTATTTTAATTAAAGAGAATATATAAAAGAGAATATTTTTACACTGATCAAAACACTGATTGTAAAAAAAAATTTTATGATTTGACATGGCCGTCAAATTGTTGACTGTAAAAGAAGCAAAAATTATTAAAGTTGTACACTTCCCGAAGACAATATTAAATTGAGTTTTATAGCATTAAAAAAATTGCGTTTCACTAATTTGTTTTACTGTAAGCCGCCTACTATCATAATTTAGATGCATTAAATATGATTTCAACTCAATACAGTTTGATTAAATAAATCATACCAAGAAAGTGAAGCGGTAAAATATAATAAGATTTTTCTTATTTATATATTTTTAAAGCGAATAAACGCTTTTCATATAAAGCAGTTTGGTTCTTGATAGCATATTTTTGAGCAATAATATCCTATGTAAAACATAAAAACCGAAATTACTATGTAAACAATTAATTTTTGATAAAGAAATGCAACTTTCATTAGTTTTATAATCTTTTTCTGTAGATATTTTTCTTTTTTTAAACTTAAAAAAAAGCCTTCATACAGAAGTTCTTTAAAAAAAAAAAAAAAAATACATAGCCTAGAGTCCGTATGAAAAGTTAACAAATTGTAGTAGTTTTGAGGGGAAAATTTCATCTTTCCGCATCCATTCTTGTTACAAGTAGTGTCAGTCCTTCACTCCTTTTCCCCATTTTCCCCTGATCCTTCCACCAAGGCTACTTCAAATTTAATAACAGTAAGGCGTAATTCGATTTCATTCGTCAAACCGCAGTCCGTAATTTGTCTCGACGGTCTACATTAAGCTCTCTTTTCCCAAGTCCTTTTCCTGTTTTTGTTTCTTTATCCCCTCCTTAAGAAAATTCTTCCAGTTTTTGTCTTTTTGGAAAAGAGTACATAGGTGCAAATAATTAAATAGGCCCCGGGGCGATTTTTACTGTTTTCAGGGTATGGAGCTTCAAAGATTTAGATTTTGGTTTCTTTCTTTTTTTTCTTTTAACTGTTTTACTTGTTTCTTTGTTTGGTACTGGAAAAGTGCTTTATGAGGGGTATAGCAAAATAGTGATCTAAATTTTTGATATGAAGGATATAAAATTTTTAAAAAAATGGTGTTTTTGTTTTTACAAACATTTTAGTTAAATTTGCATTTTTCAGATTATACTATTTACATTAATTACAGCATACATTATTTGTTTGCTAGTATGGTTAATTTAAATTTCGAAAATAAATCCTTCGCATATTTTATAGAAATAAATTACATTCGCTTATTGATCTATTTTTAAAAATGGGCAGAAATTTATTTTTGTTTTGTAATAAATATTTAACTCGTGTTTTAACTAGAAATAAAAGCAGTATAATGGCAAAAAATAGAGAACTTTATTTAAAAAGAATACAAATGAATAAAACATTCAGTAAAATATTAATTAATAGTTTTACAGAAAATTTAACAAAATTTATATTATAAATTTAATTTGATACTAAAGAATTTTTTTTTTTTTCAAATTTCATTAAATTGCACTTTTTGAAATTTTATATTTTCAAGTTACATTCTCTATTTTTTTATTCATTTTATCACTTTTTTGAAGAAAAAAAAAGTTTAATAATATAAGGGGACAGATATCTTTTTCGTAATCATTCACAAACCCTTGCAATTTCATTTCTAAAGTTTTTTTTAAAATTCAAATCTTGAATTATTCAAGTGACATGCATGTACTAAAAGTATTCTTCAATTATGTTTCATTCCTTTAAGCTTTAGCGAATTTATTTAACTCCACAAAACATTTTCAAACAACAAAACTTACCTTTTCTTGTTCCGTAATAAATTTTAATCCACAAGACATCTGCAAGCTACAGAACATATGTTCTCCTATTGCGTTATTTATTTTTATTTCACAAGATTTTTGCAAGATACAGATCATATGTTCTCCTGTTTCGTAATTTTTTTAATTTGTAAGATTTTTGCAAACAACGAAACTTATCTTCTTTTGCTGTGTTATTTATTTTTACTTTAAAAGACATCTGCAAACTACAGATCATATGTTCCGTTTCGTAAATTTTTAAATGCATAAGACTTTCGCAAACAACGAAACTTGTCTTCTTCTGCTATGTTATTTATTTTTACTTTAAAAGATATCTGCCAGCTACACATCATATGTGCTCCTGTTCCGTAAATTTTTAAATGCGTAAGACTTTTGCATGCAACGAAACTTATCTTTTGTTGTGCTATTTATTTTTACTTGAAAAGACATCTGCAAGTTACAGATCATATATGCTCCTGTTACGTAAAATTTTTAATTCGTAAGACTTTTGCAGACAACGAAAATCTTCTTCTGTTGTGCTATTTATTTTATTTTTAAAAGACATCTGCAAGCTACAGAGCATATGGGTGATTCTCACGAAATATGACAATTCACTATCCCTTGCTCCAATATCTAATACTATAATACTACACGAACTTTTTTTTTAAAAAAATTAATAAATAGCATTGCTCTTAGCATTTTAAAATAACTTTGCACCAGCATTGACCGTTTTGTATAGTTAAAAAATTTATTTGAACTTCAAAATGTCATTTTCTTGGCATGTCCCAAACAATGTTTCCAATAATAACTAGCTTCAAAACTTCCTATAAATTTTTCAATATCTTATTTTTTTTTATCTCAACCGGTGTAAGCATTTCTAGAATATACGCAGAGGGTATTATTTACAAAAACTTCGTTTAAATTAATTTTTTCTGTCAATAATTTGTTTGTCCCAAGAAAATCTGTCATTTTCCTGGCTACTTTTATTTAGTGGTTTATAACCAATATAGATAGAGCCAACAATCAATATCTTATGTTAATAGATTTATTAGATACCCTCCTATATGAACATGTCTTTGTTGCATGAATAAAGAACCAATTTTCTGGTACAAAATCTATTTCAAAAATTTTTTCATGGTGAGTAGGTTTTTGTGTTGTCATTTTCCTGGCTTCTTGAAACCATTAATAACATAAACTACATAGATTTATCTGAGTTATTTTAAGAAATCCTGTTTTCTACAGAATATAAACGTCTTAGGCCAAAATATTTAATTAAAGTAAAGTTATATACTATAAAATGGCGAATTTGTCATTATACTGGCTGTCATTTTCCTGGCTTATGAATGCCAAACTGCTAATACTGGAAGGAAGGAAAGCAAATATTAACCTAATACCAAGTTTATGTATGATTGCAATATGCTTGGATGTAATCAAAGTTATTTATTTATTTAATGATTGATTATTATCCAAAATTTTATTCTGTACACATCGGCAACAAAATTTTTTTTGATTCCTCCTGCAGTGGATAAAAAGAATTAATTTAAGCAATTTATGGTCCATCTGACATAAAAGCTTAAGTTGAGTTACTTATTTTTAACTCAAAATGACTGTCTTTTAAACTTCTGAGCTAATATGTCATTTTCCTGGCATTCAAGATTTGGTGAATTTCAATTTTATTTTTTTTCCCGAGCAAATGTCAATAAAATACACTGCTGTCTGTAAGATATTAATAAGTGTAACTAAAGAAGTATACAAAAAAAAATTTAGATTATTTTGACGACTTTAAATTTGAAGAAATTGTTTGCTCCGAATTGTCATATTTCGTGAGAATCACCCATATGTTCTTCTGTTCCGTAAATTGTTTAATCCATAAAACTTTTACAAACAACGAAACTTATATTTTCCTATTATTTAGTTTCGTTTGACAATCAGACAAGTTTATATATTTTTAATCTTACTTTCCTTAAGAGCGATGCTCCGAATTTTCTTAATATTTAATTTTTTTTTTTACTGAAACATTAAGACTAATGGACTTACTCCTTTCACTATTTTTTCTTTTTTTGAAAGTGAGTAAAAAAATTCCCTTTAAGGGCAGTGATTATGAAACACTATATTTTATAATGCAGGCAAATGCAGTAGAAAAAATATTTGAAAAACATTTCATTCAGGAGTAGATTGGAAGATAACAATGAAGATAACAATGACAATGACTGTTGAACAATGACTGTTGAAGATAACAATGATGATAATATGATGAAGATAACAATGACTGTTGAAGATAACAATGAAAAGCAAAACATTCTTAACAATAAGTTTGGGGTAATTTTTATTGCAATTAAATTTCCAATTGCACCAAAATTTAAAAAAATCTACTTTAAATGTAGTAGTAATGTTCCCGTTATCATATCCTTATATATTTTATTATATTTCTAATATTTCTCTTATAGATTATAATATTTCTGACAAAATTTCTTTAAAAGTATGAATTGTAAGCCAAATGCATCAAATCGAAATATTTAAAAAAATTAAGAAATCTATTCAGCAGGCGTTGATAACGGTTGGAAATAATGATGATAATAATTAAAAACCTTGTTAAAAAATATATTTGTTTTAGTCCCATTTCTTTGCAGCTAAAGATCAACAACAAAAGTATAAAACTACATGGTAATGTTGAGCCAACATTTAACCTTTATATGTAAATAATAACATTAAATACGAATTTCAGAAAACAAAATTCGAATTTTGTACTTTTATCGATCAATGCAATTCACTAAGAAAACAAGCTCCGATTTTTATTAGCTTAAAAAGGCACAATTACTCAATTGTAGCTTTGCCCTTTCTGCTGTATGCAATGTTTACACATCGAGTAAAAGTTTTCAAAGAATTAAACCTGTCTCTTTCTCGGAAAAAAGGATTTTACTTTACCGCACGTTCAAAACTTCATTCTAATTTAATTCTTTTTTCGAAAGGAATGGGTATTTTAAAGGGATAAACTTCAAGTTAAAAGCCTCGCTCTACCATCTGAACAATGGGAAGAGTCTTTTTGCGCTTTTCGGGAACTTGCATTGAATTGAGGTGCCTGGTAAATCGAGTTCAAGTTGAGGAAGTTTTCTCTCAAAATATTAGACGTACAAAAGTACATTATTTTCCTACTCTTAAATTTGTTTTGCCCTTTTTCCGAAACAAAAAAAAAGTTTTATTTTTTGGAATCAATTTTATTACCTTTTAGAAAATGTTTGAATAATTATTAGCTACCTTAAGCTATTAGGCCTTTTTTTTATCTAAAATTTTTTCTAAAATATAGCTTTTTAAATCAGAATTAAAAATAATTTTTGAAGATTTCTTTAATTTATTAACCAAAGTCATTGGCAATTTAATTTAAAGTGGTTCAAATCTAATTTAGTAAAAACACAGGATTTTTGAGACACATAGCCATTACATTAAATATAATCAAGTTTTATCAGTATGTATAATATCTGATCTATAAGAAATCAAGTTTAACATATTTAAGTCTTATCAATATTTACATATGTGATATATAACAAACAGAGAGTCATCAAGTTTAACATGATTAAGTCTTATCAATATTTATTTATGTGATCTAAAAGAAACATAGTCATCAAGTTTAACATGATTAAGTCTTATTAATATTTACAGATCATATAATATTTATCAATATCATATGATCTATAAGAAGCAGAGAGTCATCAAGTCTTACATAACTAAATCTTATCAATGCTTATATTGATCTATAGAAACAGATAGTAGCCAAGTTTAACATAATTAAGCTTTATAAATATTTATATTTGTGACCTAAAAAAACAGATAGTCATCAAATTTAACCCTTTTCACTTCGATGTAGCCTTTAAGGAGGTGTCATCAGCCACCACTCCAACATAAAAATTTATGATACCTTTATAATTAATAACCACAATATTTTAAGAATTTAAAAAAAATATATGAAAATACTGTATTATGCTATTTAAATTATTTATTTCAAACATCAATTTAAAATACACGGAGTGCAAAGGGTTAACATAATTAAGTCTTATTAAGATTTATATAAGTGATACATAAGAAACAGATAGTCATCAAGTTTAACATAATTAAACCTTATCAACATTTAAGTACCCGATCTGTAAGAAACAGTTACTCATTTAGTTTCCTAAAATCAAATCTTATCAATACTTACATATGTGATCTATAAGAGACAGACATTAAATTTAATGCAGTTTAATCTTGTCAACATTTAAAAACCCAGGTTTGTGTTAAAAATTCTCTTTTTTCAGAATTATTTCGAAACTTCATAGTTTGAAATGCAGGTACCACATATAATTTCATCTCTTGATTTATCAACATAAAATTCTGGAACATGAACAGGTAAAATTTATAAAAATGGTTGTTGATTATGTTGGTTTCTATTCGCTTTTTTAATAACGTAAAATAACACTTTTTGCAATATTTTTTTTTTTTGCCGTACCTCCAAATTAATTTAAAATAACAAACTTTCCCTAGAATTTCCCATAAATCTTCACCTCATAAAAAATAATTAATTTTTTTTACAGCAAATCATTTTTCTACTTTAAAAACGTGTTTAACCTTCATTAAATTAAACTTAAAAAAATACGTTTTAGGCATCGTCCAGGAAATGGATTTCTATTATGAAAACATGAAAAAAAATTTAAATAAAAGAAACCAGTGTAAAAAAAAATCTGCTAGGAATATCGCTGAAATGAAACATACATTTTTAATGACTGATCTTCCTTCATGATAGCTGGTAAAAAAAAAAAAAATTTAAAAAAAAATCCTTCAACCAAAAACCTCTGCTTCCATTTAACTTGTGATCAAACCTTCTAGTTAATGTGTCTTCAGAATTTATATTTTTTTTTATACCATGCCAAACCTTTCTTTATTTTTAAGTATTGGGTTGGGGGACACCTTATTCCTTCCCCTTTCCTTATTATCTGAGATTGCGGGTGTCAAACCCAGCTCGGCAACTCCATTTAATGTTCTTTGTTTTCTGTTACTTCGGCTTTTGTTTCATCGCTTTTCACAACCCTACCCCCACAGAAGCCTCCCCCCTCAACAATTTCCTGATCTCTTATGCCATGGTACGGATGCTTATCGGTAAGGCCAGAAGAAAATTAAAATTACACCAGCAGGGTTGAAGGAATAAGAAACGTTTGGGAAAAAAATTGCAATGGAATATGTTGCCAAACCGTTGGAAAAAATATCATTAATTAATTATGAGTCATTGATCTAACGAAGAGGCAGAAGATGCGAGGTTTTTAGCGACAATCTTTAATTGAGTGAGCGTCGCTTGAAAAGAGGGTAAATCGGAATCTTTTTTTCATCCTTCCTCCGGAGAAGTTTTTCATCACCCTATCTACTTCTTTCAGATGCTTCTTTTTTCATCTTCTTTATCTTTTAGTTATTTCTTCTTTATCTATATTGTTTTCTAGGTTGTGATTAATTAATATGTTGGGAACGAAAGATAGCTCGTTCGAAGATTCTAATGTCGTTTTCAAACGCTTGTACAGATGGTTTGTTCATTCGTGAAGATTTGAAGCGTGGATCGAATTTCTTAGTTTTTAAAACGGAAAAGGGTGTAAAACATAAAAAAATATATTAATAAAAGAACTTTTTTTATCAATTTTTTAAACCATTTTTTGTTGTTGTTGCTTTGTCTTGTAATCTGTCTAAATGGCTTGAGCGAGCTTTATTAAGCGTGTGTTCAACGATTTAATCCTTCATGGGGAAACCGCCGTCTGCTAAACAAAGCTCAAGCGTTGAAGATTGGCAACGGGGAATAAAACAGTGAATTCTGTATTGTTCTGTAATTAATCCCAGGGTAGAAAATAGCATAAAAAGTGATTTTCTCTTAGAACTTATAAAGATATTTTTGTTCGTTTTCTTTCGAATTTTTAATTACAATTTAAAGCGAAATGCACCATTGTTTATTGTTTTATACTGAATTTTCTTTTTGTAAAAAGTACTAGACGAGAGACGATTTTTGATCTGTTTTTATATTTTGTAATTTGATTGCGGTTTGAAGGGCCTTAATACTACGCCACGGAGGATTTGGGAATAAAAGGGAATATATCGAATAATTGTTTCGTTTGAAATAAAGCAAGGTTTGTTTTAATCAAATATTCTATGAATTGTACGTATCGTTTAAGTGTCGTCTATGTAATATACCGTTTTTCCGGAAGCAGCATCTTGGTAGAATTCGATTTAATAAAAAATACAGCATTTTGCTAATAAATTATTTTGAGAAAATTTATCTTTCGTTTTATGGGAGCAAAAACAAATTGATAACTGGTAAATAAATAAAATATTATTTTCTAATGCAATTTTATTTATTTATCGGTTATCAATTAGTTATATTTGTTTTATAACCATCGTTGAAAACTCGATTCAATTTTGGGTTTATGACTACCGATACCGAGTCCCTTTTTTGAACCCAATCCAGAAGACAAGCGAACTCCTGAGTCAAATATTGGAAGAAATTTAATTTCCCGGCGAGATTTTTTGGTGGAATTAACCCACATTTGCGTTACAGGGAGAGGGAAACCGCCCACGGTTAGCCTGATTACAAAGGGACACTAGCCTATGATCTACCTACCACTGAGCATATATTACGTCAACCAGATGGGTGCAAAATTCGGATCAACCAGCCACCGCTGGGATTTGAACCTAGGTTACCTAATGGGTAGGCAAACGCTCTATCCCCTGAGCCATTACGGCTTATTAATTTATTATAAGTTGTGTCAGGACTTCAAGAATAAAATGTAGCGAGGCTGGAGAAAACCACACAAATAATGAAGAAAACAAGGTACAAGGTACATCACCAATATCAAATATTTTTTAAAAAAATAAACAAATAAATAAAATAAAAACGAGAAAAGATTGGCTTTTGATTTGAAGAGTGAAATTCGTTCTGGAAGTATTTTAAATGCGGCTTACTAAAGGAATGTATTAATAAAAAAAATATATGCAATAAATTTAATAAATTAAAAATGCAATAAATGTGCCTTTTAAAAAATATATGCAATAAATTTAAGAATGCAATAAATCTCCTTTTTAATTACATCATTGGTAATTCGGTTAGTTTGGAATAAAACGGTTTGGTTGTTTGCTGACAATTACTTATCAGCAAATAGCCAAGTTACATACTATTTTACTTTTTTCTAAAACAAGCTAGATATTTCCGATAGCCTACTTCAAGTAATACCCCAATTTCTTCAGTTGTACTCTCATCGAAAAGAACAGAAAGAAAAAAAAACTTCTTGGACCCGAAAGGAAATATAGTAGTAAAAAAAACAATGCATATACTAGTATCTCAAACATTCTTTAACAACATTCGTTTCTTCTCTTTCAATGGAATTCCCGGATACTTTTAAAGCAAATCAGTCATCTGGTTCGTCTGAACGTATCGACACTTCCATCTTAAGCGATTATTTATATCTGTAGACTTCATAACTTCCAGTCATCGACTCCGCGCCATAACTCTAAATTATTTGCCTCGCTTCCTCAATAAGTTGGCGATATTTTTTATTCCTTCTCTCCTTGGGTGTTTTTCTCTGAGGGTGGTTGAGATTAAGTGTCTGGATGAAACAAGTGTGATGGGTATAAGCAGAGAAAAGCAGTTTTCTGTAGCGGCTGAAAGATGGCACACTACATTTCTTCTGGACATAAGGCTGAACGATTGTCAGTACTCGCCAAGACGATGATTGTAGTTATTTCGTCAGTGGGGGGTGAGACACTATTCTTATATTTCAAGCTTTTTTTCAAAGGGAGATTCAATCCAATTTTCATTTTATTTCTTTTATTTTCTTGTCTACTAATATATTTCCGAAACAACCACCATTAATTTATAGTTTTAGAATCCTTATCAAAAAGGAAATTAATAAAATCTACACATGGGACCAACTTGTGTTTAATTTCTTTTTTGGTGATTACTAATATATTTCCGAAACATCCACCATTAGTTTATAGTTTTAGAATCCTTATCAAAAAGGAAATTAATAAAATCAACACATGCAACCAATTTTTGTTTAATTTCTTTTTTGGTGATTACTAATATATTTCCGAAACATCCACCATTAGTTTATAGTTTTAGAATAATTATCAAACAGGAAATTAACAAAATCTACACATGGGACCAATTTTTGTTTGATTTCTTTTTTGGTGATTACTAATATATTTCCGAAACATCCACCATTAGTTTATAGTTTTAGAATCCTTATCAAAAAGGAAATTAATAAAATCAACGCATGCAACCAATTTTTGCTACATTTCTTTTTTGGTGATTACTAATATATTTCCGAAACAACCACTATTAGTTTATAGTTTTAGAATCCTTATCAAACAGGAAATTAACAAAATCTACACATGGGACCAATTTTTGTTTAATTTCTTTTTTGGTGATTACTAATATATTTCCGAAACATCCACCATTAGTTTATAGTTTTAGAATCCTTATCAAAAAGGAAATTAATAAAATCAACACATGCAACCAATTTTTGCTACATTTCTTTTTTGGTGATTACTAATATATTTCCGAAACAACCACTATTAGTTTATAGTTTTAGAATCCTTATCAAACAGGAAATTAACAAAATCTACACATGGGACCAATTTTTGTTTAATTTCTTTTTTGGTGATTACTAATATATTTCCGAAACATCCACCATTAGTTTATAGTTTTAGAATCCTTATCAAAAAGGAAATTAATAAAATCAACACATGCAACCAATTTTTGCTACATTTCTTTTTTGGTGATTACTAATATATTTCCGAAACAACCACTATTAGTTTATAGTTTTAGAATCCTTATCAAACAGGAAATTAACAAAATCTACACATGCAACCAATTTTTGCTTCATTTCTTTTTTGGTATCTACTAATATATTTTCGAAACAACCACCATTAATGTATATTTTTTTAGAATTCTTATCAAAAATGAAATTTAAAAAATATTCATACACTTGTGGCTGGATCTGGGGTTTGATCTGGGATTTGGATCTAGGCAGCTTGAAACTCACCCAACTTCAGATCGATGGGTAACAGCTTGTTTGGGAAGTAATGGTGGTCCATACGTAATGCTGACCACATTACTACAATTATACCGTTGGTCCCGAAATTGAGATGTCTTAACCTTGACCCACCCCCTTAGGCTCACATCGGGAATATATTATGTTTTGCTTTGGTCATAATTTAGAATAAAATCTTTGGTACTTATTTAAAATTAAAAAATTAAAATAAATTTGGCATCAAAATATATTTTTTACTTGTTCGAATTTCAGTAGGGTAAAATTGCACTTGCGAGTTTTCTTGATTCTCTCACTGGATCTCTTTCTTTCTTGAAACTGCTGGGTAAACTTTTTAAAATCGATACATAAAGATTAAAGAATACTTGCATTCCTTTTTTACCAATTTTTTTAAAACAAAACAAAAAATTCATGAAAATAATTTTTTCTTTTACGAACGTATTTATTAACAATTCTTTGGAGAGGTATCGGACTTTTTATGCATATTAACTGGTACAAGTCATTGCAATTTTAAATGCAAGAAATCGTTTAACATGGTTTTAAAATTATTTGAAGAATAATAAAAGATTTAAAACCTTGTTAATTGGAAGAAGAGGACATTTTTTTAAAATTTACTTATTTATTTTGATTTTACTACTTATTTTCTTCTGAAGTTCAAAAAAAAAAAAAAAGCATTTTAAAATTTTCACATTTAAAACCTGGTGGCTTAAAATTTAGATACAAGTACAGTTTAAATTAAATAAATGTAGTTATATTGCTTAGAGTATGTTATTCGAAGTAGATAGTTTTGACTAGGTTTTTCAAAATAATGGAACTAAAAATTATTTAAAAAATTTATCTCCTTCTATGAATAGAAAAAGATGTCTTTATTTATATGTTAATTTTTGTATTTATTGTATTTGTGTAATTTGTGACTGGGTGGCGCAGTTTGTATGTCGTTGGCCTTCTGAGCCCAAGTCTGCGGGTTCGATCCCCGGCCCAGACACCGGATTTTCGGGATGCAGAAAATCCTCAGTGGCCATGTCAATTTTTTCGTTGTCTTGGGGTTCAAAACTTTATAACGTTGTTTTAGGATTCAAAGTCACTGAATCCTAAAACAACTTTTAGAGTACATACCTGTTCAAAGATATAAAATTTTTATGAATGTAAGAAACAGCCGCCTAACATTTAAACATCGTTCAGGAAGCAGTCTTGTATCGAAATATATCATTTTCATGAATGAAAGCATTTGTCTTACTATAATAGTACAGATAAATGTGCCTGTTCCAAGATCTCCCATTTTTATATATGACAGAAATAGTCCCTAAATTTGTAACATCATTCAGGTTCCATACTTATTTCAAGATCTATCGTTTTCATGAATTAAGGCAATAATCTTAAAAAAAAAATAGTTCATATAAATGAGCATGTTCTACCATTTTACCAAATGACAGTAAGAGTCACAAAAACTTAAGGCATTGTTCAGAATACATACTCAGTTTAAGAAACTACTATTCTAGTGAATAAAAGCAATGAACAATCTGAAAAAAATCTTATTCTTTGTTCCAAGTTCCAGGGATATAATAAATATTCTATATTTATATAATATATCGTCTAATGTATCGAAACGTCAAATTTATATTATATATCGTCTAATTTAACCAATTAATACACGAACGTAAACAAGTGCAAATCGTTTTTTTTTTAGTCGCGTCAAAACAATAAAGCTGTATAGTATCACCTAATAGTTAAGATTTTACATAGAATCTTACAGTGCGTCTAATAGTTTGGAAAGGGACTGTTTGACTAAGACAGTAACAACTACCTAATTTAAGGACAACTAGCTTTATATATGCATGTTCCAAATGTAGCATTTCCGTGAAAGAATGCAACTAACAATCTTAAAAAAAAGGTTGAAATATACATTTTTGTTCTAACCTGGCTGTCATTCTCATAAATGACAGCCAAATCTTAAAGTTATACTTATCTCCCAAGTCTTACTCCAAGATTTGTCCAATACCAAGTCCCCCTTCCACAAATATCCATAGATCATAGGTTTCATACGAGTGACCATTTCATCCTCATCTTCACTTTCAGAGGTCATTGTATTCGATTTCGTCCTCTTTGTGTACACTCAATATACGGATAAATAACTGTTATAGCTACGAGTCTGGCATTAGAGATCACGTCGTGTCATCTATCAGTGTGACAATACAGAAGTGGATTAAAGATGAAAAACACATCATTCCTTTTGATTTATAGTCACATTCGTTTATATGATTCAGTGGATATTATTTTTCTTAGATGTTTTTATCCCTATTTTAAGAAAAATCCCCATTATATTCCCTATTCCGTCGTTTTTAGATAGCAAATAGAGAAAGATGTGAAGATGTGCGTAAATATTGAGGAAATTATTTGAAAGGTTAGGGGCATTTGTTTGTTTATTTTTATATATGAATTAAATAATAAAGGTGGTTTTATTTGTGAATTCATTTACTTAAAATTTGCTTGATGAAAACAAAAAAATGAAAATTATCAATGCAAGCTACTTTTTGATAATCAGATTTGGTAACTATTTTTTGAAATAATATAAAGTTTTCTTTGAAATTTAAAACTTTAAACAAACTTGTTTCGGAATTTTTTTCAGAAATTAACTTAAAACAAAATGATCTGAGTGGAAATTTGATAAACTTTGTTTTTTAGTTCTGTCATATTACTTTTTTTCTAAAATTTCATTCTTTAACTTTAAGAATATCAAATTTTAAATCAGAAATTTTATTCAATAGATTTCTTACTTTGTTGTTTTTTTATTTAACTAATTATTTTGTAACTAATTATTTCTTTCACTCTTTGAAACTATAAAGCACACAATTTTATATTACTTTTTATTCAACTTTTAAATTATACTTTATTTTGGGTTTAAGAAAAATAAGTCTTAAGACTTATTCAATTATATTAAATTATAAATTATATTAACTACTTATTAAAATTTATTAATTATGAAAGACATTAACGTTTTTCATAATTAATATAATTTGATACAAATTTAAGATAAAAAATGTAGAAAAACAAAACTAGAGAGTCTTGTGTTTTCTTAAATTTCGAGCTTTTGAAAAAATAACCATATTTTGTTGAATTATTTTACAATTTGTATCGCATTACTCTCTGTGTCAAAAAGAATTCAATTTCATCCGATACTTCATTAGGATAAAAACCATTTAGTTTTATCGAGTAAACACTTTTCGAGAACATATTTTACATTCCGATCAGATATTAACATTCAGATTTTCATCGTACGTGTAGCATTTAAGGATTTTTCTACATAATCTTATAATTTTAAACTGGTTTTAGAAGGTAAGATAGCTCGTTGTTATATGAAACTTAACTCATTTTGAAACTAACTTAACTAATTAACTAATGCAGTGCACATTAGAAATAATTTTTTATACCATTTAGCTCATTTTATTTTAAAACATTAACCACTTTTTAAACTAATGTAGATCTTGTTGATGCAGTCAAATGGAGCCGTGGTACAACTGTTACGTTGGTAATGGGTTCGATTTCGGAAGACTGCTGCCGATAGGATGTGTATGTGCACGGAGGTTCAAGGTTTTGTTGAAAGTTCTTCATCATTTGGAAATATGCGAGGTAAGCTTTCTGTTTTTAAACGTATATAGTTTTGATATTCCTACCAAGAATAAGTTTATTTTTAATCGTGCATTTAATGTTTACATGGAAGCTTTCCTATACGTCTCTTTTATAAATATGCACATGTAAATTACTTTTATCTGTTTTCAAATGTACAATAGGATTATTTCCACCATAAAAACCACTTGTTTTAGTTTTCACATAAAATACTTACATTTATTTAAGTTAAAATTATTTATAAAACTATTTTCGAATAGTATTATGCACTCATCATTCACCTACTAGTTACAATATATCTTCTGAAATACATTACGAGCAGTTTAGAATAAACTCTTCATTGTGTTCAAACCACAAACGAAAATATTCATAAGTGAATAAACTCATCAATTTCTACTCGAACACTGGAGATAAACATTTCGAAGCAAAATATTTCTGAAAGGTTAATGTAAATCTAACCCGATTATCGGCTGAATAATTAATTTTAGTCCTTAATTGTCAAAATTCCGCTTCTAATGTCGGTGTGAAATTCTCTCGATACCAAAGTCAATGCAAAATGACATCATTAATTTTAAATATCGCCAATAATACCGCCAGCCGATTATTCGACACGTAATAATGCATTGAAAAATATTCTGTCTCATTTCAAGTTTGGCCCATTTTCAAAAGAGCCCCTCATATTGAATCAATAAAACGAGAACACAAAAGAGACAATTAACAGATGGCGTTAGTTTCTCACACTTTTCTACTGATAAGATACCGATGACGGATGATGATATCGATGATGATAGGCTCCGATTTTGTCATCGGGGAATTATTGAGTATGCACTATCGGTTCTCTCTATTCCATTTCATGGCAATATCTTGTAAATAATCATCAGAGGAATAATACCAGGGTAGAATTTTCGAAATTAAATGATCTCTCCAAACAAAAGCGATGAAGCTTTCCAAAGATCCCGGCTCTGTAGGGTTGTAGTAAATTTAAAGTTTGCAGCAAAATTTTAAGAAGATGGAGTTTCAAAACCAGGTGTTAATCATGTCTGGAGATGAATACCTTAGTTGAACTGATGTATAATTTAAACCCACAGCCATTGTATGAGAAATGGTATTGAAATTAAAGAATAAAACTCCGAATTATGATTTAAATGGATTGAAATTGATGATAGTCTCGCTTTTTTTTAATTGATAAGTTTTGTTTAAGTTTATCAATTTCTATAAACTCAGATTTAAAAAAAAATTGCTTAATATAATGCACTATGTAAATATTTGCTTTTTAATTTTATATAATTAAAAGAATAATCATTATAATGGTAAAAATTGAAAAAAAAAAAAACTACAAAGGAAACTAAGAAATAGTGCTAGTTTTTTGTTCTATTGTACTATAAATTCAATACTAATATAGAGTGATAATTGCACAGTTTAGAAAATCATATGGTAATTAAATTGAAATAAAAATTGCTTTTTCTATCTTAAAAGATTGAAATTTAGGATTTACTTTTTTTAGAGTTATGAAACTTAATTTTTTAAGTTTATCAATTCCTAAAAAATCACATCTAAAGAAGTTGCTCAAGAAAATGCAATATGTAAATGTTTGCTTTGAGTTTTATATATGTAAAAGAATAATATTGTATATTATTCTTTTACATATATGAAACTCAAGAATATATATGTAAAAGGATAATCATTTTATGAGCCGAAAATTGAAAATGTAATAGAAGAAATAAACAGATAGCATTTGTTTTTTAATATTTTGAACTAATTATATAACAAAATATCGAATTCCACTGTTTTTGAAATCTTATGGTATTGAAATATAAGAATACATTTTTTATTTGTGATTGAAAAAGACTCAGACTGAAGATTGACTTTTGTTTTTAAAAATGTGTCAAATAAAAAACCTAACTTTTTAATCTTGTCAATGTCTAAAATCTCGGCTATAAAGAAATTGCTCAAGATAATGCAATATGTAAATATTAGCTTTTTATTTTTTGAGTATATAAAAGAAAAATCGTATAATTAATCAAAAAAATTGAGAATACAATAGAGCAAATTAACAGATATCACTAGTTTTTAATTCTTTTGAATTAAGAATATGATAAATAATTTACGTAAAATTATGTGATAATTATAATACAACATGATTGTGCGTAACACTCATTGGAGTTGGATGGTACCAAATAATAGTTACTGAATTGAAAAAAAAAGGCTTAATAGAGGCTATGGCCTCCTCGAACGGATATACAGGCCTCACACCGTAATTTCTTTCCAGAAATAAGGCAGTTCATGAGTTCCTAACACTGTTTTCAGATACTGAATGGTTTTTGAAGGGATTTACGTGTTGCAATTACCTTCCTCAAAGCGTCCCAGGCATGTTTGATAGGGTTGAAATCTGGAGATCTGTCTGGCCAATCCATCCGATGAATATTTCAATTTTATAAGAAATGGTCGACCATAAGTGCTCTGTGCGATGTTATATTAATGAAATCAAGACACACAGCACTCCTGAAAAGACAAACATAGGGCTCCAAAACCTAATTCCTATACCTTATTTTAATTTCAAAGTATTAATTATATATTTCGCTCAGTTGTTTTCAAGAAATTCAACAAATATACAAATTCTCTTAAATTTGAGCAGCAATGTATTTTGTAATATTAGAAATTTGTGACGAAATGACTCTGATTAGGAGAAGAACCCATGTTTTCTAGGTTTAATCGTGTTAAGCTAAAAAGAGCAAATAGAAAAAATAATTCCTGTTTCCGTTGTTTGAAGTATCATAGTAATATTGTTGCTTTTTGATAAATTAAAATTAAGATTTTTGAAAGATGACTCGATAATCACATCTACATTATTTCTCTATATTTTATTTTATTTTAAAACGTCAAAAAAAAATTCATAGTATATATTAATATTTAGAAAAAGAATCTTTTTCTATCAAGCGGTTTCATTTTAAATCGGTTGAGTAAGAATAGCTGTCACTAAAGATTTTAAACTAAACACTCCTTCTGTCTATCTTTCATACCGTTCTCTTTCCTCCCCCGTAAACATCCCCCACATTATTCCCTAGCTTTGCCCTCAAAATTTTGATCTATTGTTTGCAATGAAACGACAGCAAAGTATCAAGTATCCACTTTTTGAATGCTTTTTTTTCATCTTATCAACTTTTCTCTACAGTATTATTTCATTTTTATATCTCTTTTTATTCTCTGTTCTCTATCTTTTTTCCATTTGGTTGGGGGTGGGATTCTTTTTCCACCAACCCTTTTGTATTTATGGGCTATTTAGACAATTCGATTCGGCGGTAAGCAAAGAGTTGTTAGTTTTATGGGTTAGAAACGCTTTCTTTACAAAATCCTACCCAACTCATTCTTGCCATCCAAGTCGTAATTTATCATTCTGTATTTGGTTATGCTTCCAAAAGACACAGATACACGGCATTTTGTCTGTTTTTTTCCAATTCCATTCTTTTCTTCAATGTTCGAAGTTATTTTTCATTCTCTTCTATCTTTGCAAGGGGAGGGAGATGTAATGACAATTCTATAACCCTTTTTCAGCCCATAAAGGATTCAGACACAAAAAGACGAGGTGCTGATGATGGGGAAATATCGAGAAATGTTCTTATGGAATAATGGGAAACGTTCTCTAGTTTTGCATGTTTGTATTTGTTCTCGGATTTCGAGTAAATTGTATATTCCTTTTCGACATCGATTTAGGAAAACAGACGAAGAAAATAAGTTGTGATACGCTGTATTTTATTTTTTATAGTCTACTGCTTTGAAAAGAAAGTATATTATTTGTTTTGTTGGAGAAATAAGATAATATGCTTCATAAAGTATGTTTAGTATTATCGAGGAAGCATTGAAGTTTACTATTCATGTCTAAAATGAAGTGAAAAACAAAATAAGAAAATCCTTTTAAAGAAAGGAAAATATGCACTCATTTTAGTTTTGTAATGCTTTGTTATTTTAAAAATGTTTTGTTATTATGTTTTGTAGTTTTTATAATCAATTGATATAAATTTTTATTGCGTTTGATATCGGTTCATTATTTTCTTCAGTTAGTTATCTAAACTTTTATTCTTCATTTTGAAATTCGAATGCAATTCATTATATTTGATTCGAGTTATGCAGTACATTCTGATATATCCAAGCAGGTGCTTACAAATCCGCTTATAACTTAGAACTCGCTTCACTAATTGACAGTTTGAAACAAATGAATTGGATTCTTGTTCTTCTGTATCAATCTGTATTTTACTACTTTTATTTTGCATTAGTACCTTATAGTTTTGAATATTTTTAATTATCTATATATATTTATCTAATGTAGCACTATAAACTAACTATTGACAACAGTTATAGTTATTTTTTCATTTTGGTAGGTTGTCACAAGTAATAATTTAAGTAGTGCCGAATAGTTAGTTATGTCTTAAGCATTTTTTTATAACAATTGTGTATTTTTATAGAAATAAATACTCAGTTACGAAGTAATTAGATTTATTTTTTTTCCCTTTCTAAATGGCTGTAGAAATTAAAACATATTAGGTGCTTCAGTGCCACGCCAATTATTGGTGACGGAGCTTGCCTTTTTCAAGCAAGAGCATTTATATATATTTTACGATACTCGAGTTATGAATAGAGAGGTGAGTGAGGAAGTAGTGCAGCACTTAATGGAGCATTGGTAAGAGTTCTCAATTTCACCTCACGACAGAGATGGATATAATTTTAATAATTCTGATGCCTACAATGAAATGTCCTGAACTGATACATACGGTGGTTTGGTAGATGATTATGATATAGATAGTTTATTGTGTTGGTTGGTTCTAATGCCATTGCCACACGTGCAAGCCTGCTTGGTGAAACCGAGCAAATTTAAGACAGAGTGTGCGATTCTTGTTTTTCAGTGGCGCCATCTATGGCCAAGAAATTGACTTCTGCCACATCATACTTCACACCTGTTTATAAGGCGGACCCATTCAAAAATCCATTCATTCATCCACAGATCGTAATTTTGACCTGATTCAGAGAACGATCGATCTCCAATCCAGTACCCCCAGAGGTTTTGATTTTTTATGGGAACATGGAGGACTTTGCGACTCGACAGAATTCTAACGTGCATCAGTCACCAACTACACAGGGGAGTCTTCGGCCGGCGGGGTTCGAATCCGCGAACTCTCGGACATGGGCCCAGCACCCTACCGACCAGGCTATCCCGGTCCCGTTTATTGCGTAAAACTAATAAGTTTTAGGATTGGAGCAGGAGTTAAAACTAATAAGTGTTAGGATTGGAGGAGGAGTTGAAAAATTAGAATACTTAACTACAGTTGTACAGTGCATTCGGCTTAGTGAACATTTAAGTTTATGTTTTGGTCAACATAACTTTGAAAAGTGACCCAGCTGGTCGCTGATGGTGGGTGTTTTTAATTAAATTAAAGCTTTATATCGATTAAAACCTTACTATATAAAGCCTTAATATAATGATTAAATTCAAACCTAAATATATCATATTATTAAATAATAACGTGACTTTTCCAAATAATTTTTTTTTCTGAATGATGCTTTTTTTTCTTATAAACAATATTTGCCAATAATCACTAGACTGCAAAAAAAGAGAGAGAATGTTTTAAGAAGTTCCATAAATAAACCACTTATGTTTAACTTTTTATAATGTTTATGAAAATATGTGGGTTATTTTTATAAATGCAGTAAAAATTATTATTACAAAATAAGTATTTAAAATTACAAATCAATAATGTGGATTAGTTTTTCAAACCATTGTTAAAAAAAATATAGGTAATAAAAATTCATCACTTATGGTTATCCAAACGCATATATGCATTGCACGTATTCAAAATATATATTCAACATGTGCTTAATTTTTCAACAAAAATTTTTTTTTTGAAGTATGACTGAAGCTTCTTTCTTCAGTATTTAATAATAATATGGCAGTAGATAATAATATGGTTAAATAATATGGTAGTAGTACCTAATAAGATTGTTCAAAACCCTTTCACCAAGAAAAATATAAAAGCCACAATTTAAGTACCTTGAAGCAAAGGTATAATCATAAACTGAATATGAATAATTGTACGTGCTTTGGAATGTACAAACAACTAAAATATTTTAAAAGTAATTAAACGTTTTTAAAAAGTTTCAATTTGGCGACATTTTTCAATCTAGATGATAATTAGAAAAATCACTGCCTAATTCTCAATTTTTGCTAATTTTTATGAGCCCCCAGATAATGCAGGGTTGAAGTTGATCATTAAATTTTAATGTGTCAAAAGAATTTTTTTTTTATATATATAAAAGTTCATTATTTGTTCAACTTTTTTCTTTTATATTCATAAGTTTAAATTCATATAAACTGATGAATGTAAAACAAAAACAGTTATAAAAGTTTAATTATTTGTATTCCTCAGTTTTAATATAATTGAATTTTTTGAAAGTTGCATTGTTAGCAGGCATGGAGTTTCAATTGAGCGATTTGGTTTCTCTAGCAAATCAAAAAATTGTCTAAACTTTCTTTTTCACCCTCACACACATAAAATTAAGGTAATAAAAACGCTATAATAAAAAGCATAGACCTTTTGCATTTTCAAAGTTTGATTATTAAAAGAACTTTAGCACAATATAAATACATATGATTATTAAACTTAATCATACAAAATCACTTTATTTTAGATCGAATTTAATTAAAATTTGAAATAAATTTTTAAACAATAATTTCGTTTGAACCTAATAGCTGCAGCTTTTATTAAACATTGCCAATTTTTTTCCCTCCTGAACATCAAATTTATTGAATCTATATTCTTCCCTCATTTCGAAAAACTCCTTACTTAATATCAATGAAAGTCCATTTAAGCATTGGATATTGCTGTTCGGTTGAAGGGGGGTAGGGGAAAAGATATATCCAAGAACGATTCCAAATTTCATTAAAACCACACCAAAAGTATTTTTCATTATGCAATGGAAAGTATTTGTTTTATATTATATTCTTATTTTTTCTCTTTTCTCACTATCTCGATTTTCCTCTCCCTTAATTAAATCGAGAATTAAATAGAGACGCGTCTTTCTTCACACTTTTCCCTTCTCATCTATTCTTTTCCCCGTTTTTTTCCCCTTGGCATATTGAATAGGGAAAGAAGTGTATATATATGGATGAAAAGGTGCAGAAACATATATACAGAAGTATAAGAGAATGCCTTTTATTCAGTTTCTTCTGTAGGGATGAATGTTTCATTCTATTATACGCTTTTCTCTTCACTTTAAGTTTATTAATAATGCTTAGGCACGGAAGAGAATGCTTCGATATCGATTCTGGAGATTAATATCGAAGAGGGGATGCAGTATGAGGGAGGGGGGAAATGATATTGGTGTAAAAAAACTACTTTTAATCCTTAATTCATCGAAAATTCATTTTTCATTTCATTTCTTGCGTGCGAGAACTGCACTTATCAAGCTTTGAAAGAGAACTTCGGCTAAATTTTACGATTGATTAATTTTGAATTGTCTTTTTTTTTTTCTGAAGGGAAAAAATGCATTATTTTCTCGCTTTTTTACGTTTTTGGATTCGAATTAATGACTAAAAAGCAAATTTTACATATGTTGATTTTTTTTCCAATTTTTTTTAAAATAAAATTATCAATCAATAAAACAAAAATTATAAAATATAATTTCTTAGGAAAATTTAATATATAAAATTTAAAAGAAAAATATTTATGAAGAAATTTTCTGCAAGCATTGTTTATAGAAAAAATATTTTTCAAATAGCATTTATAAATACTGGATGATTTAATAGGTACTGCGGTTACAAATTTGGATTTAGATCATAAGAAAGCAAACAGTATAGCAATTCATGTCCAGAAATGTCATCGAACGCCGCTAGGATTCTCTCCCGGTACGAATTACTTGACTGTGCGCATCTGAAATGATACTTTAAATTACCTAATTATACCTTAATTTTATGTTTTTTATTTACTATTGTCAAAATTGCATTCAAATTTAAGTAGAAATAGCTATTTTATAATTTAATGATTTGGAGATTAAATTATAATCTCGCTAATTTTTAATTAAGAATAATCTAACATAACTTTTTTAGATAAACTTATATTAGTAAAATAGAATTGTTCCTTAATATTTTACTTTTTCTTTGTTAATGAGCAATTAATCTACACACTAGATGTACAGCAATAAAAGTTCAACTCCATAAACTTGTCATTTAAAATCGAACTAAAGAAGAAAAGGGAAATTTATAATTGGAAAAAAACTCACTTTTATGGAAGGTTTTTCATGAAAACTTGGAAGGTTTTTCATGGATCTAAAATTGCACAGCATGAATCTAAAACTAGAATGGCAATGACATGAGGAATGCTTTAGACGACTCTCACCCATGGTAAGCCCATGCACAATAACATGATTCTAACCTTGAAATGACCATGAATTTAACCCATGGTCAGAATTATCCAGTTTGGAGATATTTTGTATCAGAGCGTCTATTGATCCATAAGCTGGGAATAATCTATTTTCAGTAGTCATAGTTCGGGATTCGCAATTGGAGCTTAGAGGTTACCTTATGGACTACACAACACAATAGAAATTTGGCTCGAACCCAGGTTAGAGTCCTGTCAGGACCACCAGCAGTGCGATTATTTCATATCAGTAATGGTGCCATCGTAAGCTGTGAACAACCTGATTTCATGTCACAGTCGGGACTCACAAGAGGAGGGTAGAGGTTATCCTATGAACTATACAACACAATAGAAATTTGACTCGAACTCAGATTTAGAGTCCTGTCAGGAACACCAGCAGTGCAAATATTTCATATCAGTAATGTTGCCATCGTAAGCTGTGAACAATCTGATTTCATGTCACAGTCGGTACCCACAAGGGGAAGTTAGAGGTTATCCTACGGACTATACAACACAATAGAAATTTGGCTCGAACCCAGGTTAGAGTCCTGTCAGGACCACCACCAGTGCGTAAGCTGTGAATAATCTGATATCATGTCCCAGTCGGGACTCACAAGTGGAGGGTAGAGGTTAGCCTATAGACAACATAACATTAAAGAACTGATCAGAGCATTTATCTCTGAAGATATTTATATGAGTGCTATTGTCAGTTTAAGATAGGAACTATCTAATTTTATATCTCATTATCGGGGTTAAAATTTAAAGATAAGCTCTCATATAAAGTATGTCAAACTTTGTCATATAAATATGATTAAATATGATTATTATGATTATTTTTCCTATCGAATAACAGAGAATTGGCTTATTAGGAACAACAAAAGAGAATTCTAATGGGAGCTATTACTGTAGAGTTGTCTTACTATTAATGAAGATTAAAACCTTAAAATATTGAAATAACTTTGTTTCTCTTTAGAAGTTTTCTATAACTGAAACTTTACTGAATTTAAAATTATTTTTCCCGCACAGATTTTCTTTGGAAACAAAGAGACTGAAATAACAAAATTCAAAGTCAAATTTAACATAAACTCTACTTTTTAAAAAATTAAATCCCTCAAAATCCCCTTCTTTCGACGCACGAAGAGATTTGTGCATTCCAAAAAAAAAAAAAAAAAAAAAAAAAAAAACAAGCAAGATCAACCAGCATTTGTTTTTAAAAACAATAAAACCTTCCTAAAAACTTGTTTCTATTCTTCCTTCAAGAGTAAACCCAAGATTGTCTCTTTGAAATAAGTCTTCCGAATCTCCTGACGCGCTCTTCTCTCGAAAATTATACGTTTTAAAACTGAAATCCGCCAGGAAAAGGGGGGCTTAAAACTCCGGAGATAGCTGTCAAAAGAAAGGAATTGCGGGAGATGCTTTAACCTTTGGCGAAAACCGGATTTAATCACGAACCAGATCCAGAACCTGATGCAACCGTTATTAAGGAATAGAATGACAGCTTGCTTTAAAGACGGGAGATGAACCGATGGGACCAAGAGAAGAGAACTGTAGTAAAGTTAAAGGTGTTAATTCTATGCCTACGTGTTATGTCATCCCTCCCCCCAATCCGACAGTCCATATCCCCCCTTTCTGGGCGAATGATTGATGAGTATTTGAGACCCCTTTTAAAAGGCAAGTGTGTTCGCAGGAGAAAGCCGTATCCAGAACCGAACACGGTTATTCTGTTCGATTCGCAAGAAAGCAACACATTAGGGTAGAACTGCCATTAATTTTCATTTTACTTTGTTTTGGGTGATCGGTCAAATTCTTTTTTTGTATGTATTTAATTTCCTCTTTCTTTTCGAACAACCCCTGTTTTAATTTCGATGCACTTCTTCCTTCATTAAGGTCTTCATTGAAGTGGACATTGTCCCACGGAGGAAGAATAGGGTAAAAGGGAAAAGCGGGGTAGTGGATTTTATTTTCTCTGACAGTTCTTCGTCTCGACTTAATGGATGTGGGAAATAATATCCTGAAACGAAGGGTTGAAAAAAAAAAGTTTGTTTAAATACGCGTCCGTGTAAGAAAAAAAAAATTCATTTTGAAAGCTTTCTTAATGATATTTGCGTTGAGCTTTTTCAATTTAATTGTAAGTAAGTGTTTTAGTGTACTTCTTTAAGGAAGAAGAAAGTTGGGACGTCGGGACTAATTATTTTGGAGACGTAACTAAATATAAAAAGAATGATGATTGGGACTAAAAAGGAAAAATTCTTTTTTTGAAGTAGAGTTTGTATTTATAGTTTAATTTTCGTTTTTCTCGCCAGTGAAAAGTTCTTGAAAGTGATGCCAAATAAATGGAATTGAGAAGAAGCTTCAGAAGTCAATATTTTGAAGCCGAGTGTTCACATTTAGCTGAGAAGCCTAACGTATTGCGAAAAAAAACCTTCAAACTGGCAAAATTTATTAACCCGTTTTAAAAACTTGGAAGTTATAGGCAGTAAGAAAGAGAATATAGTTTTTATATGGAATAATTTAAAGAGTAGAGATAATTTCAGAAAGTGCATAAATAATTGTTGTTATTCTATTTCTCTTCTTAGGTTTGATGCGCAGCCTTTCATTAAAATAAAGATACGACTTCTAGTATTACTTAATTGCTAATCTGAAGCTTAAATATGTTAAAAGTATAATTCAGTTTCTTTAAAAAGTGAAATTATTGATAATTATTAAAAATGCATGGAAATTGTAAATCTCCTATTATATCAAGATCGTAATTGAAGGCGTGTTTTTTGTAAATCTTTTTTATTATTAGCCTTGATTCAATAAATGCATAATTAAACTATTTATTAAATTGTGCAGCTAGTTAGTTTGAAGAATGTTAAAGTGCAAGATTTAGTTTTGTCGTTCTTTACTAAATAAATAAAAGTAAAACACTTGTTTGTCTAAAGAGTAAAACTTCTAGGAATTTTTGTCCCGCAGTGGACTGATCGTTAAGACACGGTTCCCAGCAGATCACCGAAGTTAAGCATCACTGGCTGCAGTCAGTGTGCGGGTGGGTGACCACATGGATCAGTCTGCGTAGGGACCGAGGGTGTGCTGTATGGGTCCTCGTTAAACTGTTCTACCGTAAAGTGCTCGAATTCACGTGCAGGTCGTTTGGTTACCGAAGCGGGGGTGCCATCCCCTCTGCAGAGGATCAAAATTGTGATGGCATATCTTCGGATCATCCTCAGGAATGTTTCCCAGACCGTCGCCAACAGGCCATTGTGCAGCTCTAGAGTGACATAAATGAACTACGACAACAGCAACAATGTAGGAATTTTAATTTTAATAAATTTTAATAAATAAAGGATTAATATTAGGAAATTTTAATAATATTAGGAATCCTAATTTTAATAATATTAGGAATTTTAATAAATAAAGTAATTGCCACCATTTTCATAAAATAAAGTAATTGCCACCATTTTCATAAAATAAAGTAATTGCCACCATTTTCATAAAATAAAGTAATTGCCACCATTTTCATAAAATAAAGTAATTGCCACCATTTTCATAAAATAAAGTAATTGCCACCATTTTCATAAAATAAAGTAATTGCCACCATTTTCATAAAATAAAGTAATTGCCACATAAAAACATTGTTTCTAAAGCTGAAATACTGCTTACACTGATAGGGATAATAAGAAGTGGGAAATGGCTTGGTTTCTAAATATATAGTAAGAGTATTTTGACAATTGCCCTTTATGTTGTGAATAGTTTTATGAACCATGGTAATTGAGTCGCGCTTAATTTATATGGTGGCAAATTTCATCATTCTCCCATTTTTATAATTTTGCATGCGATAAAAACATACAAAAAATTTTGCCTTCGCAAAAAAATTAAAAGGCACTCTTTTCAAACTAATGTATTGTTTAAAAGAAGTAACCACACTTGCAGTATGCAAATTTAATGGGGGGGAAAACAGCAATGTGATATCTATTTTAGCAGTGATTTCCAAGGCATTTTATTTTATCTTCTTTAATTTACGCCATTAGAATGAGCACAGAAGATTTAAACTTAAAATGGGTACTCTTTTAAAAATTCATCTAGAAAATTAATTTTAAAAAAAAGGATAAATAAATAAAAAAAACTTTTCCAAATAACATAAAAATCAAAAATCCGTTATTAATCATTCGAAATTTGGCTCTCATACCTTCCAATATTTATCGTTACATGTATATCATAAACTGATCTCCTAATCTCACCTAATCAACAAATTATTACAATTTATAGAGGAACCTCGGAGAAAACTCAGCAAAAGAGCTTACAGGAAATTTATTTAACAGACATTTCTGATTGTTTACATGTCGAAAATTCTGAGAGGATTTAATGTAAGGATTAGAAGTTTAGCTTATAGCTTGCACGGAGGAACCAATTTAAAGGTATAAAACGGAAACTAACTTTAAAAAAGTAAAATTACTTACTTGAGTAAAGGGTTGAATGAGAGAGACATAGTGAGAGAATGTGTGATGAGCAACACACAATACTGTTGTTCAAAATTTATAAACTTTTCATATTTAGTAGATTGTATCCAGAACTGCTCAACATAATTTAATGCAATTTTGTTTGATATATAAATAAAACGATTTTCCAACAGTTATTACGTATGTAAAATAATAGTGCGTAAGACTTAAGATACCATTTTGATTTTACTTGAAATAGATCAGAGAATTAAATCATTAATTGCATCCGAATTAGGTTATTTATCATTTAAAATAAATATATTCACACAAATTTTACTAACAGAAATACTAGATATGTTTAAAAGGATTATTACTTTTCGTCAAATTTTTATTAACTGCCTACGCTAGTCCTTCTCCCATGTAATATATGGATTAAAAACAACTTTTAAAAAATTTCCAAATAATTCGACTTCAAACCTTAGTAGAAATCATTCATCGATAGTTGTACAACTTATCGAAGAAAAAAAAAAAAAGACTAAACCAACCCTCTTTATTTTAATGAACGTCCAATGAAAAACATCTGGCTAATTCGCACAAACCGTAATCACTAAAAAAAAAAAAAAAATCCTATAAATTAAACGAAAAAAACTATTCAAGTGCAGTTAGTTTTTTTTCCCTACATTTATCGATAAATGACTTACAATATCCCATTCAATCCCTATTTTTTCAACCCCATTCAGAACTTTTGCTCGTTCGTATTTCTTCGATCTGTTGGTTCAGGTGGAGTTTTAAAGCTTTATCTACCTTCAACCATTCAAGTATTTTTTTTTTTTCCTTCTCTACTTTACAGTATCGTTTTGAATATTCCATCTGCATAGAGAAAGGAGATATTTTAAGAAGAATGGCTTTGAATATCGTGCAAAACCGTACGTTATTCATTCTTAGAACACAAAAATTTGTCAGTTAATCTGGAAAAGGACAGGCTAGGGCTGAGGGTAATGCTTTCAGGTTTTAACAAATCCCTCACAAGAAATTCTTCACTGGAAGAGTAATCAATAGCGGAGTTATCAGGCATTGGAACTACTTTTCTCCGCCTGTTCCGCTTATAGTCATTAATCATTTGCTCCACCGGGGAGTTCTTTGCCCCATTTTTTAAATTTTTATTTACAAGACGGCTGAGAGAAACGTGGGGTAGGTAAGGTTTGGTAACTTTTTTTATTCTAAAACACCCTTTCGGACTTAATTAAACAAAATCCATGGAAATTAAAACTCCATCAGATAATTAGTATTGTCTGTTCATTGATGGGATGTTTGCTTTCTTTCTTTGAATTTATTTTAAAGTTTGATCTGTTTCTACTTATCCGATTTGGAACTGTGAAAAGAATTTAGAATGAATAAAGACGAGATTTAATTAATTGTCTTCTCGTTAACACTTTTTTTTTCACTGCTTAAGAAGAGTATTTTGCTGCCCATTTGATTAAAATGCTATCTTCTGTGCCTTATAGAATTGATGCAAATGAAATAATTACTGTCAGATTATTGAAATTTACAATGAATTAATAAAATATGTAATTGAAAATTTGCTTCAAATAGCTGCCGAAATGGATATTTATTTTTCAAAAAAAGATAATTTTCTCTTTTTTTCCCGTCTATATAGTGTTTTATAATATTTTTATATGCAGACAAACAATAAGATCTTAAACAATACTTTCCATATCTAAAGAAGCAAAAATTAGCATACAAGTTGTGTCGAAAAAATGACAGATATTTTGAAAAAACAATTGAAGAAAAAAATAGGAAAAGATAGAGATATATATTTTGCCTATTAAACAAAATAATTCATTATCATTAGGAGTCAAAATTAATTACGAAAGTCAAGAGAGCGCTCTACTAACAGAAAAAAACTGAAACAATTTTTTCAAAATAAACTAATTTTGGAGCCACACATGGCAATGTTCAAACTGGTAATGGTTCTTATACCTCTTTATTAAGTTTTTTATTTTATTTCTTTTTTAAAAATTTCACTCTAAATGTTAAGATTTATTTCTGGTAAAACGTAACCTCTTTCTCTCTTTATCTTTTCTTCTTTCTTTTCCTTTTTTTTTTTTTTTTTACCTCTGAAATCTCGTAAGGAAAAAATAAATTTTCTACAAAGATAAATAAATATTCAACATTCAAAGCAAAAAGTGAAAAAAGAATCACAAAAACACTTGAATTAGTAATAACTTTAAAATAAGTTAATAAAATTTGCGTTAAGTTTGCGAATAAAAATGGCTCTTTCAGGATGTCAAATTTTAATTCCATAGTTGCAGTGTGGACTGCAGATCTACGAAACATGGTATTTTTTCCCTCACAGTTTAAAATTCCCTACAAGTTTAAAATTCCCTACAAGTTTAACAGTTAATAATCATCAAACTAATTGTCGAATCTTAATTTTTTTTATTCGCGATCGCAGCGCTCGAGTACGCCATCTAGCGGGAGACTGTAAATATCATGCATTAGTTCCCACATAACCATTGGCAATGACGGACGTCATTTTCTTAGCATCAAAAAAGAAGCAAAATGTCCCTAAAGAAAAGGTAAAACTTCTTGAAAAAACTAATCAGAACATGCCAAACATTGAAGCAGAACACGCCAAGCATTTGAAGAACAACTTCTCAATAATTTTTAACTTTCTATTACCAACAACATAACATGATTTCATGATCACTTGCTGTTACAGATGTGTGTATTGCGGTAAAATAATTTTTCTGTCTTCAATTCATTACAAGTTAAAAAGAAGTCAACATTGCTTTCGTCATTCCAATGAATAAATGTGTTCCAATGAATTCCATACAGAACTGTAATAGTTATAGAATATTCTTCTTCTTCATAGAATAGTATATATTTCTGTATCTACATAATTCAGAAAACAACAATAAAGAATAATCCGAATTACTTGAAAAAGTATTTTTTGTGCTGATTATAAATAAATTTTTTATCGTTTTCTTGGTAAGTGTTTTTTAGTTTTGAAAGAATTTCAACTAGAATTCAGCTATTCTGTTTTTAAGCTACATATTAAAATTCATATCGAGATCTTACAATTATAAAATTTTGATGTGTGGTATGTTACCTAAAAGTAATGAAGGGATAAACTATGTATATATTATTTGAGAAAAAAGTTTTCAAACAAAGAACATATCATTTTGGAATTCTCCGGACTTATAAATCAGGTAAGTGTTATGATTTTTATAATAAAAAATTTGCTTGTAAATAATTTTTTTTCTTACTTGATCGTTCTCTACAAAATGGTTTTTTTACTTCTGATTAAATACTATAAGAATTAAAAAAAAAGAAACAATACGAAAGTTTTTATTGAAAAATGAGGAATTTTTAAAATCGTTTTTATCCTAAGAATTCTTCATTTTACGTTTTTAAGTTTATAATTTTTTGGTAAAATTGTTGTCAAAATACTTTTTTTGAAAAATTAAATGGTATTAAATTATGTGTTTATGTATACTTCTTGCATATTCTAATATTTGAAGTAATATGATTCAGAAAAGTATGGAAGAAAAATTCGGTACTTACGTATTAACCACAGCTACAGATTTGGCAGATTTTTATGTGCCGCCAATCTACACTTAAAATTTTTGGAAAAAATCTTAAAATGAAACACTTTGTTTAAAATCAAAGTAGTCAAACGGATTTCGGTGGAAAATGGGCCGATGATATAGAGTTTAACATAGATTCATAACAAACTTTTCTCTCACCTGATTCTATAGCCATTATGAACTCTAATAAATAAGATTCAAAATGAAATAACATTTCCAAAACGGACGTTTACTAATATAAAGTTTCATGTTATGGACATTGGTACATTTTCGCTATATTTCACTCCATAAAATATTTCGCTCCTAAAAAAATAAAATTGCATCTTGTTTTGTTTTTGGCAAGTCCCAAAGACGCATTTTCGTAACACTAAAAAATGGCGACAAAAAAAGAATGGTTCTTTTTTTTTTGTGTGTTTTTTTTTTTTTTTTTTTTTTTTGTTTCGTAAGCATTCTTTATTTTACGTTAAAATTTAAATGGGCCTTTCATGTTATACCATTGAATTTAGTAAAATTATTTCTCAGGCATTAGGTTTGAACTCTTATAAGAATATACCTATTTTTTTCTCTTTATTTACAAATATTTTTCCGGTGTGTTCTGGATGTTTCTTCTCTAAAAAAAAAGAAAAGAGATACCATTTTGTTTTCGTTTGCATAAGAAAGAAAACAAACATTTTTCTTTTTTAAATTTAATCAGCCACAATAAAGATGGAACGTTACAATGCTACATGCTACATTAAAGACATCTCCAGTGTAACTGAATAACTGTTCATATGAAAATCGCAGGGATTCGGCACAAACAACAACGCCCCCTATAGTTCGTTGCGATCGCGAATTCAATCTTACTTCCTGTACTTTTTTCTGCATATCTTCATAAAATATAAAGTTTCTAAGTGTTACAGATAGAGTGCAGTACAGCAAAATGTAACGTAAAGCAAAAAATAAATAAATAAATAAGTAAATAAAAAAGGAAAAAAAGCCTTTAAAATTAAAAATGTACAAAATCGTTTTCAAACATAATTACATTTTATTTTAATAATAGTTTTACCACATAATTACTTTTTATATAAATAATCGTTTTCAAACATAATTACGTTTTATATAAATGAAATTACTTTTTATATAAATAATCAATTCTAAGCATAATTACTTTTTAAATAAGTACTCGTAATTCTTAAAGTTTGCCGAATTTAAATTGTACTCAGACAGTGCGTCAACAATGAAAATTGTCACAAATAAAGAAGTTGCTCAATATTCTGGTATAGTTCGGAAACGATAAAAAAGTTTTGAAAAAATTTGAAAAAAAAAATTTATGGTTGCTAAATAGAACGATACAGATCTGATTTTAAGGGCTAAATGGTGTTATTCAAAACAGCTTAATTCAATAACTTCATAAATTTTTGTTGAAACTTTTGTTTTGTTTTGACTGTTTCAAATGCAGCTTGCTTTATACACATGATTCTGTTTTATCGTTGTTGATAATTGTCGATCAATTATATGGTGAGCGTTATTTCTATATTATTGCAATCTAAATATAATGATTCTAAATACAACATCTATACATCTAACATCTAATCTGAATATAATGATCTAACATAAATATAATTATTTTATATAGAAAATATTTCATTACCACATTCTAATTATATTAGTAAATTGATTAGTAAAGAAAAGAGTTATTCCTACCACGCTAGAAAAAAAAATTTGAATTTACTATCTTTGAAATTACAAAGCAGCGCACGAATCAGATCACTTTTATGTGCAATATCAGAAATTTGGAGGTGCGTTGAGCCAAACATGCTGCACTCAAAGTTCAACTGTATTATCATGCATATTAATCTTTATTAAACTTCATTATAGAACTTCGGGCTAGCTCCGATCATAGTGCTGTTTTAAAATATTCTCATTGGGGGACAGATCATGGGTTAGAGTACCCTAATCATGAGAGATTTTCGTGGTTTTTCTCTCCATGCAACGCTGTTGACGGCTAGTCCCATCAAAATGTCCTCCATGAAGGAAAACTTCTTCCGATAATAGATCCAAAAGCTTCCTTATCTTCTGGATTGGCTTCAAAATTACAAGGTTACAAAGTTGAAAATTGATAGCCCTTAACTCATAATTGTGCCGCATGCTTAACGCCAATTACAAAATTATAATCAGGGGTATAAAATAAGGTTAGTGTTACGTTTAACCCCTTCAGTCGAAATATTTTTATAGATTCAAGATATTTATTCCCTTCAGCTGGAATATGCCCTTAAAGTCAAGATATCCCCTTCAAGATATATCAAATAAAACAAAAATCCTGTGATTTTGATGATTATTAGTTAAGTTAATATGGAATAAATTTGATGTTTGGTGTACCGAACGCTAGGTAACGTACGCCAAGTAACGCCAAATAAAATATTTCTACTCTGATTCCTGTTTTGACTTTATATTTTATATAAATACAACAAAAAAAAAGTATTAAGGGTAGTCATTACAAACCACCTGATATGTTCCCAAAATATACTATTTAACACAAAGCACAAATATTTTTTTAAAAGAAACCTATATTTCAAAAATATGTAACATTTATTTTTTATGATTAATTATTTTATTTATGAGAAAGATCCAAAAATAAAGCAAAATAATTGCATCGAATAATGTTTTTTTTTTATGTAACGGAAACTGGGATTCCAAGTGTTTGAATAGCTGTATATTTTATATAATTTTATATAAACACAGGGAATATATTTTATATAAATACAACAAAAGAAAAGTATTAAGGATAATCATAACAAATCACCTGATATTTTCCCAAATTCACAATTTAACAAAAAGCAGAAATATTAAAAAAAATGTATTTCAAAAACATACAAAATTTATTTTTTATGATTAAATATTGTTTTAATTATGAGAAAGATCCGAAAATAAAGCAAAATAATTGCATTGAATAATGTTTCTTTTTATGTAACCGAAACTGGGATTCCAAGTGTTAGAATAGCTGTATATTTTATATAAATGCAGCTAATATATTTTATATAAATACAACAGAAGAAAGTATTAAGAATAGTCATTACAAACCACCTGATATGTTCCCAAATTTACTATTTAACACAAAGCATAAATATTTAAAAAAAAAAACGTATATTTCAAAAACATGTAGCATTTATTTTTTATGATTAAATATTGTTTTATTTATGAGAAAGATCCAAAAATAAAGCAAAATAATTGCATTGAATGATGTTTCTTTTTATGTAACCGAAACTGGTATTCCAAGTGTTAGAATAGCTGTATATTTTATATAAATACCACAAATATATTTCATATAAATGCAACAGTAGAAAGTATTAAGAATAGTCATTACAAACCACCTGATATGTTCCCAAATTTACTATATAACACAAAGCACAAATATTAAAAAAAAGCGTATATTTCAAAAACATGTAACATTTATTTTTTATGATTAAATATTGTTTTATTTATGAGGAAGATCCAAAAATAAATCAAAATAAATGCATTGAATAATGTTTCTTTTTATGTAACCGAAACTGGGATTCCAAGTGTTAGAATAGCTGTATATTTTATATAAATACCGCAAATATATTTCATATAAATACAACAGAAGAAAGTATTAAGAATAGTCATTACAAACCACCTGATATGTTCCCAAATTTACTATTTAACACAAAGCACAAATATTAAAAAAAAACGTATATTTCAAAAACATGTAACATTAATTTTTTTATGATTAAATATTGTTTTATTTATGAGGAAGATCCAAAAATAAATCAAAATAAATGCATTGAATAATGTTTCTTTTTATGTAACCGAAACTGGGATTCCAAGTGTTGGAATAGCTGTAACGAAAAGAAAGAAAAAAAAGTAAGAAAGAAAAGTCAATGAGAAGAGAGAAGAAAAATAGCTTTAATAAACAAATGAAAACTCCGCCAAAGTTTCCGAAGCGTGTAAAATACCATTTTCAGTTCAATTTCACCCCCCTACCCCCGACTCCCTTATTCTATGTAAATCAGCTCATTTGGGTAAAAGCTCAAAACAAAAGGAAAAGGGGTTTTCTTCCACCAAAATAATAAGAAAAGTTAAATACGACGAAGGGAGTGCAACGAAAAAAAAAAAATGGAACTTATTTTTCAAAGATCTTGAATATTTAATGGATTCGGGATGTTTTTCTTGATTAGGGGAAACTCCCGACCAGAAGCGTCATTAATTCAGATAAATGTTATTTTATAGCTATCCAGCGTTAATTGAAATCAAGTAAATCACGCGGAGTGACAGCCGTAATTGTGGAAACAAACGCAGAAGAAAAGTTTCACACTCCATTTTTCAGCCCGCCTTTACAGCTTCGATGACTGTATTTTACGGGAATTTGAGTTTGTAAAAGCCTTTACTTCTTCTTTTCCCGTTTCATTTTTTATGCGTCTCGCGCCTTTGCAGGGAAATGAGTTAATCGCATTTGGTTTTTAAGAAGTATAGGATATAAAAGTATAGGGCTGGTTGGAAAGAAGAAAAAAAAAAAAAAAAAAGAAGATAAAAGAAAAATGCAAGGAAATGAATTCAATTATTTTGTCGATTGTGTGTAGAAGGATATTGGGTGTGAAAGTTAACAACAAAGAAAGAGTCGGGTAAAGAAAAAATAAACTTTTGTTTCGTTAAGTGTTGTTCGGTGGGTAATTTTTCGGGTAAGTAATGTATCTTCCGGATCGTTTAACTGATAGGGAAATTTTTGGAATCGATAAAGGAGTACAAATGAGAAAACGAGTGATAGAGATGTAAAAATTGTCGAGCTTGCAAAACAGGATTAAATTAAAGTGTTTTTTTTTTATTTTATATCTGCGCCTGTCGCAATATACACTGCTATTTCATGTAGTTGTGCTGAGCATGATGAAAAAGGTATATTACAAAGTATAAACGTGTGTATGTATGTCTTAAAATTAAGTACATTGCTTTGTTAAACACGGTGAAGAAAAATATTGCTTTGGGAATTAATAGGTTTATAACGAATCATAAAGAATCTATACGTGTCGTAAAATTAAATGTTCATACCTTTGAAGAAAAAAATCTAGTTTTTGGCTTAGTTACATGATTGGTTTATTATAAACCATAAATGTATCTATAGCTCGTTCACCAGGAATTGGCACTTGGCACCGCCTTCATCACGTGGTATGTGACGATACTATTTCGCCATTTTTGGGAGAAGGATGTGAGCAATCCTGAACAAGATTGGCGATTGTTTGGCAAAAATTTTTATTTCGCTAACTTTATCTGGATTTTTAAACATTAAATATTTCATAAATTTCATGATATTTCACGCCATTTTTTATGATATTTCTATTTTTTGAGTGATTAGTTTGTCCTTTTTGAGACAATTTGCTGGGAAAACAGCAGTTTTTAAATTTAAAATATATTTAATTAGCTGGAGCAACTAAAGGTATAATAGCAGATGATAAAGCGACTGAAAAAGAAGTCACTGTTTGTGTTGGCATTAAGGGTTGTCTCAATTTCAAGCACGGGAATATCTCTCTTCTTACTTCTGCGCTGAAATGAACTCTGTGTCCAAGGAGGTGGAACCAAGTGCTAACTCCTGTTGAACGAACTATAAACATGTCGTTAATTTAAGTACACTGCTGCTATGCATAGCTTTTGTTAGCTTGATGAAAAAAAATTTATAGTTTTTGGAATAGTTACATAATAGATATATTAGGTAGCATAAATAAAATGATTGGTCGCAAAAAAGGATAAAATTTAATTTCAAAACATTGTCTAAAGATTAAAATTTTAGAGTAATGTTTTGATCAGAGCTCTTAATCTATCTTAGATTACACTTGATCTCACAGTTTTGATCACACTTGATCACTCTATATGATCAAATTTCAAAATAAACATGATGTTAGATGAAAGATTTCAACATTTACAACTGATATATAAATATTGCAAGCTAAAATTACCTCTTGGAAGTGATTCAATTCTCTTGGAATAACACTGATTTCTCAGTTTTGTACAGGTTGATCAGAAATTGTCCATCTGAGATCATGAAGAACATTTAATCTACAAAATAATAATAATAATCATGTAATTCTATAAGCAAGTTATCTTTTATCCAGGTAGAATCAGTTTTTGATCAATACTTCGGAAATATAAACAAGATTTCGGGATGACATTACATCTGATAACACGACGTGTAACACGGCATCATAATGAACATGAAATCAAAAGAGGAAAACAGCTGGACAAGTCTTCAGGGCAAATTGTTTTCCTCTACATAAGGAATTTAAATTTTATAGAAAATTAAGTTTAAACCTGGAAATTTGAAATGCTTTTAAAATATCAAGATACAAATAATTAACTATGGCAGGATTACGTAGTAGGGACAGTGTATAACTATGGCAGGATTACGTAGTAGGGACAGTGTATAACTATGGCAGGATTACGTAGTAGGGACAGTGTATAACTATGGCAGGATTACGTAGTAGGGACAGTGTATAACTATGGCAGGATTATGTAGGAGGGAGAGTTTATCTGAACACATTTCTATTTAGAAAACCAATGGAGGTGAAACAGAATTTCTCATAAAAAGTTTCTTCTGTGATATAGCGTCCTCTTAATTTGGAAAAAAAGAAAGGTTATGATTTTGAAATTAAATGACTGGGGAAATTTTGCTTGAATTAATAGTGCAATATATTCTTCATGCGTCTGAATTATTGGACCATTAGTTCTTCAAAACCAGTACTACATTTTAATTTCACCGTATAATGTATCATTTCAATATTTGATATTCATTTCATTTCAATATTTGATAAGCAAGATTTTTAATTGCATTGGTTAATTCTCTTACAGTTTTTTTACGAATGTTCAACTGTGTTTGCAAACTTCAGATAATTATTAATTTAAAACTGTTTAAAAACTGTTTGATTACAGCAAATTACAATAGATAATTTTCAAATTGTTTAATTTTTCAAAATGCTTTCATTTTTTTAATGAAGACATCAAATATCGAGTCAGTTAGTTTAATTATCTTGAATTCCGAGACCATGAATGCTCTAGAAATTTATCATATTTATTACAATAGTCATTAATTTAATATTAAATATTCCAACACAGATCCTTCATCGTTGAAGGGATGAAACAATCCTAACTGAGTGCAAGATTTTCAAAAAAACTTTTTTTTTTTTTTAAATTTAGTTTGCAGACACATGTAAGAATATTGTATTACTTTAGAACAAAGCTCATGTTACTAGGAAAAATAAAGAGCTGTTGTATTGACCTGCGTTTGAATCAAATAAGACGAAATTCAAACGTCTTTATAATTATGATCATATTTTACAATATTCTCACTTGCTCTTTCCTTAATGGACAAACTTCTCCAGCATTTTTTGTTGACTTATTCATCACTTGATCGGAAAATGCCAGAACTTTCTTACCTCTCTGGAGAATGTTTTTACATACCTTAATCCAAAGAAGACATGGTTAACAAGTCTTCTCTCTTCCATACCATTAACACTGATTTTCTAATTAGTATGGTTCTATACCAAGCATTTTTTTTAATATGCAGTTAAAATTATGTTCCGATTTCTACCCAGTTTCAATTAGATTTCTTTCTGTCCATAACAGTAAAACTGTTTTTTTTTTTTTTTTTTTTTTTTTTTTTTGAGGATCAATTGGCACATTCATGACAAAATTCAAACATCTTATCAATTGAAGATCAGCACGAAAGAACGGTTAATGTCAATTTTTAATAAAAATGACTATTGAATCGTCATCTGTTACAATATGAGGATAAATAAGTTTTGACAAATCAATGACATGAAAAGTCAATTCTTCCTAAAGTTATCAAACAATGTAGATTTGCCGTGCTGGAAAAATGGTTACTGTCCGAATCTGTTGTCTTCATGGACATAAATTGTTCTTCTTCCTTGAAATTTATTCTGAACGCTAACATGTAACATGGCATTACAATGACCAGACTTTCTTTTTCATTATGCCTCCACATTGAATTTTCCATTACGTTTTGCAGTCAAAATTTTATTCCAAGTTTACGAATTCCTCATCCTCTCGTTAGAAACTGCCATAATTCCTTACTTTGCTAAAAATAAAAGTTTTTTTTGTAATCGTATCAAACAAAGGAATGGCTATAAAACCAAATTAGCACGGTTAAATGGTGGTTAGAATGACTGGTCTATATCGCGCATCCTTTTTTTATTCGTTGCAATCGAAATTTGGTTCTGATTCTTATTAAGAACTAATCAGTTTTCTTTCTATCAACCAAAAATTCTGCTCCCTAAATAAACATGTTGATGACAAAATCCCAACGCCTTAACAAATCCTATGCAAGGCAATCCAATGCTGTGACTGTATATAACAATACTTCCACTTGTTTTTCCAGTATACCGTCACATCCTATTTAACATTACACCTAGTGATAGACGGAAAATCTTGAAGTCAGAAATTTATCTTAAAATTATATGTCACTCGCATTTAGTCATTACTGGACTGAAAAATCAAATCATTTAGAAATCAGTTGTTAGCGACGAAATCAACAAAGCTGCACTTTTGTAGTTAGAGTGCTGCGTCAAATTTCAGTTTTCTCGATTAACACCATTAACACGTAATTGGTGGTTAAAATGGCTGCGCTAAACCCTGGAGAACTTTTTGATGGAACAAACCCTCATTTGCATTACATGGAGAGGAAGACCACGAGAACCTCCCACGGTTAGCATGACTGCAAGGGGACTCTAACCCAGGATCTGTCTACCACTGAGGATATTTCACGTCAGCACTGCGGTCGGCGCAAGCCGGATGTGGAATTCGTATCGATCAGCCATCCTGGGATTCCAACCCGGTTCACCTCATTGGAAGGCGAACGCTCTATCCCTGGGCCATCGCGGCTCTCACATCCTATTTATTATTACGCCTTGTGATAGACGGAAAATCTAGTGGTCAAAAATTTATCCTAAAATTATGTTTCTCGCACTTCGCTGAGAAATGAAATAATTCAAAAAACAATTATTTTCGACACTATCAACAGAGCAAGTGGAACAAAGCACTCTTGTATTCAGAGTGCTGATTTAAATTTTCGCTTTTTTACTAGCCACAATGAGAATTAGGCTCCAACTCCTACACAAAGCTTTCTTTCTTTCTTTCACTATCTCATCAAAAAATCGATTAGCACGTTGATAGCATAATACGAAACGTCTTGACAATCATGACCGTTGCATTCAGAGTTCCCACTTGCTTTTCCGAATGTACCCAATTTTCCATTATGCCATTTGACAGACAGAACGCCTTGTGGTCGGGAATTAATCACAAAATTACAGGATCCTCGCATTTATTCATCGCTTGGTTGGGAAATACCATCAATTTCCATCCTTGCCAAAAGAAAAGGAGTCTTTTGTAATTGAATCAAAAGAAGACATTGGCTCCCACGAGTTAATCACGTGGTTGGAGTGTCGTCGTACAAGCGAACAGCATAACTACGTCCCCATTTGTCACAGCACCACCCCTTATCCGATTATTTTTCTCCCGATTCTTCCCATTAGTAAAAGAGAGTCATCATGGAAATGGATTCCATAACTTTGGAGAATTGCGAAAGGAGGAAATAGCTCCTGACAGACGCTATCTTCGCTCATCTCTTTTCTGATCTTCAAATTGTTATGAGGACTTCTCCTACTCTGTGATGACTTGGAACTGAAGGAGAAGGTAGGGAGGGATATGCGTCCTCCTTCGACTCCTCACAAAGATTCATCAAATTTGCATGGTTCCATTTCCTGGAACAATTTGTTTTTGTCTCATTTGGAAAATGATGACTGCTGCTTGTTACTAGCTGTGGTTCCTCGGGATTCAGAGAACCGGAAATTGAATTGATTTAATACGAAGTTTGACATACTGTTTAGGTTAAGAATCATCTTAAATAATAGCGATTGAAAGATTTATGCATTGTCTGGATTTAAAGATTTTTGTTTTTGTGTTACAAAAATTATATTAAAAGATATTGATCGCCGTTTCTTTCCCCTTTTATAATGTATAAACAAATAAATTGGAACTTAACACTAGAAACTTGTAATTCCTTAGAGTTGAAAGATCAAGAAATATTTAAGTTCAGTGTATGCTTGAATAACAGTGATTGAGAGATTTATATTTTGTTATCATTTTGACTATACCTATTTTGCTTTTAATAACATTATTTAAAGTGATTGCAAATTGCTTCCATATTTTTAAAATTATACAGACTGTATAAAAAACGGCAATTAACAGAATTAACAACTATAGCAGTGACGTCGATCGTTTATAATTCGGATTGTTTTCATTTAATGATTTTAATTTGATTGTGCTTAAGCATGCCTTTAAAATAAAACTGAGTTGTATCGAAAAATGAATATAAAGTGAGTTAACGTTTTAACTCACTAGAACGCTAAATTTATGAGAACCCAGGAATTGTTTCTTTGTAACGAGACGGTTTTATTTGGGGGAAATAGGAAACAATGACACCAGAAGTACCAAGCACTACCACTCTGTTTATTCTGTTTTGTTTTGGTTACTGTAACTGCAGAAAACCCCTCTTCACACAGATAGGTTGCCGGAAATGGCAATAGAGATTTAAGTGCTGTGTTACTAAATTTAGGGTTAATCTCTCGTCCATGGAGATCCCCACAAATCCGACAGAAATACGCAGTAAATTAAATTAAAATTAGTTAATATTTTTTGGGTGATCCGCTACCATTTGATCCACGGTTCGGTACCAGACTACGACTCAGAGGTTGGGGACCACGGATCTATAGTAAAAGATTAAAATGGTAATCCGTCTTTGTAGGGACTTGAAAGATAATTCCACTGAGATCTTACGATGCAAAAAATCCAAAGGAATCCCGAGAAAACAGAAGACCACCGACTTGGAAGACATAAGTAAAACTTTAAAAATTAAAAAAGGAAGAGGTATGGCTGCAAACAGAAAGCTATGGAAGTAACCTGCGAATGAAGCAGTCAAAGCCCGTAGGATTTGTTATTGTTTGCGAAGTAGAATAAGAAATATATGAGCGAATCTCAGGCATAATTAACCTATATGTCTTCAAACTTTTCTTATAAATATATGACATAAGAAGCGAAAATTAATTCTAATAAAATTACAGGAATAACTATGCATTACTAACTTTAAGATACGTACAGGTTTGATCGCGAGTAACTTGCTTTTGGCTTTCATTTCTTACTTCAATCCTATATTTGACAACTTTTCATGAGTGTCGCTTAGAGTGTTTAACATACTATTTATTTATTTTTTCAATATGTTTTCTGTTTTTAAAAAAAAAATGAAAATAACTAAAAACATAATTTAGTAGCTCAGCTGTACTATCATATTTTCTAGAATGATATTTTTCGTGAATATTGACGTTTGCAAACACTTAAAGTTTGTCGCCAAATTTTGGCACGTCAAACCGTAACCATCGAAAATTTAAAAAAAAAAAGGTATACAATCCAATTCTGCGAGTTACAAGTTAAACTAATGATACAAGTTTGTTCTACTTTAAATAAGCTTTTGGAATATCACTAACATAAAACTCGCAGAATTGGATTGTATACCTTTTTTTTCAATTTTCAATGGTTACGGTTTGACGTGCGATTTGAAGTTTGAAGACATATAGGTTAATAAATCCTGAGATTCGCCCATATATTTCAATGAATCGAAGGCATGTATAGGCAAAGATGCCGAAACTTATACAATTTTGTTTGGTATAAATATCAATAGAAAACTTCTTTTTTGGATTTAGATACTTTAAACTAATCATATGGTTGTCTTATCGCGTGGTTCGCATGGCATTTTAACGTTACAGCTTTAATCCTCCTAGCGTTGAGCTCCTGGGTAAAATCGTACAGAAACTTTTCTGCTACGCACTATTTTTCCATTCAATAACATCGAGAAACCGGTTTTCTGATGACCTAGTCTGCATTTGAAAAATGACATCACGTCAGAAAATCTGAAGGAGTAAACCTACATTTGAAAAATAATCCGGGACTAAGGCTCAGAGGGGTAAGGCTTTGGTTTGTAATTAGGCTGAATCAATTTTCGGATTAGATTGAGTTGCAGACCTGCAATCGATATTACGCGTATGGGTCAAACTTGATTGGCTGGCCAGTTGGGACGTAGCTTGCAGAAATCTAGCAGAAAAAAACTCATTTTATGATAATAGATTCAAAAGGATAGGAGAGTATACGAATTTACGTTTTACGAACTTACGTTTACTCAAAAAAAGATTAATAGAAATCCTCTTTTTTCCATTCATCCATGCGAACACAGCTTTTTTAGCGTATATTATGAAATTAATGAGGGACGTGCTTATGTCAAACTTATAAAAGGAGAAAGGCTAATTTTCAAAATTTTGCCATTTCAGAATTTACAATAAAGGCAAAAAATATCTTTCGTCTTGACATTTAGTTTTATGTAAATAATTTTAGCTATTTTTGAAAGAAACGAAGGAACGAGTTTGGTATTAGTTTTTAAGATTGTTTTCTCCAAGAAAAAAAAAATATTTGAATGTATATTAAGAGAAAATAAGACCTAATTGGGAATAAGATGATTTTGATAATAAAAAGGATAAGATATGTTGATGTTGAATTTTTTTTTTTTTCAAGCTGCTTGCCCTTACGGTTCTTAAAAGGGGTCAAGTTTAAGGTAAACTAGTTGTATTTCTGCATAGTTTGTGTAGTAAAAACTATTAAATCTGGCAACTCCATAAATTTTCTGCAGAAACTTTAAAACTAAATCATGTTTTGTTTTTCAAAAAAAAAAAAAAAAATCTATTAACTACATTTTATTAGTAGAAATAAAGTTTTTCTCAAAATTGTACCTACAAAAATAAGTAACATTTCACATTTACTTTATTCAATGGTCTTTTACAAGGATGCTTAAAAAAATGAACCAACCGTTTAAATTTTAAAATCTCGAGGGGAAAAAAAACATTTCTTGTTTAATAAAAAAATGCAGAAAAAAATAGCTACAAAACCCAAACATCGAAATAGCAGCAAAAAACAGTTCTTAAGCGTGGTCCAAGCTTCAGAAGGGTGCTTATTGTCGCTCAATAAAAGACCCCTTAACTCCCTTTTTTCCCTCTTTTTCCTGAAACAGTCTTTTACCCAATCTTAGCACCCACTGATACATTATATAAAAGTAGAGTTAGGCTATCCCCAACCCCTATGTTTTTTACGATTGTTTTCCTGTGGTTTCACTTCCCCCCATGTGGTTTTGTTCTATTGCCTTCAATTTCGAAAGCAGGATTTCCTTCTGCCCCTCCCACGCATCTCTCCGTTAAAGTTACAGTGAAACGAGTCTCTAAAGTCTCCTCACAGTCGCATCGTTTTATGGTTATGCATTCCTTTTCCTTCACTTTACTTCAGCAACAATAAAAATCGGGAACTGCAACTTGATTTCCTGATTTTTTTTATATTTTATTTTACTGTTTTTTTTTTTCCTGCGCTTTATTTTTCTGCAACTTTTGAGTTTTTATAGCATTTAAGGGTAATAGGTTTCAGTATTTTAATACGCTCAAACTTCCATCGTTTGTATGAAATGGACCGCGAAAATGCAATTCAGAAATTATTGCCTCGTTTAATTCAAGATAATTGTATGAACAAATGCTGCACATTTAAAGTAACGTTATATCTCCAGTTTTAGAGTAATTTGTGGTTTTTGTTGAGTCATAAGTTTTGAGTCAACGAATTTAAGGAAGAGTGGGGGTGAAACTGGGTAGCGGGGTAAAATCGGGTACCTAGATATTAGCAAAATTAGTTCTAATTTCTAGCGAACAAACTCTGAATTTCATTCTCAGAAGGACCTACCATATTGGCGCATAGTTGTTGATTAATTCACGGCATCTGTGAAGATACGTTTGTTTTACTATGTCAACTCTCTAAAGATCTCTTGTTTATAATCTATCCTTATTATTGGTTATTACGGTGAAAAAAATTAATTTTAGTTAGTTTATTATCCGTTTACTAAAGATTCGTACCCAAATTGAGTCCAATAGTAGTGCTGTTATGTTTGTTTCGATAATCTCTGCTCGCACGGTAAGACCGGGTACTACCGCCTTGATTTGTGTTAATACTGGGTCCACGAAAGCTGCAGCGCAGCAGTGGAAGGAGATATCTACATCTAAGGCTGAACAAGAATTTTATGGGCTCCCAGACAAAATTTTTAATTTATCGCATGCCCCTGTCCAAAGCACAAAAAGCCTTATTTTAATGTTTTATAAAATTTTTGGTGACCCTTTATATAAAATTGTAGTTTTCTATAACTAAATTAGCTATTCGCTTTATAAAAAAAAGCATTAATAAATATATCTTTGTAAGGAATTTTTGTTGGACCCTTAGCAGTTCTGGGCCCCGGAAAAATTGCCATTCCCCCTCTCTCTCTCCTTCCTCCCGTCCATGGGCCTTGATTACATCACATGAAAATTACATGTGCATAATTTTCGTAAATTGTCATGTATAATATAAATGCCTGCTACCTTTTCATTGATATTCTAGTATTTCTAAATTTTCCTTAGAATTAAGAAGCGTATTCGGCTTTACCCTACTAGTTGGGTAAGACTGGATAGTTTTGCTTTTTCTAAAAGAAATTCCTTTATAAAAAAGTAGAACCTCTATCGCTATTTGAGAACGATATATTCTACGCAACTAAACAATGAGTGCCTTGGTTAAATTGAAAGTTTTTATGTCTTACAGTTTTGCTTCAACAGGCCTTCAAATATTAGCCACCCGGTATTACCTCATCTCTCTCTATCTATTTTTTAAAAAAAAAACTTAACTCTTATAAATTTATAAAGACATAAAGCAATCAATTCAGGCTCTAAGAAATAATTCTCAAAATAATCAATGTTTTTAAGTGCATTTTATGTCATTGGTAATTAACAGGTGTAAACACGCGCACGCATGATTTTCTATTTTCTCTGCTCTTAATATAAGTCTTAAAAAGTTTTGTCAGAACTAAAGTCAAAATAATTGTTTTTAGCCGCAGTTTTATAGATACTCAGTTGTCAATTTCCAATTTTTTTTTCTCGCTTAAATATTAATTTGGATTACTTTTACTTAATTTTTGACAATGATATTAATATTAGAAACGATGATTATGGGGTACTCTTAATAAATAATTATTTACAATTATTTTAATTGCACAGAAAATTAGATATACTTGCTTTGTTTTCGAAAAAATAGCAATTTGTTGTCTGATTAATGGTTAACTTAAGAAGTTATGGACGAATATTTGAACTAATGCAACTATTCAAGAATTCCACTGATATATAGGTTTAAGTCGTGAAAAAAATACACATACACATTCCCTTCCAGGTCAGATCTTTCTTAAGACTGTAAGAATTCAAGCACAGAGATTCTAAGTACATGCATAAAGGGAGAGGAATATGGAACACCCTGTTTAGTTATTTAATTCTTATTTTTTTAAGTACGCTATAACATTATGTATCAGAAATTTACTCTTTTCTTCCGAAATAGATTAATGATGTACTTATAAAATTATAAATAAATATTTAAAAGAAAACAATTGTAAAATGTTTTTGTTCTAATTCAATAACAAAATTACACCCTGAGAGAAGTTATCACACATTTCACCATCAAACAACGTTTGTCTCTGGTTCTAAGCTTTAGGTCCTACAGTAGCTGCCTTGTCAGTGCAGTGGGATCAGTGCCTACCCATATATGCTGTATTCGCAAAGCAGAATACTTATAAACGTTTGTCTCTGGTTCTAAGATTTATGTCCTACAGTAGCTGCCCTGTCAGTGCAGTGGGATCAGTGACTACCTGATCCCATATATGCTGTATTCGTAAAGCAGAATATTTATAAATGTTTGTCTCTAGTTCTAAGATTTATGTCCTAGAGTAGCTGCCCTGTCAGTGCAGTGGGATCAGTGCCCACCTGATCCCATATATGCTGTATTCGCAAAGCAGAATACTTATAAAAAGTGCTCCTATCTCAGAGCGACGAGATCCGACGTTGAAACTTAAAAAAGAGATATCATACTGTCACACATTCCATCATGGAACAACGTTTGCTCCTGGTTCTAGAACATCACAAGTTAGATATGTATCCTACAGTAGTTGATAGGTTCAGCCTATGCCTACCATGGTTTGGTACAAGACTCGGTTTGCCTTGTTAAATACTTGATTAGACAACACTTTTCCTGAACATGTTTATAAGTGGTTAGGAATCCATTGAAATGTTTCACCGACAGTTTTAGAGCAGGATAAGTCCACACAGCAGTTATGAAGCATGATATGGAAGCAGGTGACTATCATCACCATTTCCCTTCGATCTTAATTATGGTAACGTAGTGTGCTTATATGCCAACATTATTTTCTTTGGATCATCATTATGGATAAATCACAGAAAATCCCCAATAACACTAATACTTCGTTAACACAATCAATCCAAACCGTTCCCTAGCGTAGTTCCAGCTATGCGCAGTTTTCAAACCTCATTTAATGTTTATTTTATTCCATATCTGTTCGTAAATGTTTAATTTTTCCAAAATTATGCGCAAAAGTCAGTTAAATTTGACTATACTAGGAGGCTTCGCCCTCTGCTCGCTGGCGCTCGCCAACCCCCGGAACTGTTTTCGCAGTTCATTTCGGATTGCTTCGCAATCCGATGCTCGCCTTGCTCGCTCATTGGATACGTTCTTAACGTCTAGCTTTTGTATACTTTTTTGAACACTGAAGTTCCGAAAACTTTTCACTGTAGAAAATTCTAAGCCTGTACATTTCAATATTAATTTAAAATTGCAAACAGTTCACATATTTTTCTTAATCACACTATTCTAAATTTCAGTTGTTGAGAAAAGTAACTGTTGTAAGTTTTGTTTTAAAGTCTTTCCCACCAGAGGGCTAAAGCCATGTGTTGTAAAACAATAAGAAATAGTAGTCTGCCACTGAACGCCGGTTGTAAAGCATCGGCTTTGATGAAGATAATTTTGTATTTTTAATTCTCTGAAGGGCGCCACCCAAATAATATGGAATTTGTAAAATAAATGTATATATATTTGATTGTTGATGAAGCCCATAATTTTGCATTATCATCAGTGTTCAGAAGCAGAACAACTATAAGTTTTTTATTTTATCACAAAAATATAAAATGTATATAAAAAAAAAAAAAAAGAAAATAGTAAGAAAATGAGTATAGTCATAGAAAAAGTTAAAATTATAATATAGTATTTGTCAGTTAAAATAAAACTTTTTGTTTAAGTCATTGTTAACAATTCAAATTTCTCCGAGGCAATTCTAAACCTTAATTTTGTTAATGTTGTTCTACAGTTGTTTCATTAGAACGTCGTGCTCGTTCTGTAGCATTTCAAATTGTTTCCCGTTGATATTGCTCTTCTTCGTAGATTGTTGTATACCGTACGTAGATTATTAAGATTCATAATTTAACTCTAATAAAATTTAACTTAAAATAAAACAAAATATTAACTTAAAGTATGAAATAATAAAACAGCATTTAACTCATAACTAATAATATAACAAAACGTGGAATAGTAAAGCGCTCAACTCAAAATAAAATAGCAATAGCATAACACTTCTCATTTCTGCCAAGGAAAAGGAACTATTTCAGAACTCAAAACCAACTAACCGTTTTTTTTTCGGCGACAATCGGAGATGTGGCACACACATATTCGGTTAGAATTCGGTGAGAATCGAAGACAAATGCTATTGTGTTTATGTAATGAGTTCATAACTTCTTAATTATGTGGATAAATACGAAAAAAAGTTTAGAGATTTGTACGAAACGCCTACAATTAAAAATGAAAACTGTTGCCAACGTGAGAAAAGAAATATCATCGGTTTTATTGATTCAAACGTATTAATAAATATAATAACGCGGTATTAGCGTTTTATATAATATAGATATTTTAAACTGTTCATTTTAAACTTCTGTAACTAATTCTTTCACGTTTTTTGTTTTTTTTTCAATTTCAAAAATAAATTATTTTTTTCCTAACTTTCCGTAAGAGTTGCTGCCTTGGATTCAGTTATAATCAGATTTGTTTTGTGTTTAAGAATAATAATGTTTTAGTTGCTGTAGTTAAATACTCTTTAAAAATCTAAAACTTTAAGCGATAGTATCATAACTTTGTAACCATATTTTCCATAAAAAAATCTTTAGATCATGGAAAAGATTCTACGAGCTTATTTTTGTTAAGAAAAAACTATTAATTAAAAAATTTGAACATATATTTTCATCAAGCATCATTCATCAATCATTACTTTTTTTTGCAAAATATTTTCGATGTACGAACACATTTAAATTACATTTAAGAAAGAATATTTAGAAAGAATCTTTAATTAACTATATATAAGTCGTTTTTCCAATGGCCGAACAAAAAGCAAATATCTTGGATCTATCTATAAAAAGAAACGATTATTTAGTTTAAAAATCTCTATCTAAAGTTTCGTGCTCAAAAAAACAAAGCCTGAAAAAACTGAAAGTACTTTTGATCTATTTTTTTTTTCACAGTAAACTCGATAAGCAGTAGTAATGAAACGAAAAAAACTCATTTAATTATTTCTCAAAAGGATTGGTTATCTAACTTCTCAAAATTAATCGCAAAAATCCATTATTGCACGAATACCCAAGGCGAACTTTCAAATTTTTGGTTTATTATAATCAATTCGAATGAGGAGTAAGGATTTTCATAGGTATTGGCCAAGGAAAAAACTATAAAAACAGCATAATAAATGAGCAGCTATATCTAATGAAAATTTAAGATGTTGCTAGAAAAAAATTTACAGACTCTATAAATTTAGAAATGAGCGATTCTCTTATAAGAAGAGAAATAAAAAAATAAATAGCTTAAAAAGTCCCCGATATTTAAAATAGATTCTCAGAAAAACTAAAATTAAAAAAAAACATGCATTAAGTACTAAAAAAAGAAGCAAAAATCGACTACCATTCATTTTTTATTTAGTACACTCAACTATATCCGAAATCTTTTTATTCTAGACACACCATCTCTCCCTTAGTGCTAATAAAAGAAGAAAAGAAAAAAAAATTGAATTTATGAAGGCACCACTAGAAAATAGAAAAGCTATTTCTAAAAATCAAAAATCCAAAGAACGTTTCAGCTAGAGATATAAGAAGAAGAACAAACACGCTTTAGCCTTAATTACCAAACCAGAGCCATTAGCAGAAATTTTCAAAAGCTCAACCATAGAGGGCGCTTCGGCTAGTATAATCTTTCCCATCGCCCCCACTCTTTTATTTCCCGATATTCTTATTTTATCACCCTCCCCTTTCCCCTCAATTGCCTCATCTCAAGGATCTTCTGAGCTGTAAGCTAACGTGAAACTTCATGTAATCGACCATTTTTTTCCCCAACTCATAATTGCGTAGAAAAGGAATAGGTTGACTATTTTCTATCGACAGCATGCATTTGTTGGTGGGGTTGTCGTGTAGGGGTTGGTGACTGTCAAGTCAACCCCTACCCCACTTTTCTATTCCATGTCTTTCGCTGAAAGAACAATTTGATTACTACAAATTCATTAAAGATGTCAACAAAAATTATGGGACAACTCCCGTTTCTTGGAGCAAGTTGAAAACAATTAGCAAATGTTCGAGATTACTGAGAAAGAAGTATGCGACATTGCACACAGATTGTGTGCAGTGCTAAGTGTTTTCTGCGTTGAGAGGGGGGAAATAAAATTAAACATGATGCAAATTATGTTTGACATTTCAGTTACTGTTATGGTAAATGAAGAAGGAAAATGGGAGGAAAAAATTGCCTTGCAAAAGACATCTCAGTAACTATGCTCAATGTTTTAAGTGGTATAGACGGAAAAATGGCGGAGATGCATTTCGCTAAGTTATGAAAGTTTTGTTTTTACTAATCACGATTCTTCTTCAAAAAAACAGCTGATTTAAGACATAAATTGATTTTGCTCTTTAAATTAGCTTTTTTAAAATCTACATTGATAAAAAAAAATGACTATGTCCTTAAAAACAAAAAAATTAAAAGCATAGTGTTACATTTATGTTTGAATAATTTTTTTTTTTTTTAATATCTGTGAAATATATTATTTTTATCGAAGCACTTTATGATAATTACTCTGGAAAAGAATATATAATATATGTATTAATTATCCAACTATTTAATAAAGCTACTATAATTTAAATAGGCCATTTAACTTCAAGCGAGAAATTAATTGAAAAAAAACTTTGTACAAGTTTCAATTTTTAAAAGCTTTGAGTATTTTAGTTTGGCATCAGTTACAGTTTAATTTTGTTGAATACCGTAATCATGAAACTGCCAGTGATTCTTTTAATTTCTTGTTACAGTTTTAAACTAATTTTGTTCCTTCATTTAATGTTTTTAAAATATTCCATTGAAAAGTGAATATTTGCTTCAAAACAAAAGCAGAAAGCAAGTTACTTTTCTAAAATTAAGTATATTTTTATTTATCATTATTGCATTTTATAATAACTGCGTAAAAGAAAAACACTGTACTAACCCTCTTTTTAATGAAAGTACAAACATTTAAAATTAATTATCCTTCTTTTTAATAAAACTCTTTTGTCACATTTTTCAAACAGTTTCAATTTTAAAAATCTGGAAAATCAGATGATTTGACAGTTATATTTTGTTGAATTACGCAATCATTATACAGAAAATTTTTGACGAATTTTCTTACTCTAATCTCTCGTTTTAAAGAACGGAATTAAATATACATACATAAATTGAAATCTGCCTCTGTTAATTTTACTAGAATAAAACTTGTAGTGAATCATCGTGATTTGATAGTGGCTTGTTTTTCTTTTAAAAACAAATTAGCTTTTTAAATTAGCTTTTTTAAAATCTCCATTGATAAAAAAAAAATGACTATGTCCTTAAAAACAAAAAATTAAAAGCATAGTGTTATATTTATGTTTGAATAATTTTTTTTTTAATATCTGTGAAATGTATTATTTTTATCGAAGCACTTTATGATAATTACTCTGGAAAAGAATATATAATATATGTATTAATTATCCAACTATTTAATAAAGCTACTATAATTTAAATAGGCCATTTAACTTCAAGCGAGAAATTAATTGAAAAAAACTTTATACAAGTTTCAATTTTTAAAAGCTTTGAGTATTTTAGTTTGGCATCAGTTACAGTTAAATTTTGTTGAATACCGTAGTCATGAAACTGCCAGTGATTCTTTTAATTTCTTGTTTCAGTTTTAAACTAATTTTGTTCCTTCATTTAATGTTTTTAAAATATTCCATTGAAAAGTGAATATTTGCTTCAAAACAAAAGCAGAAAGCAAGTTACTTTTCTAAAATTAAGTATATTTTTATTTATCATTACTGCATTTTATAATAACTGCGTAAAAGAAAAACACTGTACTAACCCTTTTTTTAATGAAAGTACAAAAATTTAAAATTAATTATCCTTCTTTTTAATAAAACTCTTTTGTCACATTTTTCAAACAGTTTCAATTTTAAAAATCTGGAAAATCAGATGATTTGACAGTTATATTTTGTTGAATTACGCAATCATTATACAGAAAATTTTTGACGAATTTTCTTACTCTAATCTCTCGTTTTAAAGAACGGAATTAAATATACATACATAAATTGAAATCTGCCTGTTAATTTTACTCGAACAAAACTTGTAGTGAATCATCGTGATTTGATAACGGCTTGTTTTTCTTTTAAAAACAAATATAAAATGAATTTATTATTACAGATTTGATAAAACACTATGTCTGAAAATCAGTTGTAATTATTAAGTTTGAAAAAATAATACTTAAATTACAAGTAAATACGTTTTAACAAAGCTTCTGTTTTTTTTCTCCCTTCAAACATTTTATTGAATCTAAGGTCCAATCAGAAACCACTCCCAGGTTTTGCAATGAAAAAGGACACAATTATCTCTCGTCTTTCTTATCCGACAAAAACACTTAATAAAGCTATAGTATTCGTGAACAAATAACATTGAAGTGTCGCTGAATTAGGTATAGCAAGTCAGTGAAGAGATTTTGCATAACGTTTATTAGACGTTAATCATAACGTAACCGTCTATTATATCCCTTAGCCAATTGCCTTAGAGATTGCTAATTGGTTTTGCTGGAAGATTTTCATGCATGCGCTGTAAAATTTAAATGACGTTGTTTGAGTTAGATGAATTTGTCTGAGTTTTTGCTCCCGAAGGCCACCAATACCGCAATAGAAGAGAGAAGGCCTCAGCACGGGTTACCATAAACAAGAAATTTAATCCCTTAGCAGTATAAACGTTAATGACATATTTTGTGTATTTCGTTCGTTAATGACATATTTCGTATTTAACCCCACTGTGCAGTTTAGTAACCGAACGTAGTGACATCATTCTTATTATTCCTCCACTGCGCAGTTTATGTTCGTTACGTCGTACTACTAAATTGATCCGTGCTGACGCCTTCTTATTTCTATCTGGTGTTGAGCCTGTACGGTATAATTAAAGTAACACAATTTGTTTACTGATTCAGCTGGATTCCAATTAAGCCAATGCTTGGCTATACTTGCTACGCATATCATGGCGTACAATCGTACGTATACTTACTTTGTGTCCCACGCTCGTTTAAGGTTATTTGTCCTTTGCAGTTTGTCCGACTGCTTGTTCCCCCCCCCAAAAAAAAAATTTAACATAACATTTAACATATCATAGACATAAGTAAAAGACATGGTAAAGTATTCAGTGCATAGTGCACTGAATTCAGTGCATAACATTTAAAGTATCATAGACATGGTAAAGTATTCAGTGCAAAAATTGCAGTTTTAGATGAATTATAACTTATAACATTGATAAATTATAACTGAATAAGTACTTGGGTGATGATAAAATAAATTTTATGAATTATTTACAAAATTCAAATACTATTCATAAATAAAACCAGTCTGGTTGACGAGCAACACTTTAGGTACATTCCAAGTAAATTTTTATTGAAGACAAGTAATATGTTACTGATATTCAAAATTTGTGTTTTTAAGATACCATAACTAAACATGACGGCTCTTTACTTATGTTTCAAAAAAAGAAAAAATGTTTTAATATTCCTTACAAGATTTTTTTCAGAACCATGTCTTCAAGCAATCGAAATTGTAAAAGAGTTACATATTGGTTTTGACAAGTTTCACCACGACAGCATGGTTTCCTGGATTATTAAAGAATTCGAAGATCAAACTAGTGAAAATTGATTTTTTTTTTTTCATTAAAACTTTTTTTCCTATCATTCTAATAGCATTTAATAAGATTGGAGTTACTGAAGAAAAAATTCTTTTCTCTTTTCTTTTTTCTTTTTGAGGAAGACTGATTATTTAAAATAACAAATAAGTTGAAAGGGTGGAAAATGCCATTTTCTTTTGCACTTGTTTAGAATTTTTTTATTAAAATGGAATCACATATGTATAAAAAGAGAGAAAATTGTTCTAATTGAATCAGAATCTTAATTTTCCTATTTCGGCACTATAAAGTAAATTTTTTTAAAAAATATATTTTTTTGTTGCATTTATGGGACATATTTATGTTACTTTCTATTCTTGAAGCAGCTATTTGACGCGTTGAAAGTAATTAATTTCCCGTTTCTTAAATCATTTTGGTTACTAGAAATGACAACGTATTTAGGTGTAGCATTTAATGTAACGTTAGCGTTATTTTTTTCGTGGTAATTTTTATTGATAAAAAGAGAAAATGCAAATGTAATTATTTTTTTAAACAAAAGAAAAGTGAAATTTCAATTAAAAGATGTATTTTTCGAAAAGTATTTGATTGAGAAGGTCTTTCTGTTAATTTAATTAGGTTTGTAATTTTAGTAATTAAATCTACATTCACTAAAAAAGCTTTTCTAAACTGATTTCCTATAAAAAAAAATTATTTTTTTAAAAAGTGATTGCATACTATGGTATATAATTTATAAAAATTTAATTTTTTGAAGCAAAATAAAAATATATTTTTAAATAGAAAAACTTTTATTGTAAGTGAATGCTTGTAAATATCTCGTTTAATTAATTTTACATTTTAACCAATAAATTTAATATTTCTAAATTTCTCAACAAGATTTTGTTAGAAATAAAAACAGGATCCTATAAAGTAATTATTAAGCTTTAAAAGGTTGCATGTGATTAAAAAAATTAAAAAGCATTTTGAAGTAAAAAAAAAATTCAATTAAAGAAAATATATGATTAAAAATGTCTAATCTTAAACTTCTAAATAAGTTTTAGTTAATAATAAAACTCTAGATCAATTTCAAGATTTGTTTGTTTTAATAAAGGGATTGGATCGCATGTAATAAGAATATAAAAAAGCGATGTTTTTAAGCAGAGTAAAATCTGCTTTTAATTAAAACAAAATGTATTTTTAAAAAAAGCTTGTATCATTTTTATTTCCTCATTTATTTATTTATTTTAATTATAGCTTTTTATTTCAATTGAATTTTTATTCACCAAAATGTAATGAATTTAATTTTTTTTAAATTTACTGCACTCTTTACTCTGTTGCAAGTAAAGAAAAAACCATTTTCCTTTTGGAGAGCCTGTTTGCATCTAAATGCAGACCAAGTGGATGCGAGAACATACCAGCGCGAACGTATATCAAAATCGCTCTTGAAACAACGTTACACAGATTTCTTTTTGCTTGCCTTCTTAAATCGTGTGAAATAAGGAAAATAAAACTTATTGAATAACTAATGTTTTGTTGATAAGAATTAATAAAAATGATATCTAAAAATCTCAACAAATATAATTTTTTCTGTTCGTATTTAAAGAAACTACTGAAAGAATAATAAATATTGTTTCTAAAAAAACAATACAGACGATTATTACAATAAAAACAAAACAGACGATTTTCTTATGGCAGAAGATTATCTCCTACAGCTAAACAAAAGTAAAAAAAAAAAAAAAAAAAAAAAAAATATCTCTCATTTGATTGGTTAAGGACATGTCAGCATGAAACGCGCTATTTTTAGCGTCCAATCAAATCCAATTATCTTGTTACGTCATACAATTGTTTCGTTTTCAAGAGAGAATGTTTTCCTTAAATCTTACACCGCAATGGTCTTTTCTTAAATTGCAACAGAGTGCAATTATTTTATAATTTCTCATTTTCTAAAAAACACTTGAGCAGATCAAGACCGAGTTTACAGAATTAACAGTGTTAAAAATGTTGATTCGGTTAACGCTTTTAAATTCATTTTATTTAACGTCGAATGAAGAACATCTTAATATTCAAGGGAATATTAAGATGTTCTTATATTTAAGATGTTCTTAATATTCTTATATTTATGTTAGTAATAGTATTAAAAGTTACTATTGGTTAATTTTTATTATATAAATGTTTGTCAATATGCTATATAAAAATTTTAAAGGTACACGAAATAGCAATAGTTTTTTTAAGTGAATATGTAGTATTTAATATAATTTATTTCGTCAATTGTCTGGGTACGTACTCGTTTCAGAGTCCCGTAAAAATGCCAAACTATTATTGACGCCAGTTTTGCTTCCTTTTGTAGTGATAATCGGCATTCTGCCATTTTGGTAACAAGTACTGTAGTAATATATTTCTCATATACTAATATATAAGCACTGTGGTAATGTGTATTTGCTCCACCCCCTCCAATTACAGAAAAGCACCTTTTTCTGTAATTTAATTATGAAAGGATATTAATGGCCTAATTTCTTAATCTAAATTATATTCAATAAATTTTAACTTCCTAACAAAAAGAAAATAATTAATTACATCTGTAACTGCCAAACATTGAATAACAGGAAAATAAATTTCTCTTTCGAAAGAAAAAAAAATAAAGTTAAATCAATTTTACGCAAAATAAATTTTTCTGCTTGAAGAGTTACTTCTCCATTTAATAATTACGTATTATTTGAGAAATAATTCAAAAGCTTCTTAGAACAATAAAAGATTTTTGTTCTTTAAATATTTTGATTATCCATTTAAGCTTCATATTCACATTCAATAGAGCAATAAAGCGAGAAATCTAATAAAGCCGTCAAAATAAACGTAATTACACCTCTTAAGCAAATAGAGTAAATTCAACAAGTTTAATTTCCTTCTACAAGTGGCTGAAACGCCGAGTTCAACTTCTCTTTATAATTAAAAGGCTCACGAAAGACTTTTCTCGCCGAAACAATTCCCTAAAATTAGTCATAATTTCATTTGGCGCCGGAGGGTTTCATTTGCTATTTTCTTTTCAATCCTATTTCTTTTTTTTTATATATTTCTTTTTCAGTTGACTGTTAAAATGAGAAAGGGAAAAAAGAAAAAGAATAGAAAAAAAATTACAATTTGTGAGCTTTTACTGTTGATTTTTTTTCCCCTCTTTTCTTTTAAATCCAGAAGTGGGAAAACTGGAAATTGACTCCCGGCCGTGTATGAATGAGGAGCAATTAAATAAACATTTTTGAAAACTCTCTTACTCTTGAAAGGGAAATTAATTTCAAAAGCTGTTGAGGAAAAGGGAGAAAAAGACTAGAAAAGGAAAGGGAAGAGTAATTTTTCCCCTTTTTTTTCCCTTTTAGCGGAAAAGTATTTTCACGCTTTGGCGATTGAAGGTTATTTTTGGAAGAGGGTTATTTCTATTACTACTCATTTCGAACTCATTCGGAAATAAAAAAGATAACTTTTTATGTCTTCCGCTTTTGTACTTTGAATATAGATGGCGATACTTTTCCAAACCGTATAACAAGTTGACATGTTTATAAAGAAACAGGAAAACAAATTTTCAGGAAGAAAACCGGAGAATTTCTGTAATTGAATTAGATCGGATTGTTCAAAAAGTGAGTACTTTCTTTTGATAGAATGAACTTAAATCTTATTCTTCGTTCAAATAGTTAATATTGAATTCTATACGATTTGTATTATAGTTGAAACGTGATTTTGGCTTGAGTCAAATGATAGGTTTGTAAGTTATTAATTTTTGATTGAAATTGGATCAGATTAAGTGAACCCGAGCTTTTAATAAATCTATTTTATTCTAAACATTCCTACAATATAAATAAAGATACATTTAAAAACTGTTGGTGTGAGTGAAATGCGGAACACAAATATAATTATATACAATCGAACTTGTTTGTAAGGAGCACGTAGTAATCGAAATAATTTGCTCGTTAAATCAACAATTTCGTTAAACTCAAGTTATAATTCGAAATTACGAAAAAACAAAAATTATAATGAACAAAATAAATTAAAGTGAATAAAAATTACTTGAATTAAATTCTTTTTTATTTCCACCGATTAGGATATGACTGGAGTTTTTTTTTTCTTTTTTTTTCTGGCTAATCTTTCTTTTTTTTTTCTGGCTTTAATTGGCTAATGTTTGACAGACAATATGTGTAACACAAAACATATTATCACTAACAGCTATCGATTCCAGAAAAGTGGGTCATTTCTTTGAAACTCCAAGTGTTTGTTTTCTCTAATCGCATTTAAATTCTGTGTTCTACAAACATTTGGTACGGAACATGTAGCACATGAGCAACTGTTGTTATAAGATCTATTCAATAGCTTTCTTTGCATTATTTGTTGAAATTATTACAGTTTCATAGTAAAAGATAAAATGAAATTAACACTGTTTCTCTATTTTTTTTATCAACATACAATTTTTGAACAAATTTAAATAAATGGGTATTTTCAAACTGCTTCAAAGGAAATATTAAAGTTGGTTTTATTTAAAATTAAAGTTGTAGTAATTAAAGTTGATCCCCCTAGCAAATTATTTTGATCCCCTTAGCAAATTAATTTCTTGATGCTTAGACGAAAATTACGCGTTGATTCCAAATTATGTTTGTAGTAACAGTATTTTATGTACTTTTTTTTTAACTTCAAACTATTTCTCAAAATATCAATCCAATTATCATTTATTTAACAATCAAAGTTTGAGCCAACAATCAAAGTCTTACTAAGCACGACATCTCGTTAAATCAGGACTTGTAAGAAACGATTTCGAAAAATTAAAAATCCTTTATTGAAATTTGTAACAGCAATATATTTACGTTTGTTTCAAGTTGAGCCCATAGAAAAAGTAAATTTAAGAGATTCTTTTAAAATTGCGTTTATTTGATAGTTATATGTCCATAACTATCTAACCTTATATGTCCATAATATATGATTTGCATAATTTAAAATGTAAATTAATGTAACATTTTTATCATGATTTAAGATATGTATCCTATATTTTAAAGATGTTTTTATCTTTGACTTGTTATAGCTTTGAATATCGTATTGCTTCAGAATTTAAAATAAAATTATGGTGAAAATTTTGGAGAAAGTTGAATCATGATATCGTTCACATTTGGCACACCAAAATATAGTGCAAATTTGAAAGATAACATCAGATGTTTTAAACTTGACTCTGGTTCAATTTCAGAAATAAAGTTCAATTTAAACTTTTTTTAAGTTACATCAAAATTGCACCTTAAAATTTTTCAAACATTCGTTATTATGGCTCTATGTTGAACTTATTTTTCCCAGAAAGTACTTAGTTTTGTTAAAAAGTTAAAGTAAGTATATAATCGTTTGTGTTTGCAGTTTTTTTCTGTCTGATTACAGGTCGCTGTTAAGGTCTATTGAATCATTTGAGTCTTTTTAAGTCATATTCTAAAATACATGGGGTACTTTTCATACTTTATTAAAAAATTCAGGTTTAACATTAAATGTTAAAAAAAAAAAAAAAAAAAAAAATCTTCCGTGTTGAAATTTTTTATTCATATTCATTCACATCAAAAATGTGCAACATAATGAAACATCTTTAGAAAGTGCATTTTATAAGATAAAAAAATAACAAAAATAAAAGTTCATATTGATAATTTTTAAATAATTTAATCGTATTAATTCCCCTTTTAAAAATATGTTCCATTTCACTTATAGAAACAAAATAAAGTATGAAGTCAGTATTTTCCCTAGATTAATTTGATCTAATAAAAAAAAAAATGACATCTCTCATATTTCAATAAAAAAAATAATTAAACTGAAAAAAAATCATTCAATTCCGACATCATCAGTAAAAAAAATTTAATAATAAAACTGTTTTATAAAAGTTTATAATTTTTCTTCGCCAAAGACAGGGTCAAGCACATTTACCATTGTTAGCAATAAATATTTTCATATTATTGCATCGCCCAAAAGAGACATTTATAACATTTCGCGACGTATCTTCAATTCCAGGTTTGATAGCGGGGTTGAAGCTTTCAACAAAGCCCAAACAAAAATAGAAGGAAAAAAAATCTCAGATTCTCGATTTTTCGTGTAATATCTCATAAAATGTTTCCGATCAACCAATATTTAAAGATTAATGTGAGTAAGGCGAAAGTCATAAAACGAGCGATTGCTTCTATTGAGAAGAACTTTTTTTTATTGTCCTTAAAAGTCATTGGTTAAAACCCACCCCTCTTCGCCAAAGAATGACAGTCATTTTCCATCGATAATTTTTTGCTGAAGAGATTTGAAAGCGAGATAGATTTTGTGGGGTTGTATATGAATTTAAGTCTTCTCATTTCATTACAGAGAACATAGAACCTGAGTACGTTGATCACTATTGATGCATTGCTTTAGTAGTCAACTTAGACAGGTGATCAACTTATGGATTAACGATGACTCGTTGTTTTAGTCAGTGTTTCAGATATTTGAAATTAAGATGATTTTGTGGGTTTATATATGAATTTCAAACTTTTCATTTCATTATAGAAGACAATGAACCTAAGTACCTTAATCACTAAATTCAACTTAGTGATCAACTTATAGATTAAGAATGAGTGGTTGTTTTAGTTAGTGACTCAGAAACTTGAAATCGAGATGATTTCGTGAAATTCGGCGTTATTCGTGAAATTCGACGCCCGGGGTGGGTTAGTGGTAGCGCTTCGCGCTCCTGTGCCACAGGTCCTGGGTTTGATCCTCGGGTCGGGCAACGTTGACCCAGCCTTTCATCCCTTCAGTGGGTCGATAAATGAGCACCAAGCATGCTTTGAAACTAAACACTAGGAGTTTTGCGTTCGGCTGACCACCTAACCGGAACATCTGCTCCCGCACCCCACCGCCCAAGGTCAAGAAAACTGAGATGGGCACAGTAGGCCTTGGCCCTCTATGGACTGTCGCGTCACTGAGTTTAGTTTTTAGTAGTATTCGTGGAATTCAAACTCCATTTCATAATAGAGTATAATGAAACCTGTGTTGACAACTAGCGGTGTATTACTTTAGTAGTCAATTTAGACAAGTGGTCAACTTATAAAAAGGGATGAGTCATTATTTTACTGTTGAATTATTGTTTCGGAGATTTGAAAGCGAAATAGTTTGTGGTATTGTATATGAATTATGACGGAGAACATTGAACCTGTGTATGTTGATCACTATTGGTGCATTGTAGTCAAATTAGAGGGTTGGTCAATTTATAGATTAAGAATGAATCGTTGTTTTAATCAGTGTTTCAGAGATATGAAATCTAGATGATTTTGTGGAGTTGTATATGAACTTCAAAATTTATTTCATAATAGAGTGAAACCTATGTTGGCCACTATCCGTACACTATTTTAGTAATATATAGAGGAGGATGTAATAAACTTACAGAGGAGGATGAGTGATAATTTTGTTGTTGAGTCATTGTTTTGGTAATTGTTTCAGAGATTTGAAAGCAAGTAAGAGTTTGTGATGTCGTATATGAATTTCAAACATTACTTTTAATTATAGAAAACATTGAACCTGTCCATGGTAATCATTAGCAGTACATTGCTTTGGTAATCAACTTAAACAGGTGATCAACTTATGAATTAAGTATTAGTCGTTGTTTTAGTAAGCTTTTCAAAAATTTGAAATCAAGATGATTTTGTAAGGTTGTGTATAGATTTCAAACTGTATTTCATAATAGAGTATATTGAAACCTGTGTTGAACACTAGCAGTGCATTGTTTTAGTAGTTAATTTAAACAAGTGGTCAACTTAAGCCATTATTTTGTATTTGAGTCATTGTCTCAGAGATTTGATGGAGATATAGTTGGCTGTGTTGTATATGTATTTTAAACTTTTTATTTCATTATAGAAAACATTGAACCTGTATACGGTAATCATTGGAGTTGCATTACTTTAGTAGTCTACTTAGACAGATGGTCAACTTATGCAATTTAGGGTGAGCCAATGTTCTAGACTGTGTTTCAGAGATTTGAAATCGAAATGATTTTGTAGGGTTTGTATGAATTTCAAACTGCATTTCATAATAGAGTATAGTGAAATCTATTTTGACCACTATCTATGCACCCTTTTAGCAGTTAATTTAGACATGTGGTCAACTCATAGAGATGGAAAAGTCAATATTTTGTTGCGTAATTGCTTTAAGCAGTGTTTCAGAGATTTGAAATCGAGGAGATTTTGTTCAGTAGTATATGAACTTCAAACTTTCATTTCATAATGGAGTATAGGGAGACCTGTATTGACCGCCAGCGGTGCATTGCTCTTGTAGTCAATTTAGACAGGTCGTCAAGTTATAAAGAGAGATGGGACTTTAATTTTAGGTTGGTTCATTGTCATCATTTCAGAGATTTGAAAATGAAGTAGGGTTTGTGGAGCTTTATATGAATTTCAAACTTTAATTTCATAATGGAGTACGTTGAAACTTGTGTAAGTTGACGACTAGCACTGCATTGTTTTAGTGATCAACTTGGACAGGTATCATATAGGGGGTTGAGTCATTATATTTTATCTCTTATACCATGTTATTCACATATATTATGTTATTCATAAACTTTTTCTATATTAAAAACTAGTGACACATATCAAATATTAATAATAAAAAATTTCATAGAGGTAGGTGCTTTATTTACGTCGCACTAGAGCTGCACAAAGGGGTATTGACGACGGTCTGGGAAACATCCCTGAGGATGATCCGAAGACATGCCATCGCAATTTTTGATCCTCTGCAGAGGGGATGGCTCCCCTGCTTTGCCCAATGACCTTCACGCGAAGTCAAGCACTTTACTGTAGAACAATTTAACGAGGACCAAGACCGCGCAACCTCGGTCTCTACTCTGGCTGATCAAACTGGTCACCCACTCGCTTACTGAAAGCAGCCAGTGATGCTTGACTTCGCTGGTCTACTAGGATAATCATTACGATCAGTCCACTGTGAGACCAATTTCATAGTGACCTTAAGGTCATAAGACCTTAAGCATTACTTGAACACAAGGACATATAAGGACTTATAAAGAACATATAAGGACATATAAAGGACATATAAGGACATATAAAGGACACATAAGGATAAATTTTAAATTATATTCAAATCAACATTAAAGCATTACAAAATAACATTATTATGCTAACAAGCTAATTTGTTACAAATGCTCTTACTTATTTTCTCATGCGGTCAACTCTAAATGAGTTTAAGTTGGCTTCAATTCTACTTCACTGTTTCATTTCAGTGAAATTTTAATACTTAACATGTTTTCTTAAGTAGAATGACAGAAGATATTTACATCAGTTAATGTAATTATTTCCAATCTTTTTCAAGTATAATTAGTGACTTTCACAATAATCTGATTGAATTTGAATGAAAATTTAGTTTAAATTTACAGCTTAAAGTTACAAAACATTTTCAATATAATTTTAGTTCCAAAAAAAATTATGGTTCAACTTTATAATAAATTTTCCTAGAATGTAGTTTAAATCTGCTCTACAATTGTTGCATTTCACAATTACAACTGTGTAATAATTTAGTTTACCAAATATAATAAGACTCATAATTTGTAAAAAAATAAATAAATAAATAAATGAACATTATTATGTGATTCTCTCTTTTCAGAAATACAATTTTCTTGTTAAATTAAGATTACTAGTTTTTAGTTTAAAATCAAATCAATGCAATTTTCTCTCCTCTGCATCGATTCATCTTAAAACTGAAACTTTAAATTATTTCGGACGGAAGGTAATATTTTGAGATTAGATCAACCACTATTTAGCCAAAATGACCATTTAATCCAATTTCTATTAAAGTTATAATCATTCTATTGTATGTTCGCAAAATTCCCAATCACAAACGTTTAGACTCTGAGAATTATATTTATCCACTCTACTGTGTCAATAAATGTCAGATTCAAGTTAGGAGTTCGGAGACAAATTAAAACATTGCAAAACCAACGAGAACAATGATTTTCGTTAAGGGTGAAATTACGCTCGTGAATCTGAAATTAAATATTGAATTTGACAATAAGTGTTATTGTGAGGGCCAAATGTCTGAATAATTGTCAAATCATTTGTTTAAACAGAACCGTATTTGTCTTTATTCTTGTGTGAAGATTTTTGGATAGTGCGACGTTTTGTAAAATAATTTGCATTAATTTGAAAGTGGATTATAGTGACGTTTGATGATTTGAAGTGGAAATGAATTAAATTTAGAATTATATTGAAATAAAGATGCAAATCAAAATTGTTCTTAGGTTTTGAAAGAATGTTTGGTCAATAATGAATGCAATTTTTTTATATTTTGGGTTTTGACTAAGTAACTATTGGATGTCAAAACTATGCAAACCTTATTTTTTTTTTAACACGAATTAAAATTTAAGCAATATGTGTCTTTTTTTTTTGTTGCAAAAAGTCTTAGGACTGTTCGATGTTTTCTAAAATCATTAACAATTAAACAGAAAGTGAATTATATATTGGTGGTTGGATGATTTTATTTTATTTTATTTTATAACCGTCGTTGAACAGCCGACCCGATTTCATGGGTTTACGACTACTAATGTTCAACTCCGTAGCCTTGTAATTTTGAACCAATCCAGAAGACAAGGAAGCTCTTGGATCAGTACCCCCAGAGGTATTGATTTGTTTTGGGAACATGGAGGACTTTGAGACTCGACAGATTTAACGTGCATCAGTCACCATTTACTACACGGGGAGTCTTCGGCCGGCGAGGATCGAACCCACGACCTCTTGGATATGGGCCCAGCGCCCTACCGACCAGGCTATCCTAGCCCCTGGTTAGATGATTTGTCGATAAGAATTCTGCTCCAAGCTCTCCCCGACCTTAGTACTGACATATATTTTTATTGATAGACGAATTATAGGTTAGAATCCGCTTGACACCGAGATAATTTGTGAGGTTTAAGCAGTTTTCCTCTCCGTGTAACGCAATGATAGGTGAGTTTCTTTAAAAAAAAATTCCACCACGAGGACTAGTTTGTGCGAATGCTTGATCTAGGCGTTACTGTATCTACTGAGCTGGGTTGAAATTTACAAGATTGCATGAACATTTATAGCCGTGCACGCAAAAATGGCAGGCTGTTCAAGCTTTGTTATAAAATAAAATAAAACAACCGACTAACCATATGTATATGTATATATACGCAACAAAACACACGCAAAATCTGTCATGGCTGAAAGTTTTCTCTTTGGTTAAGGGCGTAGAGGTTTGGAGGGATACCAGTTCAGGCAATTAGTATAAATGAAGATCGAAGAAATGCAGTTAATCTGTGAAAATCAACGGATACTTGCATAAGTGCAATGATATAAACAGAACTCTAAAATCCGTTCGTTGTGTAGTAAGTAGTTCTTACTTACACAACGGCATATGTGTATACATAAGAATTGCATATTTTTTCTGAGAAAATTAGAAAAAGTTTAAAAATCCTTTCGTTACCTAGATAAGGTGTTCTAAAGTGCAATTGAACAGTTAAACCATTTTGATAGCAGTTGAAAAGTTTCTATTTTGAAATAGAGTCTGAAAGCAACAGTTTCCTTTGAACAACGAATCCCAATAACACTTAGTCAGGTTCTGTGATTATGGTTTCATGAAAGACTGACATAACTGTTTGTGATAAAACTTAATGGCCAGAATTTAAGAATATTACTATTTAAGCTATGAGAAAATTTTATTTTTCACATTTCATATTTTAAAAACAAACAAAAAAAATCTTCGTTGGTTAATACGCTCAGTATTGACATTGCACTTCGGGATTCCACAAAAAAAAGACAGATCATTTAGAGTTCCATGTATAAAAATAATAATTATAAATAAATAAGCAAATAAATAAAAATTGTAACCGCTGCCTTAAGTTATTTGAAGAATAAACACATGAATTCACTTTATTGTTTAAATTTACTTATGACGTTTTAATGTTTAGTTGTATTTTAGATGTATTCTTTCTCTAGATTAGCTTTGTTTAAAATATCTTCCAAGCGTAAATTTTATTAAATATATATTAAATTTTATTTAATAATATATATTAAATTTTATTAAATATTGTATAGTTTGGTTCTAAAAATTTCCCATGTTTAGTTTTGTATTAAATGTCATCTATGTTTACTTCATTTCTTGATTCTGTAGTTCTCTTGTTTTGAAGTGGTTTTTAAGTCACAATATACAAATCTGAACTTAAACACCAAGAAAAGATGTGAACCATCAATGATAATTTTAAGAATGTACTTTTACTAAAAAAATAAATCATTTAACGTAGAGTATTAAAACAAACTTTTAGTTTTGAGATATATTTCCCCATAAAATGTTGATCCAGAGGGTAAAAATCACATACATTCAATCTACAGAAAAGAATTCCCATTTAAAAAAGAAAATTCTAACCGTCAGCATTCTTTTAGCGTTCGATCCGAGGCATTCGTATTGCAGCTAAAATAAATTGGCGAAGAACATGGGTGAACAGCTTTCCTATCATACAGTGGCATTGAGGAGACGGATTGCTTTCCGCCATCCTGGCCAAAGTGTTCTGGAGCGCAAAAGAGCAATGACTTACAACGCGCACCAAAACAAAATAAACGTCGGTTACAATTCACATTCCTTTTCCAAAGCAGCACTCATACAACTCGACTCCTCTCATTACTTTTGGTTTTATTACGACAACGAATGATCGTCTGATGCGAAGTGGGAGATCCAAAAATCGCATGGGTGCAGCGATGACTTGATGGCTGTTGGTTGCAATTCCTTTTCCGGAGTCAGTCATGATTCTCGGGAGTTTCTCAGGAGAAGGCAGTCATGCAGATTGAGTCATGGCTGTTGAAATATCTGTCTTCGGCACGGCTGGAGATGGAATGTTTGGAGTCATCGCAATGCGTTATGTACCGCCAGCTTGGATCAGTATAGTCCTTTTCTCTCACTCTCACAGATTTTTCCTGATTTCCTTGGACAATGATGGACCATTTACAAAATAAAAATTGTAACAAAGTTGTTTTTATATTAATATAAGGCTGTTTTTATGGATGTTATTATACGAATAGGATTGAATATAGACTTTCGCTGAAAATTTAAAAATGGTGATGTTTTTTGATTGTCATACCATACATTCGCTGTTATTATGGTAATAAAAATCTCACGAACTTTTTATTTCTTCGTTACTATCTGTTTTGGTGCTTATATTATTTTCTAAGAATAAACCTTTAACTGAATGAATGAAAGGAATTATTCATTTTAAAAAAATGAAGCTTAACTTCAAAGCTTAAACTTCAAAAAAAAAAAAAAAAAATTTTAACACAATAATGAAATTTTATAAAATCAAATACTTTTTAAAATGAAACGAATTCCATTATTATTTACGAATTATACTTTTTTTGTTTTACTATTAAAAATTGTTTTATTATTTTGTTTCATTATTAAACAAATATGAGTTTATAGAATTATTGTAAGCATTTCTATATAAAAAAATAGTACCAACCAATACTTTTTAGTCAATGATTGTTTTATATTAAAATTGTGCTAGAATTCATCTATTTGCATTAAAACTATTGAGCCTTGAATAACGTGGTGCTAAAGAAGCAGATTGAGCTGAATTCATTTTTAAATTTAGGATTACGAACCACACGATTTTTCACACGAGCCAGGATTGCAATTAGCTTTACGAGCCACAAAACTGTGGTGAAGTCAGGGTCTTTTGAAATGAGTGTCAGAAAGAACGAAAGCAGTTAACGTCTGTGCATGTTAAAATCAATGAATATTTTTCTTATGAATGACGACATTAATATATTTTCAAAGTTTCATTCTATTTGAAATTATAGAAGTTTGGAGATTTTTTTGAATGAGCTTCAGTTTCTTTAAGTTGTAAAAGAACTTTGCAATGAATGTATGCATGTAATTTTGCCTGCATACATAATTGTAGTATCGTCGTTGTTGCTGTTGTCATATGCCATTAAGGCGAGAGAGGTGCGCTTCTTCTTACTTTCCAGTGGCTCCATTAACGGCAGAAAGTTCGACTTCTGCTACGCACATATGTCACAGCCCGTTTTGCAGAGAGATACATCTGTACACCCTCATCCATCCATCCGCATATCGTAATTTTGACCTGTAAACAGAGAACGATCAATCTCCGATACAGTACCCCCGAATGTATCGATTTTTTACGAGAACTTCGAGGATTTTGTAACCCCGACAGATTTGGTGTGCAATAGTCACCATTTTGTGCACGGGGAGTCCTTGGCCGGTGAGGATAGAAATCTTGACCTCTTTAACATGGGCTTAACGCCCTCCCAACCAGGCTATTCCGGTCTTGCAGGTTCGTTTAAAATCTTTTAAACATTTTATTTAATTGACTGGCAAAAATTGGATAATGTAGCCTGAGTCGCTCATATCTTGTCAACTTTTTACAGAAAAAAAAACCAAGTCAGTATACTTTACATTTGGCAGTATTCTCAATATATGTGTATTGATTTCGGCTTTTTATCTCGTAAAAGTGTTCTAAATACACTGATTAGTTTTTGTCAAATTTGACTTTGTCACTTTGGTGATATGATATATTTTCCAAACTCTTTCCTCTCAAACTCTTTCCAGGAGAAAAAAAAAATTCTAGTAAAATTACCGTACTATGTAGTAATAACATTTCTAGTTAATAACAACAACAACATAATTCTGTTTTATAAGCCCAAAATATACAGTATTTAAACCATTAATTTATTATATTTTCCATTCCTTTTGGAGAGATTTAGCGGAAATTCTGGTTTTTAAAATTATAGTTTTTATTGCTAGACATTTTATTTTATTTTATAACCATCGTTGAACAGCCGACCCAATTTTGGGTTTACGACTACTAAGGATCAACTCTACAGCCTTGTAATTTTGAACTTAATCCAGAAGACAAGGGAACTTATGGATCAAGTATTGGGAGAAATTTGTCTTCGTAGAGGATTTTTTGATGGAACTGACCCACATTTGCGTTACATGGAGCGGAAAACCTAGAAAATCTCCTACGATTAGCCTAACGGCAAGGGGACTTTTACCCGTGATCCGTCTATCACTAACACGTCTACCACTGAGGATATTTTACATAAGCACTGTGGGCGGTGCGAGCCGGGTTCGAAATCCGTATCCAACAGCCATCAATTGGGATTCGAACCCGGTTCACCTGATAGGAAGGCAAGCGCTCTACCTTCTGAGCCAGCGCAATAAATGATTTTTATGCAATGCTCTAAAGCAGTGGTCCCTAATCGCCGGGTAGCGGACAGGTACCGGTACGTGGAACATATGGTACTGGACCGCAAAATAACATCCATTTATTTACTGTGTATTTGCATTCTATTTTATTTACTGTGGTGTATTTTTTCGGATTTGTGCGACTTTCTATGCACAAGATACTGATTGGGAGCTGAGAGACGTCGCCTAAAGCCGCGCCAATATCGCACATGCAACTTTATTTTGTTTTGAAGACATGCGTAAGTACAATTAAATCATTATTATTAAATCAAAACCATTCAAAATATAAACAATTAACGTCTGTTTCCCCCTCAGAAGGCCACGGTAACATTATAAAGTGTTGACCGGTCCGCGGGGATAAAAAGATTGGGCTGCACTGCTCTAAGGTATCGTGATAAAATTAGCAAATTTTATCTCATATACCAAATTCTAACACATATAATAGAGCATATTTTACTATTAATTTTACCAAAGTGATTCGATAAAAATTATCTGAAGTAAGACGCACCGTAAATTTTATCATATTCTGGTAGTTTAAACCATATTTTTTTTCCTCAGTTCACAACATATCGAGGCGTATACCTTCGCTACTAAGACACAGAATTAACGAGAGTCTACTCTAGTTCTAAGAACGATTTGTACAAGGCACGTAAAGAAAAAAAAAATAATTAAGTTATTCAGAAATGTTTAAACAAAATCAGATCATTACATCAACATTACTTAATTATATAAGGAATTGAAGAAAAAAATAAACTGTACTTAAAATAATGCATTGATAAGGCTATATTTTTAAATAGTTAATTTAAATACTGTTTTAAAAAAAAAAATTTGAATTCGATTCCTACCTTTAGTCCTTTTCCATTCCATTTTGTCGACCACCCCTTCTTAAAAGTAGAAGGGAAGAAGGCATCTGTTGCATCTGAATGCTTAATTTAATCCCTCTGCCCGTAGCACGATAAGCATTTAAGAGTGTGTGTGTATGTTCCATTCCTTCCCACGCCATCTTCTGTGCCCCCTTTGCCCCCCTTAGTCCCCAGAAAAGGAGCGGCATTTGTTTTCACATCACTTAACAGTGGGGGAGACGACAATTCAAAATAAAGTATTGGGAGAGAATCCACTGGAAGGAGTCTGTTTGTAAAGAGGAAAACGGGAGAAATCCCGGAAAAGTTTGAGGGGGCGCACGTGAGAAGAGGGGGTATAAGAGAGAAAGAGCGCGCCCTTGCATTCCGTTCTGGGAGATTTATGTGGTTATGGGAACGGGCCTGCCCCCCTAGAAAATTAGCTTTACACTCCGAAAATACCAAAATTGCTCTTTCTCTTTCATCTGTTCGCATTCTGGTGCTTCTGGTTTTTGCGATAGGCCGAATGAAAAACTACAGGAATAATTCGTTTCTTGATTCGATAATTTTTTATTTGCTCTATACAATAGGTAAAGTTAGTTTCATTTGCTGTTTTCAGTTCATGAAAAATAAGTAGATTAAAAAAATCAATATTTTCTTTTAAATTTTATATCTAATAATGAGGATCCATAAGAATTTAAATGTTTTTAATTTAATAAACTATATCCCAATATTTAAAAAAAGAAACATGTTTGATTTTTTTAAAGAAACAAGATTTATTTTCCTTCAACTGTTCGCATTTGGGTGCTTTTGGTTTCAGACGATAGGTCGAATGAAAAACTACAGGAATAATTCGTTTCTTAATTCGATAATTTTTTATTTGCTCTATACAATAGGTAAAGTTAGTTTCATTTGGTGATTTCTGTTCATGAAATCGATGGGCCAAATGAACAAGAAGTATTTCTTTTTTTCTTCTTTTTTTTATTGTTTTTTTGTTTGTTCAATTAAATAGGTAATTTTATATTTATTAAGTGTTTTCAGTTTTGGAATGTATAAAAGTTAATGGACTAAAAAAAATTATATCTTGAATCTTTTAAAAAGTTATGATAATTCAAAACTGTTTAAAAATTCTTACTTTTATAAATGGTACCAGCTTAAAATATATTAGAATTGTATTAATGTTGTTTATTTTTCAATAAGTTTTACTCAAAATTATGGTTTTGAAATCGGAAACGAAGCCTCTGACGAGAAACTGCGATCAGACAAAAATAACAAACTACCGAATAATTTATTTCTTAATTTGATAGTTTTTTTTTTTTTTTTTTTTTTTTCATTTGTTAAAATACAATAAGTTATTTTTATTTCATTTTGCATTTTCTTCAACGAAGAATAAGAGTTTCGTGGTTTAAAAAAAATGAGATTTATTTTTAAAATTTTTTAAGTTTAAGAATCCTAAACATTTTAAAAATTCCTAATTTTATGAACGTTAATCTAGTAACTTAAAAAGAATAAGAATTTTATTGATGTAACTTTGTTTCAAATTTTTATATTTTATAGGAAACTACATTTTCAAAAGCGGAAATGGTAAAAATTTTATTTATGAAACTGATTCGATTTATGAAATGAATTTTATGAAACTGAGAAGTTCTTTAGTGTTGTTCTTCTCTCTTAACACTTAATTTTGTATTTTCTTCGAAAGCAAAAGCCGCTCTATACCTTTTACTACTTCTGCAGTTAAATAAACAAATAAAAAATTCATGAAATGTATTTAAAAAAATAATTTAATTATAATTTAATTTTAAATTAATATAAAATTAAACCAGTAGCAGTTGAAAATGAAATAAATTTAAAATAAATTAAAATTAAAACTGGAAATAAACTAATAAGACATTGATAGATTTTATTTTCGTCAATTGTAACGTTTCTTTTAATTTTACAAATGGCTAAGATACGCATATAAAATTTAAAGCTATTTTTTTTTTTCGATTTTTTCTTCTCCAAAAAAAGCTAATGTTTTCTTAAATTTTTGAAATTTATGCTAATGATAACGTCACCTTCAACTGACACGTATAGAACTTGTTTTTTTTCAGTCAAAAATGGTACAAAAATTATATTTTCATCTAAATCAAAAGCCGCTCTGTACATTATTACTTACACAAATAAATAAAATGAATAATTAAAGAAAATAAATAAAAAAATGAGTTAATAAAATAATGAAATAAATAAACAAAATAAAGAAACTAAAATTTATTAAACTGAGAAGCTCTTTAGTGTTGTCTTTCTTTCTTAATGCTTTATTCTGTATTTTGCTTTGGAGCAAAACTGTTTTATTTCTTTATTACTTCTGCAGTTAAATAAACAAATAAATAAAATATATTAATTAAAATAATTTAATTGTACTTTAATTTCAATTCACTTTAAAAATAAAACAGTAGCAGATGAAACTGAAAAGGAAATTAATTTAAAATAAATTAAAATTAAAACTGTAAAATAAACTAATGAGTAATTAATAGTATTTATTTTAAAGTAATCCTAACTACACTTTACGAACACTACAAATTCTATGTAAATTTTCAAAAACTCAGTTTTACGAAATTAAAGAAATAAAGTTATAATTTTCTTGTTTTTTTTTGTTTTTTTTTTTTTTTTTGTTTTTTTTAAAACTTAAAGCCGATTCGTTCAAAATACTTGTTTTTGCTGTACATTTTCGTATTGCTGTACATTTTATTTATTTTAAGTAAATTTAAATTTTTCTCCGGTAGACATTTAACAAACTAGAAGATTCCGCTCACAAGCCCCTTGATCGCTTCTAATTCATCGTTGTTTTATTTTTTTTTTAAATCTATTTTTCCACAAAACAAAGATTATTTTGTTGATAAAGTATATAATTTTATAGTTTTGTGGTAATATGTTAATTGAAATAAAATGAACGATTGTCTGGATTTGAAAAATATTCAAATATACTTGAAAAAATAACTTAACCTAAGATTTACGTTGCGGGTCTCAAGCAAAAAAAGTCATTAACGATAGAGACTATCATTAAAACAGTTCAAATAAAAATTGGCTTCAATCTCTGATGCATTATGGCTGTTTACATTTTTAATTTGATTTATATCTATTAACATTATCTCCAGCGTTATGAATAATTTTTTTACAGCAACGGATAGTAGATATTTAAAGCAAAAACTGAGAAAAACGGACGGAAAAACATTTAAAACTGCAAGTATTTTTTAAACAATTTGGAATTTCGGAAAAAAATATGTGAAAGTTCATAAATAAAAATGACCCTTTCAACGCATGGAATTTCAATTCTTCAGTTGCCTTCCACAGGATATTTTACTACAAGTTAGCGCTTAATCTCGATCTAATTACCAAATGCTAACTTTTTTATTCCATCTTACTCGCCATACTCCTACATACTATATACATATTTTTAAGTATTAAACACTTTTTTATACACCTTTATAATTTCAAGTTTCTAAGTCTTTGTGCAACAAAATAAAATGTAACGTGAAATTTTTTCACCAAAACAGGCGGCATTGCTTATGGTATTTAAATATCGCGAGAAAAAATTTTCCATTTGACAAGTAAATACAATGTTTTGTAAAAAGTAAAACATTTCAGTCAGCGTTAATTAATAAATCGTATTTTTATTTAATCCTGAACAATAAATACATTGTCATCATTACATGGTTAATGGTTATGGTTACATGGACATGGTTATGCATCGCCTATTCTAAATTTTAAGTTAAATGTAACATAATTCAAACAGTATGTTTTTTTACATATTCTAATGTTACTTGTTCTAAAGAAATGCTACATTTAATAAGATGCCCACAGTAGGCACATTATGTCAATTAAATTTTACTTTTGAATAATTCATTTAAATTAGATAGTAAATCGTTAATCCAATTCATTAAATCATTATCATTACATAGCTAGTTTCCAGTAGAGAAATCATATTTGCTTGCTTATTTAAGTTTTTTATGCATCGCTTATAATAAATTTAAAGTAAAATGTAATATAATTCAAACAGTTGAATGCTTCATTACATATTCTAATGATCCTTGCTTTCATGAAATGCAACATTTAGCAAGATGCCCACTGTCGGCACATCATTGTAATATATAACTCTGTCAATTAAATTTTGCTTTTAAATTATTTATTTAAATTAGATAGTAAATCATGAATCCAATTCATTAAATCGTTATCATTACACAGCTAGTTTCAAGTAGTGAAATCACATTTGCTTGCTTATTTAAGTTTTTTATGCATCGCTTATAAACTTAAAGTAAAATGTAATATAATTCAAACAGTTGAATGCTTCATTACATATTCTAATGTTCCTTGTTTTCATGAAATGCAACATTTAGCAAGATGCCCACTGCCGGCACATCATTGTAATATATAACTCTGTCAATTAAATTTTGCTTTTAAATTAGATAGTAAATCATGAATCCAATTCATTAAATCGTTATCATTACATAGCTAGTTTCAAGTAGAGAAATCATATTTGCTTGCTTATTTAAGTTTTTTTTTGCATCGCTTATAATAAATTTTAAGTTAAATGCAATATAATTCAAACAGTTGAATGTTTTTTTACATATTCTAATATTACTTGTTTTCAAGAAATTTTGTAAAATGCACACTGTAGGCACATCTTTGTAATTTTTATCTTTACCAAGTAAATTCTGCTTTTAAATGCTTTAATTAAATTAGATATATCTTTTTGTAATTTAAGGAAACTTTCATAATTTTTATAAGAACTTCACCTTTTTTTTACAACAATTAGATTTTCTAATTAGTTTTTTGCACCAAATTTAAGTAAAACAAACTTGATATTTTTATACCATTTAAAATTGGGTGCAATCCTAAACAATGCAGCAACACTTTTCAAAAAAAAAAAGAAGAAAAAACCTCTACCTGAAATACATAGTAAAATATTTTTTGTTGTAGTCATATGAACCATTTACGTCATTCTATCTCCCCTAACAAATGTTAGAAAAAACCAGAACAAAGCAATAATTGGAAGAAGAGAAAGCGGCAGAGGTTTAGATATTACATTTCAAAGTCTCGGCTAGCAGTACATAGAACTGGTCTAATGATGTCTATAGAGCTGGGGTTTATTTAGTATGCTTGCCTCACATACAGATATTGTGTCTAGTACCACCGTTTATATAGTACAGTTTATTGATATGAATGGTGGGCTGACCCAGTACTAATACGTTTTCCCTCTTTCTATATTGCTCCTACAAAAGAATTTGGAAATACTGAGTCTAGCAGACATCTTTACCCACATTGGTATTTAAGTACTTTTTACTTTATACATAACCTGCTTTATAAATGTTATTAACAAGAGAATTTTGTAGAAAATATATTTATGTGTGGTTCTTTTTTTAATTATACTTATATTAATTTTATATGGTAGCGAAATTAAACAAGATGTTGAATTTCATTTTGTTTTCGGCGGAAAAGTGTCGATATTATATTTGTTTATAATTTATAATTACCAAAACATGATAAAGCAAATATTTAGATAAAAAAATTTACCAGTAATACTGCTGTGCAATAGAGAAACGACGTAAGTGTTTCACACTAGATCTTGAGAAAATACGCCTGACAACCATTTTCTTTCTATTGTAAATGCTATGAAAGGTAAAATTTCAAAAAACAGATAAAACAAAATTTATTTTTAATTTTTTTTTTTTTGTAGAAAGGGTAGCCTATCATACAAAAATGCCAAATTTATAAAAATCTGAATTTTGAATTTTTCTATTGTGTGGCAGAATCTGTGTTTGTGAATAAAATACTAATTAGCGTTCACATACAAGTATCAAAGAGAAAAAATTGGATACATTTAAAGATTCAAATTAGATAAAAGACTCGGTAATGTGGATCAAAATACTACTAAATTGATATGCAATTTGAATCTTAGTATCTATAAAATCATCAAAGTCACCAGTAGTTCAACTGCCCAGGATGGACCAAAGTCAAGACTAGGATGGACCAAGACGTAGAAATCTCCTGAAGAGACTTCTAGACAATCCTCCTGGTAACAATTGTCCTAGGTTCTAAACATTTTGGATTTTAAAATCTTTTTCATTTAATAATTAACTAGATACCAAACATTGATGCTTGAAAAAAAAATGAGGCAATTTGTTAGGAAAAAAAATGTTCGAATATTAATAAAAAGTGTTAGAATTTGTGAAAATGTAAATAGCTAATTTTTGTAGATATTTTAAACTGTGGAATAAATCTAAGTACCCAAAATAACTATTTTTTATTTTATTTTAGTCTGAATTTACTAAACATCGAGTTCTTTTTTAAATTTTATTTTTCTCTATCAGATAAATAGCCTATTCTCATTGAGGAATTGAGGAAACCCTGTTTACTTCGGTAAACTTCACAATTTTGTTCCAATCTTAAAAGAGACTGAGTACCTGAGTAAAATATTACTACGAACTAATCCTTATGACGTTCCAACTCTTACTTGCATTAGGCTGAAAGGACAATTGAGAATTCCAAAATCAATCCACGGTCATTCTGACAAAAGATTGGACTTCTGGGATTTGTTCATGTATCCAATGGGGTCAATTTATGACAACGGGAGTATATGTACAAATCCACATGCTATCGCAAACTCAATTTTAACTCACATTTGGATTCAAATTTTAAGTTGCCCAAGTCAGAAACTATCTAACATTATCTGTACACCAAGACTTCATAAACTTTTTTTTTTTATTATTTTGATCTTAATTCACTCAGACTACGTTTCATGAAACTTGATACATTGAAAATATTTCTCTGTTTCCATCTTTTTCTTGAATAAGTCTAAATTTACAAGTTCATTCTGAACTTATTCGCTCACAGAGCTATCGTAAATAATAAATAAATTAATATTCTAAAAATGATGGAATTTCGATTAAGAAAAGATTTTGAAGCTAAATTTCTTATAGAATCAGAGAAAGTTAAGCTGATGGATTACCCTAAGCGAACACCGTTTAACACAAATTTCATAAGTTGAAAATTTTTTTTTAATTTGTTTCCAGCTGAACTGCCTAGGCCATTTCAATTCAAGCAAATATCATCACTAAAAAACAAAGAAGATAACGCAACTAAACAGTTGAGACCATTTCTTTTGACACGAAAGTCATCCGTAAAAATACAGAAAACAATTCATTATGAGGGGAGTTTTATACAGTTTTCATCCGTAAAACTTTTGAATGAGCAGAAAGCTCCATTTTAGATAAAATTTATAAAGATCGCTATTGCAATGAAATAGGGAAATTTTAGAAACTAAGTTTTCGGAAGTATGAGTTTTTTTTTCTCCTAGAAATTAAATTTAAGCGATAGTTTAAATTTAATCAGATTAAACAGATTAAAGTTAAACGATAGTTTGAGTTTAATCTGTAGGAGCTAATAGGGTTGAGTTTTGTATGTATAGTATGAGATTTTTTTCTCCTACAAATTAAATTTAAACGATAGTTTAAATTTAATCAGATTAAGCAGATTAAACTTGAACGATAGTTTAAATTTAATCTGTAGGAGTTAATAGGGATAGTAGGGCTTTAAACGATAGTTTAAAAGGTTCTGATTAATCAATCAATGCTTTAATTCTTTTTAATGCAATAACAATTTTAAAAACATTTATGTCCAATTGCGAAGAATTTCTTAATTTATTTGGAAGATTTTGATTCGTAAGTTTGGAACGTTAATCAGAATTTGAAAGGGTCGAATTTTTCCTAATTATTTAAGATAGAAATGCTTTATTAATACATTTAAGTACAAATTAAGAAAAATTAGCTATGCAAATATCTATATTACGTATTTGAATTTAATATCCAAATGAGCATTATGAATAGGAAATTACAAATATAATACATTACCTGTTTATTCAATTCCTACTATTAGTTCACACTCTCTCTATATCTTATTCAAATTTTCAATCGTTAATAAAATACTTTTTATTCATTCAAGTTCAAGTACATTTTTTGAACTCGTAGGGGATGACACTTAATGTTACTACAGTTTTTTCAAATATTAATTAATTAATTAAATAATCAACTTTAGTTTTATATAGAATAAGAAATTGTAATTATTTAATAAAAAGTAACTAAAATAAAAATTTTCTTTCTTGACACAAGCAGGATTTGACTTTAATTTTTTTTTTTTATATTACTTGTTTTTTCTTCTTGTCAATGTGTAGAATGCTTATTTAGTTAATCGCAAGATTTCATATAAACTTCAGTTTTTTTAGTGCTTCCGTTTTCTTAAAACTAGAAATAGCTGACCAAATATGGCGGCGTTCACGATATTCAGCATCTATTTGTGGATTGTGGTTTTTCCGGATCTGGCTTATAACTTCTACGTTTCTTATAGCCGCTGTCTCCGCTGCAAGAGCTGGAGAGGAGTTTACTAAGGCCAATTTTCGAAGCCAGACCCTTTGACATAAACATTCCAATTCTGCTCGGTCCGGATATCATAAAAAAGCGAGAGACTATAGCAACAAGCCTTCTTACTTCTACAGGGGGAAAAAAAAGGAAAATACGACATTGGAAGACTATGGAATTTGTAGATGCAATGCCCACGTTTTTTCCTGTTTTTAGATGGAAAAGAATTGTACCGTTTATCATTTCCAATATCCTTCCCATACTGTATATATGAATGAATGATTCTTGGGGTATAAAATTGCGAATTTAAACCGGTTTGTTGTGAAAGCATTTTGGTATATTCCTTTTTTTTTTTTCTTGGAAAATCTTGGGCTGGCTCTTCTGAAAATGGACTGAACGGAGAAGTCGTTTCTTAGACAATGATGGATATGAACTGAGATGGTTATGGTTGCAGTTTAATATTTCTTTGATCTTCGACACCAAGTTATATCGTCTTATGGATATCTTTAGGATATATAGAGGAAAAAGAAAGATAGCAAATATGGCATAACTTCTCATTTTTTGGGTGCTTTAGATTCTATGGAGGATTTCTATTTCTTTTTTAAGTCCGAAATAAGTGTTATAAAGGAGTTGGAAAAAAAAACTAAGACTGGATTTTCGCATTTAGGTTACTTGCTGTATATTTCTTTTGTTGATAGCTAGATTTTTTCGGAATTTCACGTAAATTGTAATAATGATTAACAAGTAATATAAAAAAAAATGAAAGTAAAATCCTACTACTTTTATTTTAGTTACTTTTTCTTAAATTATTAAAATTTTTTCTCTCATATGAAACTGAAATTAAATAAATTTAATTAATTAAATTTAATTAATGAAATAATATTTGAAAAAACTGCATTAACATAAAGTGACATCCATTACAAGTTTTTTTTTATAACCGCTGTTGAACAGCCGACCCAATTTTTGGGTTTACAACTACTAATGTTCAACTCCGTAGCCTTGTAATTTTGAACCCAATCCAGAAGACAAGGGAACTCCTGGATCAAGTATTAAGAGAAATTTGCCTTCGTGGAGAATTTTTTGATGGAACTAACCCGCATTTGCGTTACATGGAGCGGAAGACTGCAAGAACCTCCCACGGTTAGCCTGACGGCAAGGGGACTCTAACCCATGATCCGTCTACCACTTGGGATATTTCACGTCAGCACTGTGGTCGGTGCAAGCCGGATGCGGAATTCGTATCGACCAGCCATCGAACCCCGGTTCACCTCCTTAAAAAGGCGAACGCTCTATTCCCTGAGCCATCGCGGCTCTCCAAGTTTAAAAAAATATAAATTTTAACTTGAATGGATGAATCAAAAGTATTTTATTAATGATTGAAAATTTGAGCAAGATATATAATTATGACGCCCGGTGGCTGAGTGGTAGCGTTTCGCGCTCCTGTGCCACAGGTCCTGGGTTCGATCCACGGACCGGGCGAGGTTGACTCAGCCTATCATCCCTTCAGTGGGTCAATAAATGAGTACCAAGCATGCTTGGGAACTAAACACTGGGGTTTCCGCGTTCAGCTGACCACCTAACCGGAACATCTGCTCTCGCACCTCAGAACCCAAGGTCAAGAAAACTGAGATGGGCACAGTAGGCCTTGGCTCTCTGTGGGCTGTCGCGCCACAGAGTTTAGAGTTTAAATAATTACATATAAGGAGAGTGTAAACTAATAGTAGGAATTGGAAGGGAAAAAAAGCCCGTGGTATCAAACAACTGTAAAAGTATAAATTTGATAACGTCGACCACACGTGCTACCACCTAATGTTCTTCATTGAATTTATCTGACGCAGTGAATATAAAATAATTAAATATTTAAATGTGCCCAATAAACTATTTTTTCTTTTTAATAGAACTATAAGTTAGAAATTATCACTGATGCTATCTTTTAAAATATGTGAAAAACTGAATCGCTTCTAGTAAAATTTAAAACAATGACTAACGCTTAATCAATCAGAAAATTCCATTTCGTTTTTCGCTCCTCCCTATTTAATTTATGAATTAATATTTGAAAAAACTGTATTAACATCAAGTGTCATCCACTACAAGTTCAAAAAAAATGTATTTGAACTTAAGTGGATGACTAAAAAGTATTTTATTAACGATTGAAAATTTGAACAAGATATAGGGAGAATGTGAACTAATAAAAGGAATTGAAAAAATACAAATAGATTTTAATAAAGAAACATTTGGGTATATACAATTTTCTTCTTAACTCATTCGTATTAAAATCCCATAAAAAAATTAAATTATTTTAGGGTAAACAGGAGAGTTATGTTGTATCAATGTAAACTTGATTTAAGAAATAAAGTAAGATTGGCTATTGTCAGTTTCGTAGAGTATAAGGTGAGTTCTTACAAGCTGAGCAAAATACTAGGGATACAGGCTGAAAATGACCAAAGTTCGAATCCCGGTCATGGCTGGCTTATCCTTCTAGCTTACACCAACCACAATTATTAAAGACATCCTCAGAAAATTAGAATATTGTTGGTAAAAGACAGATTATTGGTGATTTTTGCAGTTTTTCAATGGTATACGAATGCCAAAAACACTTTAAATAATGCAAATTTGAGCCAGAACTTGATTGAGGGAGTTCCCCTGTCTTCTGAATCAGATTCAAGTTTGCATAAGTTCAACATTAAAAGTAGTATAACCAATGAATCAGCTGTTTAATACGAAATAAAACTAAAATAATCATTGTGTACTTATTTAATTATTTTTCTACGCATTATGCTATATTATGTACCTCTTAAACATAGTTACAAGTTTAAATTTAAATCGATTCACATTAATTACAGAAAGAAACTCTTTAAGTTTTTATTCTTATATCTAAATCTGTAGCACAGTTTTAGTTATCAAGCGTATTTATATTTTCCTTCAAGTGCTTTTTTTTTCAATTTTTTTCTCATTTTTTATTGTCAGAAACCATTCAGAAGACTATAGAGATCTTTTAATTTCGTCCTTAGGAGAATATGAATTTTAAAGCTCTTTCGAAAATGTTTCTGCAAAATTTACAAAATTTAAATGTAGTTCTAGGGTATGGTGTAAACTTTGATTTCCACCTCTAAAACTAAAAGTTTTTTTTTTTTTTTTTTTTTTTTTTGCTCAAAATATTGCAGGAAAATTTTGAGAGAGTTTGTCTATTATTGAAAGAAAACTCTTAACTTTTACAAAAGTTATCATTCTCAAAGCAAAGTTGAAAACATTTTAAAATTTTTAGTCTCAATTTCCAAAAATGCTGTACATTTTTAATTTTGATCTCAAAGACGCTCTTATAATTCAATCTTAACTTAAACTTATTGTCAATTTTTTTTCTCTGTATCAAAAAATATGCTGCAAATTATATGCTCATTTACATGAATGATTATTTAATTAAATATTTAAGTTCTCAAAAACATTAACAAGAATTCTAAAAACTTAAATTCTCACTTTCAAGAATGCTTTAAAATTTTAATTTCAATCTCTGAAATATTGCAATTTAGTTCATATTTCAAGAATGCTGCTAATTTGCATGCAGAATTCTTAAATAAATACTTCAGTACTCTCATGAATCCTTCGTTTAAACTTTAGTATCAAGATAACTGAAGATTTTTTTTTCCAAAAATGCTGTACATTTTTAATCTTGATCTCAAAGACGCTCTTATAATTCAATCTTAACTTAAAATTATTGTCAATTTTTTTTCTCTGTATCAAAAAATATGCTGCAAATTATATGCTCATTTACATGAATGATTATTTAATTAAATATTTAAGTTCTCAAAAACATTAACAAGAATTCTAAAAACTTAAAATTCTCACTTTCAAGAATGCTTTAAAATTTTAACTTCAATCTCTGAAATATTGCAATTTAGTTCATATTTCAAGAATGCTGCTAATTTGCATGCAGAATTCTTAAATAAATACTTCAGTACTCTCATGAATCCTTCGTTTAAACTTTAGTATCAAGATAACTGAAGATTTTTTTTTCCAAAAATGCTGTACATTTTTAATCTTGATCTCAAAGACGCTCTTATAATTCAATCTTAACTTAAACTTATTGTCAATTTTTTTTCTCTGTATCAAAAAATATGCTGCAAATTATATGCTCATTTACATGAATGATTATTTAATTAAATATTTAAGTTCTCAAAAACATTAACAAGAATTCTAAAAACTTAAATTCTCACTTTCAAGAATGCTTTAAAATTTTAATTTCAATCTCTGAAATATTGCAATTTAGTTCATATTTCAAGAATGCTGCTAATTTGCATGCAGAATTCTTAAATAAATACTTCAGTACTCTCATGAATCCTTCGTTTAAACTTTAGTATCAAGATAACTGAAGATTTTTTTTTCCAAAATTGCTGTACATTTTTAATCTTGATCTCAAAGACGCTCTTATAATTCAATCTTAACTTAAACTTATTGTCAATTTTTTTTCTCTGTATCAAAAAATATGCTGCAAACTATATGCTCATTTACATGAATGATTATTTAATTAAATATTTAAGTTCTCAAAAACATTAACAAGAATTCTAAAAACTTAAATTCTCACTTTCAAGAATGCTTTAAAATTTTAATTTCAATCTCTGAAATATTGCAATTTAGTTCATATTTCAAGAATGCTGCTAATTTGCATGCAGAATTCTTAAATAAATACTTCAGTACTCTCATGAATCCTTCGTTTAAACTTTAGTATCAAGATAACTGAAGATTTTTTTTTCCAAAAATGCTGTACATTTTTAATCTTGATCTCAAAGACGCTCTTATAATTCAATCTTAACTTAAACTTATTGTCAATTTTTTTTCTCTGTATCAAAAAATATGCTGCAAATTATATGCTCATTTACATGAATGATTATTTAATTAAATATTTAAGTTCTCAAAAACATTAACAAGAATTCTAAAAACTTAAATTCTCACTTTCAAGAATGCTTTAAAATTTTAATTTCAATCTCTGAAATATTGCAATTTAGTTCATATTTCAAGAATGCTGCTAATTTGCATGCAGAATTCTTAAATAAATACTTCAGTACTCTCATGAATCCTTCGTTTAAACTTTAGTATCAAGATAACTGAAGATTTTTTTTTCCAAAAATGCTGTACATTTTTAATCTTGATCTCAAAGACGCTCTTATAATTCAATCTTAACTTAAAATTATTGTCAATTTTTTTTCTCTGTATCAAAAAATATGCTGCAAATTATATGCTCATTTACATGAATGATTATTTAATTAAATATTTAAGTTCTCAAAAACATTAACAAGAATTCTAAAAACTTAAAATTCTCACTTTCAAGAATGCTTTAAAATTTTAATTTCAATCTCTGAAATATTGCAATTTAGTTCATATTTCAAGAATGCTGCTAATTTGCATGCAGAATTCTTAAATAAATACTTCAGTACTCTCATGAATCCTTCGTTTAAACTTTAGTATCAAGATAACTGAAGATTTTTTTTTCCAAAAATGCTGTACATTTTTAATCTTGATCTCAAAGACGCTCTTATAATTCAATCTTAACTTAAACTTATTGTCAATTTTTTTTCTCTGTATCAAAAAATATGCTGCAAATTATATGCTCATTTACATGAATGATTATTTAATTAAATATTTAAGTTCTCAAAAACATTAACAAGAATTCTAAAAACTTAAATTCTCACTTTCAAGAATGCTTTAAAATTTTAATTTCAATCTCTGAAATATTGCAATTTAGTTCATATTTCAAGAATGCTGCTAATTTGCATGCAGAATTCTTAAATAAATACTTCAGTACTCTCATGAATCCTTCGTTTAAACTTTAGTATCAAGATAACTGAAGATTTTTTTTTCCAAAAATGCTGTACATTTTTAATCTTGATCTCAAAGACGCTCTTATAATTCAATCTTAACTTAAACTTATTGTCAATTTTTTTTCTCTGTATCAAAAAATATGCTGCAAATTATATGCTCATTTACATGAATGATTATTTAATTAAATATTTAAGTTCTCAAAAACATTAACAAGAATTCTAAAAACTTAAATTCTCACTTTCAAGAATGCTTTAAAATTTTAATTTCAATCTCTGAAATATTGCAATTTAGTTCATATTTCAAGAATGCTGCTAATTTGCATGCAGAATTCTTAAATAAATACTTCAGTACTCTCATGAATCCTTCGTTTAAACTTTAGTATCAAGATAACTGAAGATTTTTTTTAACTTCTAATCTCTGTCTCAATGCTTCAAGTTTATATTCTCATTCAATGGATGAGACAATTTTTAACTTCTAATTTCATTCTCAATGCTTCAAGTTTGTATTCTCATTCGATGGATTCGACAATTTTTAACTTCTAGTCTCAGTCTTAATGCTTCAAGTTTATATTCTCATTCAATGGATGAGACAATTTTTAACTTCGAATTTCATTCTCAATGCTTCAAGTTTGTATTCTCATTCAATGGATTCGACAATTTTTAACTTCTAATTTCATCCTCAATGCTTCAAGTTTGTATTCTCATTCAATGGATGAGACAATTTTTAACTTCTAATTTCATTCTCAATGCTTCAAGTTTGTATTCTCATTCAATGGATTCGACAATTTTTAACTTCTAGTCTCAGTCTTAATGCTTCAAGTTTATATTCTCATTCAATGGATGAGACAATTTTTAACTTCTAATTTCATTCTCAATGCTTCAAGTTTGTATTCTCATTCAATGGATTCGACAATTTTTAACTTCTAGTCTCAGTCTCAATGCTTCAAGTTTATATTCTCATTCAATGGATGAGACAATTTTTAACTTCTAATCTCAATCTCAATGCTTCAAGTTTGTATTCTCATTCAATGGATTCGACAATTTTGTTTTAATCTGAAAAACGCTGAAAATTTTCAGTCTCGAGACTGCTTAAATTTTTTTTACTCTTTGTCTTAGGAAATCAATTTCAAATGAATCTGTAGTTTAATTCTTAGTCACGATGTCGGTTTCTATTACCCAAGATTACTGAAAGTGATGGATATTTTAAGGGTTTTTTTAAAAAGCAAATATCAAGAATTGTGATGAATTTTTATAGATCATGATGGATTCGAAAAATGCTTAATTCAAACACACGAAAGAAAAACTTAATTCTTAATGCAAAATAATGAATGCAAAAATATAGCAAATTCTTGCATTTAGAATGCAGGCAACAGCAATTTTTACTTGAATAGCGAAGCAATAATTTATTTAATTAACTCCCCATAATTATTATTCAGAATAAATACACAAATTATAGTACTAAAATAAACTTGGAAATGAAAATTAAAAATGAGAAAAAATGGACAAGTAAAAATTAAAATTTCATTAAACTTGAATAAATTGCAATTCAGTTTTAGTTTTATCTTCTTTTAAAATAACGCTATATAATTATCACTTACGCAACCATAATTAAGAAGGCAATGTTGGCTTGCTTCAGCATTTTTCAGTTAAAAATATTGAAGATAAGAAGAAAAAAAAATCTAAAATTATCTTAAATACAAAACTCAAAAGCACTTCATTTGCTATATTCGTTTTTTTTTTATTAAAGTATCCTATTACAAAATAGATATCCTATTATAGAAAAGTGTAAATAACTCTCCGTTTCCGACCAACAATAAAGGCTAATTTAATATAAATGTTTGTGAAAAATATATGTTGAGTTGAGGGTGTAAATAATTACTTTCAGCTCAAGGAAATAAAAACAATAGTACTTCACCCCAAACGATATGTAAATTACAAAATTTCATGTCGCCAACGCAGAATGAAAAGAAATAGATACAGAACTGACTCCCAGTGTTGCTCAGTTTATTCATTACAACCGTAACACAAACAATACCTAAGTGTTTCTTCCAAAGCCTCGCATTGTATTCTTTTTCCTTTACAATCCCCCCCTTGGCTCTCACCCCCATGAAGGGTGAGGGGGAAGAAAGTGCTCCTCAAACACAAGAGAGAGTTTTTGCTCTCGGCAGGGACATTGTCGCAAAGGGAAAGAGTATTAATTGCTCTAATTGCGTTAAAATCACCGGACTAATTGAAACACCAATTATGCGCAAATTATACTGCAATATTTCTCAGAAGATCCAGGTGCGACAGACAGACACAAACAGACGGATCCGAAAAGACTGAGTCCCTTTCTCCTTCTTTTCTCTCCTTCTCCCCCAACACCCCTCCTACACTCCTCATTAAAAGTACCGGACTTGCCCCTTTTTCCAGAAGAATTAATTAGGAAGCTTTATTATTAATGAAGATCGTGCCAAAAAGTGCAGACGACGGCCTTTTCTTCCTCACCCTCATCTTCGCGGCAAGGGGGGGCCCCAGCAAGAAAAGGACACTCTAGCTCGAGTGGGGCCCCAACCCGACACGCACTAATTAAAAGGCGATTTTAATTACTCGTCCAAATCTCACTCGCACTCAAAACGTTTTCTTTTCTAGAGACTTCTTTATTCCAGAATGTTCTCTTGCTGCTAATTCAGTTTATTTGATTGTGACAGGGAGTGTGTGCTTAATTTTAATGTGATTAGTATAAACAATTCGCCTTGGCGTGATATTTTTTTCCTGCATATTTCGTTTTGACAGTAGAAGATGAAAATAATTCTCGCAATTGGCGAGGAACTGATAAAGATGGGGTAAAAATTAATAAAAGTTGCGCTATCTTTCGCAATTAAGACGAGGAAAAATCCACTCTTAAAACCTGTTGAAAAGTTCAAGCTTTATCCAAAGGAAAGGAAAATTGAGAGTTTTTATTTTGGTGTTTGAAAGCGTTTTGTTTTGAGGATGTTTTCAAACTAATAACGAAATTTCACGATAAAGACTTTGTGAAATGACAGCACAGAATGCTCTACAAGTGCAAAGAGTTATGGATTAAGCCGAGTTCTGCTCAGGTAAAAGTTTCTGGAAGTTTCTAGAGTCTACTACTTCTTTAAAGACCAACTTTATATTCTTCTTTGAAGACATTGAAAGCTCTTTCCTTTCCATGAAAATTCTTTGATATTTCATAAATTAATTACCAATTAAAAGTTTTTAAAAAATTTCCAAAGGGCTAAAATAAGTACATGTAAAATTTTGTAGTGTGAAAAGTTTAATTAGAATTTCCAAAAAGTTTCTTTTTGAAAGTGATTTATTAAAAGAGTTTGCATTTAAGGATACAAACAAACCAAATCTCCTCCTTTCCATTTTCCAACATATCGAACTCTAAATGTTCCTTCCTTCCTTTTCTAGTGTAACTCTTAATCATAACCACAAAACAGTTATAAACATTACAAATGATCATCAATCATTCAATTTTTTTTATGTAACAATAGCACAATGTAAAAGAATCTTCTAGACCGTTGTTTTAGAGAATCCCTCGGATTCTCTAAAACAACGGTTTCGAAATTTAAGATTTATAGCATACCACTAAACCAGTTGCATAAATCAGCTTTAAGGGTTTGATAATAGCTTAATGTCTGTTATTTAATGTTCTGGAAATTCGAGTATAAGCAAGCCATAATACTTTCTTCTTCCTGTACCCTAAAAATCGAACTCGAAATGTCCCTTTCTCTTCCTTCAAGTATATCTCTACTTCCTTCAAGTATATCTCTACATCCCATATAAATACTAAAAGAAATGAATCTTTTAGAATGTAAAGAAACAAAAAGATCCTTCCCTCTGATTCTCTAAAAAAATGGTCTCTAAGTTTAAGGTTTATTAGCATACAACTAAATCGTATGCATAAACCAGATTCAAAAGTTTGATAACAGCCTAGTGCGTGTCATTTAGTGTTCTAGAAATTCGAAAATAAACAAACTAGGAAACTTTCTTATTCTAATACACTAAAAATCAATATCTGAACGTACCTTTCATTCTCTTCAAGTATATCTCTTACTTCAAGTATATCTCCACATCCTGCATAAATATTAAAAGAAAGGAATCTTCTAAAATGAAAAGAAGCAAAGAGATTCTTAAATCTGAGTCTCTAAAAAAACTATCTCTAAATTTAAGGTTTATAGCATACCACTGAACCGGATGCATAAACCAGCTTCAAGAGTTTGATAACAGCTTAGTGCGTGTCATTTAGTGCTCTAAAAATTTAAGGGTAAACAAACTAGGTGGCTTTCTTACTCCAGTCGTGCCCTAAAAACCAACATCTGAGTGTCCCTCTCACTCTTTTCAATTATATCTCTGTATCCCGTTAATAAATTAGACTCATCAGATCAGTCTGATAACATCTCAACGCTAGACATTTAAAAATTTCCACTAATATAACAGAATAGAAATAATTCATTAAAAGAAAATGTAAACAAACCTGAAAAACTTTACGCGAAGAGATTCTATATCAAGCAGCAAGTGCTGCAAAGAAAATCTCATCATCATCATCGAAGAACAGCTTGTTCATGCAGAAGATAGAAAACCCCTACCCTGATTGCCCATACTCTTGTTATTTGGAACAAAACTCTAAAGACAAGGAAACTTCTGAGTTGGTTATCGAAGCAAAATGGCGCTTTGGTTAAGCATCTAGATAAATCTAACTTGTATTTGTCTTACAAGGATAATAAAACCCCTCGATAATTTCCCAAATGGCAATTAACCATAAAATAATAAGAACACTTAGTATCAGTTTGTAAATTAACCAATTAAGTCTAGAATTCGACCTTGAAAGAAATTTAACCGAAGCTTGAAAGAAATATAACCGAACTCTCTTTCTCAAAAGACATTCTTGCATCTTTTGCAAAAATCGGAAACAATTTGAGATCTTATTTGCTACTAAAACTACCAAACAGCTTTTTATTCTAAAAGCTACTAAAATACGTAAAGAAATCTAAAAAAGTATGAATTCGTTTTTCAAAAATGGTTCACATCTAATTACAAATTCGGTATTTTCTGGTGATCTGACACATAAACTTTAAAAATTATAGACTCAAGTTCCGTGTTATTCAATTCGAAATTCAACATATTAACTGAACTATAAATAAATCTATTTACTAAAATTCATGGTTGATTTTTATAGAAGCTATACATTATCATGTAGTTTTAAAAACCCTGCGGTGAACGGTCTACTAAATTTAAAAACGTTTTAAGTGGAGTTTTAATTAAAAACATTTCAAAATGACATAAATAATTAGTTTTTCTTCTGTTTTTATCCTTATATGCTTATAATGAGTATATCCTTATAATGAGTTTAAATATTTGAAAAAAATGAGTTAATTACTTTCTTCTAAGTATTTGAGTCATTAAAAACATTGGAAGTATGAAATATCAGCATAAATAATTTAATTTTTGGGTTAATCGCAAATATACATGTTTGATGATTTGTAAACATTCTACAAATAGTCTGATACTGCAATCTTGTGTATAGAATATGAAATAATTATGATTCTGGGCATAAGAAATAGATTTTTTTAATCTTTCAGGTGCCTTACTTTAAAAACACTCCAGCTCGGAAATATCACGGGCACCAGAAATACAGGGTGAAACATAACCGTTTTGGTAGGAGCAAGGAGGAATGTTTGCTAAAAAGACGCAGGTAGTTAAATTTTTCATTATAACTTTAAGAAAAATTAGCAATAATAGTGTTGTCAAGAATTTGTTGTGCTATTTCACTTGTGCAAGTTTGGACACTTTTTTAAATCAAAAGAAATAGATTGATGTAATTTTTCCTTTTTTTTTTATTTCGGTTCACAGCATTCACATATTACTATCGCTACATAAATTACATTCCTGAAAATTGCTGCAAATAGATCTTAGAGCGACAAACATATTTTCGCAATATTTATTAGAAACTACCCAATCAATTATAAAATCGGCAGTAAATTCAGAAATAATAATCACCGTAATGTGAATCCAAATTACCAAGTCTTTCTCCTATTCTTTTCCTTTTGAGAATGTAATTTTATCACCTCTTCTTCAGCATTCGATCCCTGATCTCTCCCAATCATAAACTTCATCTTCAGCATCCTTTTCTCAACTCCATCCTCCCCATCCATCCATCCCGAACCACGATCCTTAACAAGCAAACCATCCCCAACACCAGAGGAGTTGGAGATACGACACAAACGAAAAGGAAAGCAAATACAGTTTCTACACCGCGAAATCTTTTGACCGGAGGAGCGTTGTAATTAGAAGTTTCGAAGCAGGCAAAGAGTTCAGGGGGTGTCGAGGAGAATATTGGGGTCGGCGACTGGAGGAGGGGGGCTCTAACAAATCGAGATTGCGAATAATAATTGAGCTTGCATCTGATAGCGGATTAATTAAGCCAATTAGTTCTACGCTTTTCCACTCATTAAGGACACACTTAATGACACGTTGGCGAGCCTGAGCACTAACGATTTGCAGCTGCCCAGGCGTCGCATTTCAAATATATTGGACTGGGAGGGGGGGTCTTGAGGGGCTAGAGAGATTGATGCGGGGTAGGAAGACCCGTTGAGCTGATAGATGCGTCTAGAATCTTACACCGATCTATTCTCTCGCGAATTCGATATTATGAATAAACTACTCGAGTTCAACAACTTATTCCACATGGAATCCTTTCCTCCCCCTCTTAAAAATATTTCAAAAAGGATAGGAAAGAGTTATAATTGGGTTATTAAATTTATAGTTGGCGTCCTGTTGCAATTGAAGGAATAAAATAGTCGCCAACTGGCCTCTTGAACTCGGAAAAATCCAAATTAAGAACTTATGATGAAGGCAATAAGAGTCTCAATGAGATGTAATGTTTCAAAATCAAATGAATGAGTACTTTAAATTATGTCTGTGCAAGAATGAAAGAGATGTATACATTTAATTACATGAATGGTTTAGAAACAAACCTTCTAAAGTAAAATTTAAAATCTATGTTAAGATGAGTATTTACAGCTGTCATACAGGTTTAATTTAATAATTAGGTTAATAAACTTAGTTACTATCATGTAGAAATCGAAGGAATATAATATTTTTACCATCTGGCCAGCTGGCCCCTTGAACTATGAAAAATTCTAGTTGCTAAGAATTTACAAGGAAGGTAATACAATAACAGCTAAGTTTCAATAGAATGGATTATTTTATAATCGAATAAATGTGTACTTTAAATTATGTTTGTGTAAGAATAATAGAGATGCATACATTTATTTGAATTATGGTTTAGAAACGAAATTGAAGAATAACCTTCTAAATTAAAAATTAAAATATATGTTGAAATTGAAGGAATAAAATAGTCGCCAACTGGCTACTTGAACTAGGAAAAATTCTAGCTGCTAAGGACTTATGATGAAGGTAATACATTAAAGGCTAAGTTTCAATGGTATGGAATATTTCATAATCGAATGAATGTGTATTTTAAAGTATGTTTATTTACGAATAAGAGAGATGCATACATTTATTTGAATTAGAGATGAATACATTTATTTTGGTTTAGAAACGAAATTGAAGGATAACCTTCTGAATTAAAAATTAAAATATATGTTGATATAAGTATTTATGTTGAAATTGAGGGAATAAAATAGTCGCCAACTGGATACTTGAACTAGGAAAAATTCTAGTTGCTAAGGACTTATGATGAAGGTAATACAATAAAGGCTAGGTTTCAATGGTATGGAATATTTCATAATCGAATGAATGTGTACTTTAAAGTATGTTTGTGTACGAATAAGAGAGATGCATACATTTAATTGAATTAAAGTTTAGAAACGAAATTGAGGGATAACTTTCTAAATTCAAATTTATAATATATGTTGAAATAAGTATATATAGGTGTTATTCAGATATTTAACTAGGTTATTTAACTTATATCTAACGTCCTGTTGCAACTGTAGGTATATAATAGTCGTCAGTTGACCACCTTAATTTAAAAAAATGAAGTTGCTAGAAACGTATGTAGGTAATTAGAGTTTCATTGAGATGTAATGTTTCAAAATCGACTGAATGAGTACTCTTAATTAAGTTTGTGGAAGAATGAAAGGAATATATATCTTTAATTACATTATGGTTTAGAAACGAATCTTCTAAAAATAAAACTTAAAATCCAAGTTAAGATAAGTATTTGCTGCTGTCATACGTTATTTAGGTTAATAAACTTTGTTTATACCTTATTGAAATTGAAGGAATAAAATAGTCACCAGCTGGTCACTTGAATTCAGAAGAATTCAAATTTCTAAGATCTTATGATGTAGGTATTACAATAAGAAATAGAGCTTTATTAGAATGGAACATTTCAAAATCAAATGAATGTGTACTTTAGTAATTATATGCATACGAAAAGTAACAACATATATGCATTTCAATTATACTTTGTTTGAGAAGTGAAATTAAAATATAACCAAAGCAATAAAAATCAAAAATATTTTTCAAGTTTATAATGACTGTGATACAATTTATAGATTGAAAAATTATTTTATTAAATTTATTTTGAGGTTATGTTATTATTGAAGGAATCAAAAAGTCGATAATTTTGTAGGGAAACGGAGGGAAAAAAACAGTAAAATAAGTTCACAGTAAGAATTAGAAAGAATAGGAATGATCTTCATATTCTAATAAATTATTTTCAATTAAAAATTGCTAATATCCAGTTCCGTTTTAGTTTGAAAGACATTTTTGGACCTGTTAACAAAACTAAATTAACTACCTTAAAAATCTTATCATTATTTAAATCGCTGAAGCATTTATCACATACCTTACTAATACTACCTTGATTGCAGCAGGCAAACCAGAGGCATTGTAAAATTTAAACTAAGGAAACACGATAGATATGCTTGGTATCTATACAAATCATCTATTACCGCGCATTGTTGGAACCTTTGACACAATTTTAATATCGATAACACCAAAGTTATTTCCACCCCAGTGACTTCAGCTCATTTCAAGGCTCTGGTACCTGGTTTCGTCCAAATGAATGAAGATTCCCAAGTTAGCGACAAAAGTTCCTTACAAATCCTCAATAGCGCTTGGAAAAGTAACTTGCTCTGTTTTTCCTCTCTCAGCTTCCGGCGTTTTTTCCACTTTTGTTTTTCACCTATGTTTTATTTTTCATTTTTTCGTTAGCAAATTTCTGTGTTCTCTTTTCAAACATGTTTTGCTTCCCCTAATCTGTAGTCTTGAGAATGAAGGCCTATTTTTGAGTGCTAAAAACATGTGAACTTTTTCCGCCTTTTGAAATTTTGAAGCAAATAAGAGTTTTTACATTATCAAGTATACATTTTTATATTTTTTTATTTTTTGTCATTTAACTAAAAAAATGCATAGAATAAATTCATAAAAAATTCAAAATATTCAACTTTTTTTTTCGTTTTTCTTTGCTTGTGTGTGTACAATAGTATGCATTATGATAGTTAAAATTACTTGCTAATACTTTTGATGAGATTTTTTTTCGGAAATTATTTAAATATTCTTAGTCTGATTAAAAATGAATTGTATAAGATTAAAAAGTCTTTTTTTTTTTTAAATTGGAAAAAAAATAAATACTGAAAGCGCATAATTAGTTTATTAAAAAAACGCGTTCTTTACTTAACATTTATTACTTAAAATGATTCAAGTTCGCAAATGCATACTTTAAGAACCAATGTAAATTAAACCCTGCATTTGAAACATAATTGGAGTCCTCCCATTAAAATAAATAATCTTCATTCGTAACTGGGAAAAAAATGGTACCAATAATATCTAAAGAACTTCCTTTTTCTTAATTTTGAACTGGATCATTATATTTGGAGTCGTCTTCTCATTAAATTTCGAAATATGCGACTGCTTATTCCTTCGAAAAATTAAAATAAAGCGATCATCATTTATTTTGTATTTTTCAACTGTTCTCATATTATCGAGTTTTAAAACGAATATGTAAATGATCACCTAAAAGAAGGAAGTTTAAGCAAAGTTTAAAAAAAAATATGGAATACCTTAATAAATTTTGATCTAATAATAGGATTGGCACGTACTAAGATGCCATCTTAATGGTTTGAGAGGTTGATACTAAGTATTCAAATCAATTTATGTAGACGATATTTTAAGTTATGAAATCAAACACAGTAGCATACTTTCTCTTAATTAACAAACTTTGTTTGATCTTTTTATCTTGGTTATCGAAGAAGGGAATATAACTGCAATTCGGAAAATTTATCTGCCATAGTTTAATGAAAAGAAATTTTAGAAGTTCAGGTTACTTCATGTTTATTTTACTTTTTGAGCAATGAGGCATATATCTTGGAGCTATCTAAACAAGTGAAAAAATGTATTTGACCGTACTTATAAAACTTGTTTCTGAAGATAATTCCACACAAAAAAATAATTTTTAATAATTACTTTTTACTTATAACACTTCCTCTAACAATAATCTAAGACTTTAAGTGGGATGTATAGTTTGTCTACGGTAAGAACTCCCCCCCCCACCAAGTCTGAGGTCTTCTGTTGCTATCGAAACAAGAATATTGTATTTTAGGTAGGGTAGCTTCTCTTCCCTCTTAAAGCAAACCCACCGAAGAAAAAGATTCCCCTTTTTTCGCCGACCTCACACCCTTACTTGAAACAGTTATACCGCGTTACCATAGTCACCGCCACGAGTCCAGACGAATGGCTAGGGGAGTTCTTACTTAAAACAAACTATATACAGGTTTTCAGATAATTTTAAACAACGCATAAAATAAATAAAAAGTATTTGACCATACTTTTAGAACTCGTATCCAAAGATAACTCCACACAAAAAAGTGATTTTTAATAATTACTTTTTTTTATTTTTAACATTTCCATTAACAATAATCGGAAACCTTTTGAAGTGAAAGGTATACAAGTTTTCAGATAACATTATACTACGCGTCTTTAAACAAATGGAAAAAAAAATTATGTAATTGTTTATGAGAAACAAGAATTCACACTTGTGATTTTAGTTAAAATTTCATTACACAGAAGCAAATTGATCAGAAATAATTTTTTTCTTTAAACTAAGCTAGAAATTTTAATACTTTACAATGCGGTTTTTTTAATCTTTATAAAATTAAATAGCAAAACACAAATACAGGGTCATTCATAATTCCCTCTGTTTACTACAACCTTATTTTTACTACAACTGGCTTCAGTGGTACATGTTACTGCCCTCTACCGGCAACTGCTTAAATTGAAACTTGAATACTTTCGGAATAATTCCATATGTTCTTTTTTGCCATATTCCTCTTCGTTTTTTTACTTTAACGCTTCGAAACCCCGGAGGGAATTATGAATAACCCTGTATTAATAGATACTTATTTAAAATTATTTTGCGTAAACAAGAAAAAATCTTTTGTATGTTGCTTTCATTTTGTTTAAAAAGCTCCTGAGATGTGGTGAAATACGTAAGAAAAAAATAATAATGTAAGTAATATAAATATTTTGACCAGTCTCTTGATTAAACTATTATGACCACAATTCCCAGATTGAGGCTACCTCCGTATTTTGAAAGCCACGAATCAAACTGTAAACTTGTATGTAAAGCAGCTATTATATAAGGACATATAAGCATAATTTTTTTAATTTCGAAATATTACGAAATTAACTAACGTTTAAAAAACTGTCTTTTTATGAGTAAAATTTTAACTTTTAAAGTTAAGAAAATATTTGAAAAGAGAGGTATTAAAATTTCTACGTTACAATTTAGAGAAATCATTGTTTCTATAACAATAATTAGTAATGAGTCTTTGAATTATTTTTGAAGCAAACGAAGTTTCCGACCAGGTAATATCTTACCGCTTCTGTGTCTAGGCGTTATTTTAGCAATGAGTGTTTCTGAAATCGCAAATGGAAGGGTGAAAAAATATAGCTGGTGGAATTCGATTGAAGTTTAATTTATACTAGAATTAATTTTAAAGTTTACATATTGTGTCATTTGATTGTTAAAGAAAAATCTGTCTTAAAATGTATTAACTGAAAAAAAAAATACATAAAACAATGCATGGCAACACAATATTTATTTTCAAAACTCATGGAAAATGTGTTATTATTTTGCTCTTTTTAGTCTTGGCTTAAGCAATGGAGATTTAGATGCTCTTTTTGTTGGTTTTGATCGTTTCGATGGGCTTTTTGCTTCGGATTGAAGAGTTTCTATCGCTGCTGATCGGGTGATCTGCCTTGCAATAGACTGCCGACTTCTTCCTGCTTCTGCTGTAAAAGGTCTTTTCGATGCTGATGGCAAACTGCTCCCTTCGTCTGATCCAAGAGTTCTTATCGCTGAACATAACGGACAACTTCCGGCTTCTAGTCGTGAAGTTCTTTTAGTTGAAGTCTGTTGACAACTTCCAGTTTCTGATTTGGTTCTTTTCGTTTGAGATTCCTGACTCCTTACTGCTTCCGATTTACGAGTATTTTTTGCTGCCGCTTGTTGAATGCTCTCCGTATTCGATTTGAGAGTTTTATTCATTGCAGATTGCGGAGTGTTTATCGATTCTGATTGAGTAACGCTTTTTGGTGATGAAATGGAAGTGCTTTCTGATGCTGATTGAATGGTGCTTTTCACTTCTAACTGAGCTGTGGTTTCTGGTACTGATCTAAGAGTTCCCTCTTGCAGAAAGCTTTCTTCTTCTGGTCTAAAAGAACTTCCTACTACTAATCGAAGAGTGCTCTTTGGAAGATTATTCTCTGCTTCTGATCTAGAAGAACTTTTTAGGACTGACTGAAGAGTGCCGTCAGGAAAAAAAATGTCTCTTCCTGATCTAGAAAAGTTTTCTGGTGCTGATCGAAGAGTGCTCTCTGGAATAAAGTTTTCTGCTTCTGATCTAGAAGAACTTTCTGCTGCTGAAGGGGGAAAAGATTTTACTGCAGATTGAGGGCAACTCAAGCTACATACTGCTAGATGTTCATTTATATCTGGTCCTTCTATGGTTTTAAGATATTTCTTATTGCTTTCGGAATTTAAAACAACTGTCTGAAATTAAAGAAATGACAAGACACAATTAATTAAAATTCAATTTAAGCTTCTTTTTTTTAAATTTTTTTTTAAAAAATCCGCATGCTATAACCTACATTTTCTGATAACTTTTTAAACATAGATTTAATAATAAGATTGTTAAGATTTCTCTTTCAAACTTAATACCGTTCTCTTTAAAAATACTGGGTTTGAAGATATTCAATGTAGTTTCACCTCATCCTAATTTTGGCAATACAGATTAACTTAAAAAGATAAATTAATTTTTCTTTCTTTCGAAGCGTAAAATGATTTTTTAGGTACCTTTGGAGTAACAAAGTAATTCAAAATCGGGTTTCTCAGAATTTTTATCTCTTTTGACTTGGTTATTTGAATCTATACCATTCAAGACAATTTTACTCCGAATTATAAGATATATAAAAATCTTAACATTTAGTATCTCTGAAACTATTACTATCTCATCTGTAATCTAAAATATTTGTTCGATGTATTTTTCAGTGACATCTTAAAACAATTTTCTCAAATTGACATCTAAATTGAAAAAGAAGCATTAATAAGGTTTAATTGTGTTATGAAATAAAATGATTTTTGCCAGTTATGGAAAAATTGTAAGAAACTTTTTTAGTATATTTATAATTAATAGTATAGTACACAACTTTAATATATAACTAATAGTATTGTTTAAATCTTTAATTGTACGCATGATAAATAACTTTCAAAATGAATAAATCATTTAAATTCACAAAATAACCTCTTTTCTTATATATTCTTTATATTTTTTATATTTGAAAAATAAAGGTTAATATTGGTAATATTTTCCAACACACCTGGCATTGCATTTTTTCAACATTATTGCAAAATAGTTTTGCAACAAAAAAGTTACTTAAACTTAAGTATAATTTACGCTAATGAATCAGAAAAAAAAACAGACAAAATATTTCCAGCCGCATTATAAATAAAATGATAATATAAGCTGTCGAATCAACCCAAATGAAATTCCTTATTTAATTGTTTAATCCCTAATAACCAGTTCTAAACATTTTTTTTAAAACTTAAGGCATAGTTTTTAGAAAAAAAACGTATTAAATGCTCATAAAAATTAAAATAAATCTTTTTTCCTTGAATTTATACCGCCTCAATCGTTCGTAACAATAAAGAAATTCTTACATTATCCATGCTACCAGTTTGGTGGCTTGTTTCAACACCAGATTCTGCCAAATTCGGTACAAAAATCCAAGATCCAGATGGTCCAGCATTTGTTTCACATCTTCCATGAATATCACGCACAACAGTTAATTGATGACCAGATTGCTGCGCTCGACAGAGGAGACAGCTACAGCCAGCAGCAGTTCCTTCAACGTCAGTCCTCGTGCATGGTTCGTCATTGTCTGATACCCAAAATCCTTTTACTCTTTGATACACTGTGGAGCCCAATGAATCCAAGGTTTGTCTATACAAATGGCCACCATACGTACAAAGACGACCGGAAGTTTCTTTTCCATAAGTGACAAGACGATCTGAAGTTTGCTTTCCGTACGTAACAAGACGACTCGAGGTTTGCTTTCCGTATCTGGCTACTCTCGAAGAAACTGTGCCCCAGCGACGTACATCAAAAACAGAAAACGCTTTGTATGTGATATATTTTAATTCATACTGTTTGGTAGTCGGAATGTTTGACATAATTTCATTTGATTTTTTTTAAATTAATGTGTTTGGATTACAAACGGTAGAATGTTGTCAGGAGAAAATTTTTTATTAAGTATAATTTGATTGGGACAATGAGGTTTTGATTTTGATTTGTTCATTATTAAAGGTGCAATATTATAACAATGAGAAATAATATTATTTTGTTCCAGATGAAATGTAAAATCTAAGCTATTTGTTACTATCCATTGTTAAGAGATTTTTTATTTTTTTATTTCCTATGAGCTGCACAATCAGTCTTCCCGATGAGTAGACCTAGTGCGTTCTCCAGAAGTGGTATCTACTCTTTCAGGACCACCACAATGGGTGAGATACCGTTGGCGATGTTAATTTGGACGTCTAGTTTCTGCCACACTAGATGGCAGCACCGAGACTCTATTTGGATGCTAAAGTGCACTAGGAATTTAATTTTGCCGGAAATGCCAAGAGCCAATAAGGCACTCCAGGGATCTTTTACATGCCGTATAATCATACAACATGGCCGCTGAGGATTTTCTGCATCCCGAAAATCCGGTGTCTGGGCCGGGGAAGTTAAGAAATAAACTACAATAAATTGATTTTTTCAATAAATTCTCAATATCCCAGAATTTAAAGTTTTTATAAACATTTTAACAGTATCAGTATTTTGTAAAGGCAATATGTTATATTTACAATGAAAACAAGCCATTTTCTTCGGTTCGTCTTTTAAATGTCATGACTGATAAAGTGCTGCTATGTTCGGAAACACTTTTCGGAGTGTTTTGCTCTCGCAAACGAAAATCCCTTTGCACGTTAAATGTACTTTAACCGGATATATTCTGCCTTCAGAAGTATTGATCTAAGTGTTAACCACTAATATTACGGAAATAACTTTCAAATTTGGCAAAGCTAAGAGCATCTATAGAATACAGCGGAGCAGACATAACGTCTCACGAGTAGAGCCATATTCTCATGGAGGGCACCATATTGTGTGGTCCCAAGATCAAGGTTAAACGCTTTAATCTTTAATTGTAATTACTTTTTAATCATAAGTCTTTTTAAATCGTAATTCCTTTTAAATCGTAATTGTACCATTCCACAATTAAAATGGTGCATTTAATTTGCTTATTTATTATATAGTACAAAAATTGAATTAAGGGGATAGTACATTTTATTGCTTTCCCTCTTACAAATATCAATAAATAATCTACATTTGCAAATTTTTTTTAAATGTTTTCTTCATTACGTTAGTGTGGATGAAGGACATATCCGCCGGAAAAGTGCTTCTCAAATTAGAGTGGATGAAGGACATATCTGCCTGAAAAATGCTTCTCAAATTATTGTGGGTGAAGGACATATCGGTCTAAAAAATACTTCTCAAATTAGTGTGGATGAAGAACATATCTGCCTGAAAAATGCTTCTCAAATTAGTGTGGATGAAGGACATATCTGCCTGAAAATGCTTCTCAAATTATTGTGGGTGAAGGACATATCGGTCTAAAAAATACTTCTCAAATTAGTGTGGATGAAGGACATATCTGCCTGAAAAATGCTTCTCAAATTAGTGTGGATGAAGGACATATCTGCCTGAAAAATGCTTCTCTGCTTAAGACTTCAATGGCTACCGTCCGCTCACTTAAAACGTTTTGTTGACTCCTTTTCTTCTCAGCTCTATGAGTTCATATCCATACGCTATTGCTCTGAAACTTTCAAACTTATATGCCTAAAATTCCCTATTCAAATATACTTAGTGTTGGCAGAATTTAATTAAGCAGAAGGTCGCCAATCATTAAAAAAGGCTATATTTTTAAGGTTTTTACTATACGGAAGGTATACTTCTTTCGAGACGAGTAGCTTTGTATATGAATATTTTAACATGCAGAGTTGGAAATTAATGAGCTTTTATGTATAAAAAAAAACTTTTTCAGTGAATGCATTTCATGTACAACATCATAACTACTCATTCTTCTAAAATTTTTCACTCCTTTTTATAATAATTATAGTTGTCTTTAAATTTTTATAATTTAACATAATAATTGTAAACAATATTATAAACAAGCCCAGATTTATTTTTCATTCTTATAATTTTGTCAAATTAACTCCCTTTCCAAATAAAAAAAATTAAATAATCAATAAATCATGGAGTTTTATTAAATGATTAGCTTTTTTACGAATAGAAAACGTAATTACAAATTTAGGACATTTTTCTAAACTTGTTTATTGCTAACTGAACAAAAGGCGTGAAAATGATCTTGATTTCCAACTCTCGAACTAATCGAAATAAAATACCACGGAAAAAAATTTTAATTTAATAGTAATAATACAATAATATTAATAATTTATCGCAATAAAAAATACAACAATATTATATTACTGTTTTAAATTATATTTATTACAATGATTTACTAACAATGGAACAATAGTATTAAAAAATAACATTTATAAAAATAATTTAAAATACTTATCTGACTTTCTTTAAAATAATCTTTTAAAGATTATTTCAAATCTATCTTTAAATAATCTATTTTAAAATAATTATCTGACTTTCTTAATAATTTCAAATATTTATAGCAATTCAATAATTTTTAATTTACTATAAATTAAAGTTGAAAAAAAAAAACTAAAATTTCTGACCTCGCTACTTTTTAGGTCTTTATACAATCCAAATTAAGTAAGCCGGAAAAAAAATCATTTTTTTTCCACAAGTTATAACTATACTCATTATACTATGCACCCTAACATTTACTATCTTTTAAAACTTGTTTTCTAACTCAATCTTTCAAAACTAAAAATTTTCTGCGTTTAAGATGGATAAATGTAACGGAAAACTTAAGAACCAAAAATATCCTAAGATATTTCAAGACAACGCTTATTCGGTTCCATTTGTTCTTATTAGGAGAATTGGTGGGGATGGGAGAGAGTGGGCAATATCTTGACCTAAGTCATCATGGCCCAATCCAATCATTGGCAGCTACCATCATGGATGCGGTCGCCTGGAATTTAATTCACTCACCCTAGGGAACTTATGACGTCATATTTCACTTTCGGAGCTTTTCGATGATGGGAGAGTAGTGGATGTTCCGCCATGTTTGGTAACACTTATTTTTATATAATTGTATCAGTTCATAAAAAAAATCTAATATTGTTATCAAATCTTTTTTACAAAAATACCGCTAAAAATTAATTAATCTCAAGTGTTGTTGATTGCATGTCGAATTTCTAGTGTAAGTGAAAAAAAAAAAAAAAACTTTTAAAATCCTCGCCATATGCTGCTAGTATACAGCGTTTTTCGGAACTTTTTTGCCAAGGAATACAACACACCAGCAATTCTAGTATCTTACACTTAAGACAAAGCTACAATTTTAAACTATATATAACATCTGACCGTAGAGAATTACCTCTGCTTTAAAACGATTAAATAGCTTAAATATTTTGGAAGTAAATTATACTTTTTTAAAACTCGCCACTTTCAACCAAGATAAAAATTATAAAAATTAATATTTTTTTATTTTTTGCAAATTTTTATGAGCATATATATATATCATATGTCATTCATTTGTTAGCATAGAGGCCTTTGGCAGGCTAAACTTGACCTAACAGTCATGAATAAGTGTTTTAATATCACAGCAGTTATGAACATAGCATATTATTCGCAATAAATACATAAAACAATGATTCTGAGATATTTCATATTACATTTATTTATAATTTTGAAAAATTCATATAAATAGAATGATAAATAACTCAGATACAATTCGAATTTAATCTTTATTGTGCAAATTTACTCTATTTACTCATTATTACTTTTTTATTATTATTTGAAATTATAATACGAACTTATAATTTATAATTCTTATTATTAAGAATTATAGTTTTTAAAAACTAGACTTTTACAGTTTCGGTTTCAAAAATATCGTATTATATTTTCTGATTAAAACCTTTATTCGCTTCAAAAATCTATAAATCAGGTAACAAAATATAAAATCGAGTGAAAATATATAAATCGTAACAGTCGACATGTTTCGAGCGCTCAAAAATAGGCGCCCATTTTCAGGACTTACCAGGCGTGGCATTTTATTTTTAGCGCTTGAAGCACGTCGACTGTTATTTCCGATTAAAAAATTTTTCAAACGAATGAAAGTTAAAATCAGGAGCAATATCTTACCGTTTCATTCACTAGGGGTTATTTATGTAATATCGTATTATAACTACGTGAAGAATATATCTATTTTTCTGGATTCATAATTTCTGAAGTTCACTGAATCTAGAAAATTAGTAATGATCTTTTTATTGTTTTTGTATTATAATTTTAGAGTCAGGTGATAGTTCGAAAAAATCATGATTTTTGTGCCAAAAATTTTCTTATTTAAAACCTGTTTCGATAGAATGAAGAAAAATATAAAAAAATTAATAAATAAAGGAATGAAATATATGAATAAAACCTGAATAAATAAAAACAGAACAAGTTCCGTATGTGCGCTAGAAATGCACCTTTCATTCATCTTTTGAGCAGTAAATTTAGATCTCTGGAATTATTCACTCAACCCTCAGTTTAGCATCATTCCCTAATTTCACTTATAAGTGAGGAATGATAATTTTTTTAAAATTTAAATATATGTATATGTATAGAAGTGAGGCTTAATTGATCATTGATAATAAGTCATAAACTTATATAATTAACACGAAATAAACTTTTACTAATTCACTTAAGGGATATTTTGCTTTCTTTAACTTAAATAGAAGACATTAGGGAAACTATTATATAAATGTAAAAAAAAAAAAAAAGTAAATGTTACATGATTTGATGTACTCAAATAGATTCCAAGATCCAAGCTTCATGATGAAAACATGCTGCAACTCGCTAAAAGTCCAGTTATCTTAAATTTTACCTCTATACTCCCGGGCTCTAATTTACAATCCAACAACCTCTAACGACTCGCTCCTTTTTTTTTTTTTTTTTTTTTTTTTTTTTTTCTTTTTTTTTTAAGAGAGAGAGAGAGAGAATTTTCTCTTAATCTTAGTTGGTCGCAATTATAATGCAAGTTTTTATTTCTTTTAAAATTACCTGAACTAAAGAAAAATCAAGAATCTAGTTTTTTTTAATTTTAATTTAAGAAAAGGCCAAATATGAGAGCTGGTCGTCAAACTCCACAGGATTGAAAAATTGCCTCCCGGGTGTTTATGTTGCTAGTTGTAAAACATAAAATTTCTTATTAAAATATTTAATCCTGCCGTGATTTAGGAATGTTAATATATTGTTGTGAGGGATACGAGATACCAATGATACGAGAGGAGAGACAAACTTTAAGGTAATTCTGTAGAAATATATTTCAATCAGAAATTGAATTTAAATTAATTTTTTGCATTCATTAACATTTAATATTCTGAAATTTTAAATTTTTAAATATATTACTTATTTTCCGAGAAATATATATTTTCTTACTTTAATTCAATACAAACAACAAGAGAGAAATACAAACGAGAGAGGAAATACAATACAAGAATATTTGTCTAGATAAAATAAATAAAAAGTTAAAAATAATGATCTTTTTTAAATATTTTTTAAAATACATTCTAAAAGACATTTTCTATCTAAAAAAATATTCATAAGTTATACAACAAACATAAAGTACATTGAGCGCTAAAAAATGACTGTTGATATAATGAACCAAACATAGTATAATAAATGATAAATAATTCAATAAATGAAGAGATGATGTATAATTATCAGGAAACATAAAAGCGTTTATCTGATTTAATTTCTTTATTGAACTACCTAGCTATATTCTATCAACTATCATTTCTATTATTGGGCAAAAATGGCGATTGTCAGCAGTTGAAGATGTCCCACTTTCGAATTACTTCTCACGGGTCATCTCAGTTGATATCTCTGTCAAGCAGAGGTGCTCTTTTATTTATCACGTCCCATCATCGAGAGTGAGCAAGCACCCCCTTCCCCCAACATCAGCTTAAAGATGGTTGAAATGGGACAATATGGACGCGTTAAGCCTAAGCCGAGAACTCCGTCCAAACGATTTTCTTGTCGTTTGTCTTAAGACTGTTCGCAGACGAGACCAGATTAAGCCTAAAAAGAACCACAGACGATTCTTTTCAATTAAATGTAAGCCTGATCGGACTGGTGAGAAAGCAAATGGAAGATTTTGTGGTTACTTTTGCTCCCTCTAACCTAATTGGTTTTGCGGTGGACATTTCGTGTCTTGGTTGATCCCAAAAAGGATATTAGTGGTTGTCGTTTTGAGTTTAAGGATCTTGTTGAATATCCGTCGTGAATTTGAAAAATTATCGTCTGCTTTCCAGTGACGTTTGTTTTTAAATTTAAGTTGTTTTCATGCAAAAAAAAATATTGTTGCTCGTATTGGTTTAAATCTTTAAATAAGCTTGTACAACATTTCTAATTTGTTAAAATATATTAGAAATTTTTTTTTATATATGTGTTACTGTGAAAGTGTGAAATCCGTTATTTCATTAAACAACTAGATATATCATGAAATAACCAGACAAGTCAGTTAAAGTACATAAAATTATTGAATTCTACGATTTAACTAGGTATTCTATAGAATAACGATTACTTGATCGTTAAAGTATGAAATATGCAAACGAAAGTTCTTTGAATCGGTTCTAGCTGCTTTTAGTCAGTTTAGAACCACTTATAGCTGCTTTGCAATGACGTCTGTAGGGTTGTACTCTTCAATTCTGCTGCTTTTAAGTGCGTTTCTTTCAAAGATAGTTTTGTCATTTTCGAATTAAAATATTTTGTCTTCTTTTACTATTGTATTCTTTAGCGCTTCATTCCGTCGCTTTTAGACGTAGCATTTGGACGGTGTATTTGTGTTAGCATTTTACAATTTGAATTATTAACTTTAGATTTCCTTATTGTTTATCAATTAATCATCCACAATAGGAATAAAAGGTATTTTTTGAGAGATTTTAGCCATCTATGATCAATTAATTCATAGCTATAAAATTGTTTATTTTTCACTTTAACAGTCTATCATTGGCTATTTCATAGAATAACTAGGTAAAGTATGAAAATTTTCATCGATTGTATGCTTTAACTGACTTGTCTAGTTATTTCATTAAATACTTAGTTATTCTATGAGATAACTGAATTATACACGTTAAGGGTAACATATATACTTTCATGACTTAAGAATCGAAAAAAATATAATTGTCAACTGACATTTTAATAAGTATTACCCAGGGACATTAATTCAACTTAAATATTTTGTTTCTTTTCTTGTTGGCTATTTTTATTAAATACTTTTCCAAACCACATAGAAACGCCAACAAAATACGCCCTTCACAAAATAAAAATGTTCGTAACATTATAATGTTGTCCAAATGTCTTTAATTAAAGTAAAGGCACAAATGATAGCTATGAATAATGTATCATTATTGAGAAAATGTATATAAATACAACACCGACTAAGGTCTAAATGTATAAAAAATCAATTACAACTTAAATATACTGCAATATTAAAATATCAATTATTTACTTTTCGAAAATAAAATAATTGAAGTGTTTTTATATCTAGTGATAAGTAAATGAAAAAGAAATAAGAATACTTTATTTAAATAATTGCATGAATGGAATATTTTTAAAATAATCCCATTTCATAAATTTTGAATATTTGATCTCTATTAAACTAAAGGCAAGATTTTCTAATATTTTAACAAGAAAAGCTACATCGAAATGTACAAAATAAATTTAGAAAAGAATCCATCTGAATTAATACTATGCGTAATATATTTGAAAATTCAAAAGAAAAACTATACTTGAAAGTGCTATACATTTTTCTAAGCACACATCTATAATTTATTTATAGCTTTATATACAGAACTAATACATTGTCAAAATACAATACATATCGCTTAAAGATACAAACTTAATGAAGGAAGCATTTTTTTAGCAACCTTGACGTTACGTTTTTAGGAGTCAAAGGGGAATTTGATTGATTCTAAGATATAGCCTCATTTTCTAACTGTGACCGTGACTGAATGAAAGAACTTTCAAATAAAAGCATCGAAGATTGTGATTTTACAGGATGGAGTCTTTTGCAAAGGACAGAGATCAGTTAAAGATGTATCACAGATAAGCACACACGATATATCCTTATGAAATACGGGCTGTGCAAGCTGGGACATGTTTATCGACACAAGATCTGCTCCAATGACTGAATGAAGAAACCCAACCTTCTTCTCCCCAATGGATTTATTCTGTTTGAAGTGCTTTGCTATACAGATCAATGAGTTTATTAGAGGCTTTTGTATTCATGGTTATTTGAGGTTAAACGTTTTTTTTTTTTTTTTTTTTTTCTTAACCTATCTCGCTGATAAAGCAGATGTAGTGGTGAACAAGCGTTTTTTTTTTTTTTATCCTTAACATTAAATGATTTAATTTGTATGCATTTACGAACATAATTTTAGTTAAACTGACTTTTTATAAAATATTCCAATAAGCTATATTTTTGCAGCTGAAGCTTTGGTATAGTTTCTTGTGTTCTGTGATCATTGCTTAAAGATAAATAATAACATTTGTAGAAGGTTCAATTATGATGATGGAGGAATTGTTTTCTAAACTTATTTCAAAAATAAGTTTTCTGAAAAATGAACAAGCATCCCAGATAGCACCGTCATCAGATTGTATCAAAAATCAACAGCAAACAAAGAACATTCAATAAAAGTAGAACAAAGCTTTTATAAAGCAAAAGCGTGTATAATCTTTTTTGACGGATCCAAAAGAAGTTGACGAATTTTAATCTTGTAACATATCTTTTACGGTCGACTATAGGTTCAACTTTAAGTGATAACATCTAAGCATGGACTGTCTGACTTTGAGCCACTCTTCGAAAAAAAATGTGCTGACGATTAAAAAATGACAGCAGCTGGGGTTCACGTTTAATTTAAAATAGTATGCTTTTTGAGAACAAAAGTTAATTAGATGTTTATTCGTCTGAATGATTTTCACTTAACAATCTCTCCATTTATATTTTATATAAGTTATATAAAATATGGACTGTCTGACTTTGAGCCACTCTTTGAAAAAAAATGTGCTGACGATTAAAAAATGACAGCAGCTGGGGTTCACGTTTAATTTAAAATAGTATGCTTTTTGAGAAGAAATGCTAATTAGATGTTTATTCTTCTGAATGATTTTCACTTAACAACAATCTCTCCATTTATATTTTATATATGTTATATAAAATATATTTATAAAGTTATAAAATTAAATTTTAAATTTAACACAAATTATTATTTGCATTTTAAATTACGGATTATTTAAAAAACCTAAACAAACCTTGCAAACATAATAAATGTTAGTCCAAATGTAAGCAAAATTTGAATAAAGCATTTTATTCAAAATTAAAATATTACAAAAATGCTTAGTTTATAGAACTGTTAGCAACAAAGATTCTCAGTGACTTTAATCCCAGTAAAGTATAGGTGTGACTACCATCTGACGAGTCACAATAAATAGTCAGAAAAACTTTTATGTGGTATCACAAAATAAAGTAACATCAGTCATATTATGATCTCATTGGGGCAGTTTGAAACGGTCACACCCCTGTGACTGTGACCAATTTTGACTTTTTAATGACCTCACTATGGTAGTCAGTGCTATCTGGGATGTGCTATCAACTTTTTCGGAATATAATGACTGTTTTAAAGAATACTTTTATTTTTATTTTTATTTAACAACTATTTGTTCCGCTAGTTTTCACGAAAAGTTCTGTCCCCTGTGAATTAAAAAAAAACTATTCACGACAAGTGGTCAAAATTTCATAACAAATAATTATTGATGATAATAACATTTTAATTAATCTATGGAATGGCCAATGGTTTTGTAAATCTAATTTTAAAACAAATGTTATACGTTCCTTAACATTATTTTAAATTTATCAAATACTTTAAAAAATGCTTTAATATTGAAAATACGTCCAATGTAATGGTTTTCTCTTATGAATTTCTGATGTGATGAATATAGATTTACATTTTTCCTACGATTTGCTAGTTTTTATGCACATTATGAATTCAATCAAAAAACAATCAAATAAGATGGAGTAAGTTCAATAATATAAATTGAGAACATTTCACCTAAAAGTAGCCATTTATTTGCAAATTAGTGAAATTTTGATTGTCTTAAGTAACAGTTTATTGTGCCATTGTAACTTTTTCTTAACTTCATAACTTAATTGACTTTTAAATAGTAACAAAAAGAAGAGAAAAAAGAATTGTTTTTAGTAGTTCTTAGAAAAATACTTGGGTTAGTATAAAAGTACTGATGCATATTCAATTTTACCTTCATGGAATGCATATTCTTTGCCACATTCATAGATAACATTCACATATTCATAGGCATTTGAAACACAATTTCCGTATCTTGATTTAGAACTCAAATTCACTATTTATTTTATTTTATAACCGTCGTTGAACAGCCGACCCAATTTATTATTTTTTTTTTTTTTTTGAGGGGGGGGTTTATGACTTCTAATGTTCAACTCCGTACCCTTGTAATTTTGAACCTAATCCAGAAGACAAGGGAACTCCTGAATCGAGTATTGGGAAAAATTTGCCTTCGTGGTGGACTTTTTGATGGAGATAACCCCCATTTGCGTTACATGGAGAGGAAGACCACAAGAACCTCCCGCGGTTAACCTGACGGCAAGGGGACTCTAACCCATGATCCGTCTACCACTGAGGATATTTCACGTCAGCACTGTGGTCGGTGCAAGCCGGATGCGGAAATTGTATCGACTGGGATTCAAACCCGGTTCGCCTTTTCGGAAGGCGAACACTCTATCCCCTGAGCCATCGCGGCTCTCAAATTCACTATGTCGATTATGGGGCTAATAATAAATTTAATCATATAAAAGTTTACGGAATTCTAATTGTTATTCTAAATTACAGTCATCTGATCCGCGAATTACTTAAACTTTTTAATAAGTAACGATTTGTCGTAGCATTGTTACTTTTCTTACTTTATAAGTGAATTTTAAATCTTTTAATAAAGAAGAAGAAATAATTTTAGAATTGTTTAATTTTTACTGTAATAAGCAAGTTAGTAAAAATGTACTGCTTCATTGTAAATTAATTCTCTTTTAATTATTAACAAAAAAGGAGAAGAATTAATATTTTGTTATTCTTACTGATATATATGGGAAAGTTAAAAATAGAGGCTACTTCAATTTTACCTTTGTAGATAATTTTCTAATATTTATTGAAATACAAAAAATCATTAAATGCATTATAAAAGTAATAGTAAGAATAATAAAACAAAGGTTAATAACATTATGTTTGTTATGCTAAATAACAGTCATCTCTTGCCACAAATTATTGACTTTTTTTATTTTTAGAGTAACAGTTTATCGTCAATTCACAAATTAAATGAATTTTAAATCTAATCCTAAAGGTTTAAAAAAGTTTTTATTTGTAATTTTTATTTAAATACTTCCGTATTTACAAAAATTACTCGTGAGTTAAAAAAGCATAAGCGTTCCTTTCAATTTTACCTTCATAAATACTATTCGTGCATTCATCGATGTTTTCGCATTCAGATTTTAAATGCGTTGAGATATTTAAAAAAAACGCGTTATTTCCGGAATTGTTCTAAAAATAAAATTATTACAATGTAATGATTGCACTTAACAGTACCAAGTACAACTGATTTTTTTTTTTTTTTTTTTTTTTTTAAATTCATAACGTTTAAAACATTTTTAACCATTTACATATTCCTTCAACTGAAATTATGAATTAATGTAACATTTCTTTTAAAAATAAAAATTCCGTAAAGTAATACTTTACAGATTTTATATTTTGTTTCCATGTAAATTAAGTAGCTTTTTAATTTCATCATAGGATTGTTACTTTTTCTTTATTTTGCAACGTAAGTGATTTTTAAAAACTTTCAAAAAAAAAAAAAAATTGAAACAAATTAAGTGTTAATTTATTTACAGTGAAACACGCTAGGCAAGGAAGAAAAAAAACAGAAATGCATCTACTTCACTCGCACCTTCATGCGAGCATCCTCAAGATTCTTATTTAGAACACTTTAATTACTTTCGAACAAAATTAAGGCAACAAAAATTACCAGCAGAGGCTCCTCGAGTGAGAAAGTTTTCTTGACAGCGCGTTTGATTACCAATTAACAAATTAAAAGAATTAAGATTCGGACACAAAAAGTTAATAGAAAATCAATGGGTGCAATTATTTAATAAGCTGTAAAACCGTAAAAACTTGGATAGAAGATTCAGTCCGCATATTTCGTGAGGCGCCTGTCCATGACACCCTGCCCCTTTCGAAAACCCCTTCTTGCATCTTCTTCTATTAAATCTGACATTTTACTAATTAGCCCACTCTCTTCCTCTTCTCTAAGAAGTCAGTTTTTTCCTTTGTTTTCGTATCGTTTTAATTAAAGAAAACAAAAGATAGAAAATTCGAGTGTTTATTTGCCCAAGGCGGTTTCTTACTGCAGCAATCCACGCGGCGGTCGGCTTTCAACTCTATTTCTCCTACAGATATCTCAGGCGGTAAAAGCATCGCTCATCATGCAGTTAAATTGAAACGAAGTCTTGAAAAGAACAACTAACATTCTTTTTTTCCGTGTGTTGTTGTTTCTAATGTTGAAATATTACTTCGTTAGTCTTGGTGTTCAATAAGCTTCTTTTTTTTTTCCTGCCATCTTTTGCGAAATTTTTCAAAGCTTTTCTTTTCATTTTATGTATTACAGCTTTCATAAGTGCTGCTTTTAACGCTTAAGCTTTTATATTTCTTTTGACCAAATATCTTTTTTGTTCCTGCATTTAATTAAATAGCGCCTTTTATACAATTAATGACTTTACGAAAATATCTTGCCAGATACTTGAAGAAGAACTTAAAAGCAGACGATAAAAAATTCTAAAAACAAACGAAAAAAAGAACTTCTTGCAGTACTTAATCCTGGTTTGAAAAGAAAGTGTTTATTCTAGCAAAAATGAACAGTTTTGGTATCTTTTATATGCATGTAACTTTTTTTTTTTAATACTAAGCGTTCACAGAAATTTTATTCGATACTGCATCGTAATTTTTTCTTCTCTTTTTATCAATAAATCTTGGCTTAATTGTTTGAGGACTTGCTTAACTTTATAAAATAGTAAATATGCTTTTTAAGGATAGAGTGTAGAGATTAACACCATTATTTTAATTCCCCTTCTGTATGTGACAATGGCGTTTCAAGATTTAAGGAGTTTAGTTGTTTTGCTCCTGCTTAGTTTCATTTCCCGACGCTTTGTATCAATTATAATCCGTTGTGTAAATATAAATTCTTCCAAGATTCTTGGTTTTTTTTTATTATGTGAACTTCACAATGAAATAATGTTTTGAAGGAATTATAAGAAGTTTTCTATATGAATTTTGTTTTTGTTTTTTTCTTACTATTATTTTGTACTTATTTTCTGATCCCTTTTGTTATTTAATTTTTAACTTTAATAAAATATATTGGAGATGTTTCTAAAAATATTGTAGGAGCAATTTGAGTTCTGAATTATTTAGAAAAAATTAACATTGGAATTAAAATTGTGCAAGAAAGGCATTTTGTATATAATTTAAATAAATTTTAAATAAATTTTGAAAACCTACCAAAGAAATTTCGTAACATTCAAACTGGAGATTAATGATCTATTTTTCAGGCAATAAGTTTAACAAACATCACTTTGTTGTACATTCAAATTTATTTCTCTCCTTAATTAAAAATCGTTTTTTTTTTTTCATGCTCATTTACACATTGAATTTTGTTACGTTGCATTTACATTTGTTATATACGTTGCATTTTATGTTGCTGTGCAAAAACTATAAGAATTAGAAAATTGACATTAGGAAAATGTGTAGAAAAAAAAATTTACAGGTAGTATAATGGAATTAAAAACATTGAGAATTACTAGCTGTTTAAATTGTTAAAAAGATAACCATTCGCTCTACAAGTCGCAGTGTTAGTTCGAGAATTATTAGCTGTTTAAATTGTTAAAAAGATAACAATACGCTCTACAAGTCGCAGTGTTAGTTCGAGAATTATTAGCTGTTTAAATTGTTAAAAAGATAACAATACGCTCTACAAGTCGCAGTGTTAGTTCGAGAATTATTAGCTGTTTAAGTTGTTAGAAGGATAACCATACGCTCTACAAGTCGCAGTGTTAGTTCGAGAATTATTAGCTGTTTTAATTGTTAGAAAGATAACCATACGCTTTACAAGTCGCAGTGTTAGTTCGAGAATTATTAGCTGTTTAAGTTGTTAAAAAGATAACAATACGCTCTACAAGTCGCAGTGTTAGTTCGAGAATTATTAGCTGTTTAAGTTGTTAGAAGGATAACCATACGCTCTACAAGTCGCAGTGTTAGTTCGAGAATTATTAGCTGTTTTAATTGTTAGAAAGATAACCATACGCTTTACAAGTCGCAGTGTTAGTTCGAGAATTATTAGCTGTTTAAATTGTTAGATAGATAACCATACGCTTTACAAGTCGCAGTGTTAGTTCGAGAATTATTAGCTGTTGAAATTGTTAGAAGGATAACCATACGCTCTACAAGTCGCAGTGTTAGTTCGAGAATTATTAGCTGTTTAAATTGTTAAAAAAATAACCATGCGCTCTACAAGTCGCAGTGTTAGTTCGAGAATTATTAGCTGTTTAAATTGTTAGAAGGATAACCATGCGCTCTACAAGTCGCAGTGTTAGTTCGTGAATTATTAGCCGTTTAAATTGTTAAAAAGATAACCATACGCTCTACAAGTCGCAGTGTTAGTTCGAGAATTATTAGCTGTTTAAATTGTTAAAAAGATAACAATACGCTCTACAAGTCGCAGTGTTAGTTCGAGAATTATTAGCTGTTTAAATTGTTAAAAAGATAACAATACGCTCTACAAGTCGCAGTGTTAGTTCGAGAATTATTAGCTGTTTAAGTTGTTAGAAGGATAACCATACGCTTTACAAGTCGCAGTGTTAGTTCGAGAATTATTAGCTGTTTAAATTGTTAGATAGATAACCATACGCTCTACAGATCGCAGGAATGTGATTACAGAGTTGAAATTCGGGACCCTGCTGAAAGGACAATTTTTTGTGAACTTAACAAAGTTTTTTTTTCTTTCTGAATTTTACTTTCTTTGAAAATCTTGTAATTTTAAGTGATTTTTTATGCGCTCTCTCTCTCATTTTTTCTAGCTAAATTCTTAAAACTAAACTAAAAACTTTAAGTTAGGAATTAGTGTAGAAAAATGTACAAGGAATTCGTAGAAATAAAAAAAAAATTAAGATTCCGATCATTTGTTCGAGAATTATCAACTGTTAAACATGAAGTTAAAAAAAAAATTTTTTTTTTTTTTTGGCTGATCTGTTTTGACTAACAACTAGAAAGTTGAAATTTGAAGTGAAGTCCTTTTTAAGTTATAAACTTAAAGCGATATTTTTTAACTTCTAATTTTTATGAAAGTTTTTGTAATTTTAAGTGCTTTTTTTCATTAATATTCTCACTTTCTTTACGTTAATCAACGATTTCTTATCCAAAAAATCTTTCTCTTTCATGTGAGATCTCTCACGCTTTACGTGATGTTAAAAGTAACAAAAAATAAATAAATAAAATAAATTATTCGACCAATCAGGGGGATACAACTATGTAAAAAAGTGCATTTTTACTTATAATGTTAAATTTTTACTCAAATGTATGTAAAAAAGTACAAATAAAAAAAGTATGCATAATTATACGTCCCATTATTTTTTTAAGTTTATAAAATTCACTTACTACTTTTAAGAAAAAAATTACCATTATTTTTAAAGATTTTAATTTCTTCAAAAATTTTAAATTTAAATTTTTTCAAAATCTTTACTCCCCCCTCCATACACGCTCTTCCTCTTTTTATCAAAATTTTTTTAACGAAATAATAATAACTCTTGTCCCTCTAAATTTCTCTTCTAATATTTATAGATAGTTTTTTTCTATCGAAATGTACCTGAAAATTGTCATAGTATTGCTTGTCATGATCTAAGCTAAACTTCGAAAGAAATTGCATCAATTTCATGCAATTGTATCGATTTGATATGCACATTTATGCATATTAAATATAATATTTAAAGTTGTATAATACCATTTAAAAGAGAAAAAGCGTTTATATACCTTTTATAATACCATTATAATATTAATTGTAATCAACAAATTTATCATTTGTAAAAATGATGTCAAGTCAAAATGATGTGTACAAATGATGAGGTCATATAATGCTATTTAAAGGAGAAAAAGCGTTATCAATATATCTATAAGTATGTCATTATAGTATTGACTGAAATGACTGAATGTCATTATAGTATTGACTGAAATTAATAATAAAGAAATGATGTCAAAGTGATATGCACATTAGAGGTCGTAAAATACTATTTGAATAGGGAAAAAGTTTATCAAAATCTAGCGAATTATTACCAAGATCAAATGACTGTCCAGTGTGTCTGAAATCCATTTTCCATGTGTTAAGAAGCGCATTTGAACTTCATACTCAAATAAACTGGGTTTTTTCAATCTTCCCAATCTTTCCTTCAAAAAGGAAAATTTTCAATTTTTCCTTTTTTTGCAATTGATTTTTATAATAAGTCCTTAAAACATTTATTATAGTTTACATGAAATTCCATTATATTACACTATTTGACAAATGCAGTTTTTTTAAGTGTTTATTGAAATTTCGGAGAGAGGAATTGATTAATCCACATCAGTTTTATGATTGTAGTCCACTACACAAAATTTTTAATACGTTTTTTCGTCATAATTTAAGCAAAGATTCAAACCGTACAACCATAACCACAATGGATTTAAATTACGTTCATTCAAAATTTCCTTGAATAAATATGTTCGAATTAATTTCGAACAAAATATTTATGATAACCCAAGTGTTGTATTCACATTATTTATTTAACTTAAAACTATATTGATTTTTTTTTTTTTAAATAGGGAAACGCAGTTTGAGTAAGCTACGGTATGTGACACTCGTTACATTGTCCAACATTAATTTTAAATTCCTGTTTATAAACCAAATACCAAAACTGTATATTTTTTTAAGGAAATGATACTAGGATATATTAAAAAAATTCAAACCTAAGTTCCAAGTCATGGAAATTAAAATTCGAAAAAAGCTTATATAAACAAGAGAGCTGTTTATAAGAAAAATAAGATTATAGCATTCTTATTCTCTGAAGGAAGTAATTTAGTTATTTTTTTCAGAAAGAAATAACTAATTTTGTTAATAAGAATTTTATTAATTAACTAAATTACTCTAATAAATTGCTCTAACTAAATTACTTAAATAATTTAGTTAGAGAATTTTTAAAAAAATTTTAAAAAAATTAAATGCTATGTCCAGTGTCATGGAAATTAAATTTCAAAGAAAGAAACAAAATTTCTAGATAAAAAAGTAAAATTTTTTGTTGAATAAAAGAGGGCATCATCAGAGCTATCGTAGAAAAAAATGACTTTAGAATAGTAGTTTTAAATTTGCGTATTAGTGAATAATATACCTAATTATACATTAAAGTCCAAGTTTGAAGTATGCATACTTATACAGTATAGTGGGAAGAAAAACTTAACGGTTTTCCATTAAATTATCAACAACAAAAAATTATTTCAAAGAAAAATAATTATAGGCAATAGTTTTTGCAACTTGCATAAAACTAATTTAGTTTTGAAATAAAGAAAATACACATTGAAGATACGCATAACTAAGAATTTTAAGATTAAAATTTTGTTGGTACAATTAACGCAAATCTTTTTTTCAAATTTTGAAGTCAATTACAGTTTTTCTTTTTAATATAATAAACGCTTTATACGAAAGGAAATAAAATATATGAAAATTAAAATGCTCATCTGAAATTAAGTTAAATGTGTGCAGTCTTTCTTTTGTTTAATTAATTAGAGAACATATCAAATATAGTTTCAAGATGTAATAATAATTGCGATATTGGGAAATCCAACTTATTTGACTTCATAATTAATATAAAGTGAAAATTTCTGACTGATTGCTCAAATAGTCAATTTATCACAACAAAAGATTTTTTTTCCTTGAAATTACTTTTGAATATTTATTTTAAAATCATCATACGTTTAAAAGGCACCAAATAAAAAAAAGGAAAATTTTAAGACAAATATTTTAAAGCTCTTTAAGCTCATAAAACTCATATCTTGCTTTTCCACGATTAACGCAGACGATTTTTTTCCCCGTCAAAACAAAAGAATCAGCATCTTCAACTGGATAATAAAGTACCATCTTGTAAAGAACAGATATTCCATTGGAAACAGCTTGCAATCTTTAGAGAGGGGTGGGGGTCGTAAATCCGATATTCTGCTTTTTTATTGTTCGATTTCAGTTCAGATCATTCAAGAAAAAAAAAAGAGGGGCACGGTAAAACAAACTTCGAACACTGGTTTTCTATTTTATCGCCTGTTTGCCCATTCAGTGAAAGAGCTTGATCGAAAAGGGAATGGCTATCTGACTTTTGCATCTGTTTCTATGAATAAGCTTTTGACAAAGAACTTACTACCTCTTATTCAGAGCTCTGCCTCCATTCCTTTGCAATTATGAAGGATGCGGAAACGTTCGATTAACGCACTTCTGTTCCACCCCCAATTTTCAAAAAATAACCCCTCTTTTCCACTAATGACGGATTCTTTCCGCGTCCAATTGTGTTGCTGGTACATAACCGTGTCTGTTTCCCGTCGTCTTCTTCTTGAGGTATTGTGTTCGAATTGCTAAGAAGGATTGACTTAAAATTTCTATTGTTGTAAAATAGGGGTCATTCAATAATTTCAAATGCAGATCACATTTTCTAAATAAGAACATTATACTTACGATTATAAAATAACTTTACTGACATATGTTTCTCTGGAGAGCATTCTCTTTTGAATGAACGGGATAAAATGTTGTACATAGGTATTATAGATTATGTGTTCAAGAACGATGTTAAAAAAGATGATGTAACTCTCACGGTAATAGTTACAACGACAAAATTTCGAATTTTCCAAATGACATTACCCACTTTATATGACTAACATAATTTTTACAGTAAAAAAAAAACCTAAAATAGGAGTTGAAACGATGTTTTTAGAACAAGAAATTTCAACGCTTGGCTTCGCCATTTTTCGTGATCACTAACGAGAAGAAAGTGTGATAAAACATTAAATTCAACATTAAACCAAACCATTAAACATTAAACCCATATGCTCAAAGATCATTATACCCATATACGATATTTTATTCCGTTCACTGAATTAGGATGCTCTCTAAAGGGTCTTATGCTGGCAAAGTTGTTTTATAATCATCCTATTTATTGGTTTCGTGCAGAAGTTCCAAGTATGGTATAATACATTTTTATTTGGCTTCGTGTTAAAGGTTCTGGGAATTATATGAGCTCAGATGTAGATTTTAGGAATGGTATAATTAATGATAAAGATTTCCAGAATGGCAATGTAGGATAGACATGATACAGTCTTGTTTAATGTGTATCATGCTTAAACTTATTTTGTTTAATAGTTATAGCCTGTATAATAATTATGTCATTTTTTTTCCAATTTCTGTTTAATCTTAAAACATATCAAGAAGTCAGAACAAAAATTTTTTTTTTTATTTGGACAAAGTGTAAAAATGTTTACTTAATGTCCTTGTCGTCGTGAATATTCCGGCATTTAACATCCATATAATGTCTCTAAATTCGTTTACAAAAAATCTTCCACTAATGACATTAAATGGTCACAATGAACTTTAAACTCCTTATTGGTATTGAGCTTTTACCCATGAACCAATATTTGGAGAGAAACCTTTCCAAAACATATTAAATACCTTTCCTTTCTTAAAAAAATTTAAAGAGAAGGGTTTCGTTCTTTTTTGACCAGTCTTGACTACCTTCATCTTGAACATCAATTCAAGACGAAGAGTAAAATACCGCGTAAATCCATCTACGATAAAAATATTACCTTACAGAATTATTTTAATAGCAAAACAATATGATCGTAAAAAATTATAAATAACAATACCCTCGATTATTTTATTTTAAAAATTACGGACGACATTGGGTTTTTTAAGCTATCGTTGAACAAAAAATTATGCTTGGATTGTGAACAACCTTAAAAATTTGTCTGTTCATCTATTCAAGACGAAGAATGCAGAAAACCTAAATCCGTGTACGAAAAAATATTACCTTACAGAATTATTTTAATAGCAAAACAATATGTTCGTAAAAAATTATAAATAACAATACCCTCGATTATTTTATTTTAAAAATTACGGACGACATTGGGTTTTTTAAGCTATCGTTGAACAAAAAACTATGCTTGGATTGTGAACAACCTTAAAAATTTGTTAGCACGGCTTTGCGCATCCCAAGCATAGAAGGAACATTGAATAGCAGTTTTCTGTTTATGAGCATGCGCAGATTTAATTATAAATAAATAATAAAAAAATATAAATAAATTTAATAAACAAATAAATGCATTTATATCAGAAACATCTATTTATTTTGGAAAGGCACCCTGAAATTCTAACACTCAGTCGGAATAGAAGCAAATTGTAAAATCGAATCGAATCATTTCACCCAAAATGACATCATTTTCTCCTCCGTTTCCTTCCCATTGTCCCTCAAATTAAGCAACAGGAAAACTGGAATAACTACAAGTTGTGACTCGTGGATGACTGACTGAATATGCATAAATTGATGTCGACTGAGTTATTAACTTAGTGGTTCGAAACTATTAATCCAAGGAATGTTCGAATTAATTGTGTATCCTCGAAAATCATACATTTAAAAATATTTGAATGGAGAAAAAGGTTTTTTGTTAATGGTTTTAATGTATCTATAATGACGTTTTGCTTAAGTTTCTAATGTATCCGAAAATCAAGGTATTAAAAAGCTGGATTAACCACTAGCTGCGACTCGTAGGTAACTGAATATGCATAAATTGATATTGGCTGACTGAGTAACCAAGAGGGGTTCGAAACGTTTTCTTTAAGAGAATGTTCGATTCAATTAAGTCATCATGAGATTCTATGTTTAAAAATTAGAGAAAAAAGATAAATTTTTTTGTTTACAGTCTTAATGTATTGTATTCTATATTCCATTTCGGTATTTCTATAAAACGTAAACTTTATAAAGCAATATGGAATAATAAGTTACATTTAGGAAAAGGGTTAATTACAATTAAAAATATTACAGAACGTTTTTTCTTTCAAAAAAGACATTTAAAACTAATTCCTTTCGTCTAAATGCTAGTATTATTTTAACATGTTATTCTGGTATTAGATTGAATATCTTAGACCTTTAAAGCTAATCACAGTCTTATTATATTACGAATCTCTTTTAGGTAGTTAAAATGTTTATAGTTGTAACTCTGTAATTTTCTATTAAAGTTTAACAAAATATTTTTGATATATTTTTACAAAAATATGAAGCAAATTTTGTTTAGAAATTTAAATTCAATAAAGCAGTATTAACAAAACTGTTCAACGTTTCGTTCTTCGTGTCAAATGAAATTTAAATAATAATTTATGTTGTGTTTTTATGAAAGGCAATAAAATATCACTAACATAAAGAATAGGTTTGACAAGATAATCAAAGTTCCCATTCTATTTTGTATGACACTTAGCTTTATCTAAATTGATATAAAAACAGTTATTTTATTTTCTGAGTCCCACAAGTCAAAAATATATCGGTACTATAATATTTTTGATATCTGTTTAGCTAAAATTAGTACAAAACCATCAAATTTCGTTGAATACGGGTATGCGTATATGTAAATTCGTGGAATGACAGTAATGATGTATGCGTATATTTGTTAACGAGTAATTATATTAGAAAATAATAATCTCTTTTACAAAGAAAATTTATTTTTTAAGATTTTTATAATTTTAAGTACGCGCGAGGAAGAAAAAAATGTGAAATTACCGTACTGTATGGTAATGATATTTCTGGGAAAAAAAGAAAGAAAAAAAAATCTGGTTAAACTAAAATGTACACCGAAGAGCCATTACATTATGACCACCCTGCTAATAACATGTAGGACCACCTTTAGCCCTCAAAACTGCTAGCACCCGCCGTGGCATTGATTCCACAAGGTGCTGATAGGTAGTCTGAAGGATCTGGTACCAAGCGCTCACCAACTCATCCTGCAATTCCCTCACATTATTGGTAAACACCATCCCCCGCGGTAAAAACTGTTGCCATGAATGAGTAAAGCTGGTCTGCAACTATGTTCAAGTAGCTTACAGACGTCAAGGATTGTTCTATGAGGATTATGGGTCCTAATGTGCCTCATGAAAACATTGTTCCTGGGCGAGAAACCATGAAAACCTGGGCGAGCTTATTGTTATAGATGGAGGGTGGTCATAATGTAATGGCTCTCCGGTGTATAGCATATAAACCACTCATTTGATAACCTTTCGGTTCATGTGAAAATTATCAACCGGAAATTCTATTTCTTTTTTTTAAATTCTAGTTATTATTGCCAAAAATTTAGTAAAAAATACAAAACTGAAGAGATTTAACCAAATAAATGCGCTAAGCGATTCCCTAAGATATGATAAAATTATGATATTTCTCCACAGTTAACAAATTTTATCACATATTTTATTGTTAATATTACTAAAATAATTACCAAAACGTTTCGGTAAAAAAAAAATAAAAAAATAACGAGCTTTTTGGTGTTTCCATAGAGCCAGAAACTTTATAAATTTGATTATATTCTCACAGTTTTGATCATATTTTTTTCTCAGTGAGCAATTTTTGCTGAAACAAAGTTGTATTTAATAACTTTTATTTTACTTTATTTCATTATTTTTATGTTCTAACAGTGATAACAATTTCACTCGAACATAACCCAATGATGCAAACATTATATTAATAAAATTGATTCTTAGTTAAATTATACATTTATATTTTTGATACCGTATTTCCATTAAAACTCATTCCCTCTAAAAGTAAAAAAAGAAAAAAAAAGAAAAAAAAAGAAAATGCATTGAAACGTAATTTTTTTAAGTGTCAAAATATTAATTTAATAAAGTTTTTAATTTTAATCTCCTTTTTTACGAAGTTATAGCTGCTTAGCTTATATTTATTCCTTCTGTATTTATTATGCATAAACTAACTTAATTTTAAATTACAACGTTATTTACAATAGAAGTTCAAATCACTTAAAAATATCCAATGAAATTACGCAGGGAAAAAAAAAACAATAGACCAAAACAAAAACTTTTATGATTTTTCAAAAAATAAAATCCATAAAATTCTATATCATCGTTCAAATACTTTTTCTCCTTTTAACCGCATCTCTATCAGCATAAACTCGGCCCGGGGGACAAAAAATAATGGAACATTATTTGAAGAACGTGTGCTTGTGTTCCTTGGATAGACTGGATATGCAACAGTATCGAATTCTTTCATATTTTCCCCTTTTTTTTCTTTCCTCAAAACCTCAACTAAATGGATACAATCAAAGGCGTCTTTACGGCCCTCATATGAGGGTACGTGCCCCTAGTCAACGATACTTTGGGGACCCTCAACGCGCCCCGTAGATAGAAGAGTTTCATAAATATGAGTTAACTATAGCTCATAAACACGGAAAATAATCAGAATTGTTTGAAGAGAAGAAAGTCAGGTTATAGCTTTACGTGTCTTTTATTGTTCGGCGGAATATTTAGGTTTTTTTTGTAACAGAAAAAACTGGTTCAGTTTTTTAAAATTTACTTTCAACAAAGCTAGCGAATAATCTCGAATTATATATTAGTCTTTTGGTGTTAAAAATTAATAATAGGAAATTCGTAAAATACTTTTTTTTAATATGACGTCATAAAGATTTTAAAGCATATCGTCACGTATTAGGAACGAGCTTATTGCTCTTATTGCTTAAATTATAGCAATTACTATAAAAAAAAAAGAAGCAAATATTCGACTCTCGTAAGATCTTTGCTTTTTTAATGAAATGTTTTTTTTTTTTAGAAATGTTTTTTTTTTTTTAAATCTGCAAAAGGAAAATGGTTTTTTAAGTTATTTTCGTAACTAAAGATAGCAGTCTCGCGTGAAACAAGTTAACTTTTAAACAAAGTTGGCGAATAATCTCAAATTATTAGTCTGTTGGTGTTAAAAATTTATAATAGAAAATTTTGTAAAGTATTTTTTTTATGTGACGTCATATACATTTTAAAACATATCGCCTCATATTAGGAGAAAACTAATTTTTATCGTTGACTAAATCATCGCAATTACTAAACAAAAAATCACTGCTATTCGACTAGTTTTATTTCTTAGAAAAAAAACACTAATTTTTTAAAATTTATTTCAAAAAAAGAAAAAAAAAATTCAGGCAAAAGTTTTACGTAAAATATTTATAACGTACGTTTAATAGTTTTTCATATTATTTGCGTAATTAAAATCTCTAGTCTCGTTTTCAAACAAAGCTGGTGAATAATTATGAATTTATGTATTAAACTTTTGTTGTTAAAAATGAATAATAAGGAATACGTGAAATACCTTTTTAATGCAATTTCCTATAGATCTCAAAGCTCGTATAGTCACTCATTAGGATAGAATTAATTATTATTATTTCCTAAAACACTATAAACTTAAATTAATAATTTTGCTTAAAAAAATTAAGTCTTGCACTTTGTTAATGAAAGTGAAAAATGAAGTAAAAGTAATTCTTCTTCAAATTGGTGCAAAAGAAATTACCTCAATTTCTTTTTTTTTTTTTTTTAACTATAAATCCCTTAAGTTTATGATGCAATGCAAACTTTAATATGTCTACCATTATATTATGTCAAAAATCGGCAAACATTGAGTTTTGCTTCCAATATTTTTAGTAACTATACATATAACTAACTAAAAAAAGGCAGAAATAATATATTTGTTGCATAAATAGTTTTAAGTGCGGAAAATAGTAAATAAATCGAGAAACATTGCAATTTTATCAAAAGGAACAGTTACCAAATTTGTAGAAAATGTTATTAAATGATAATCCAGTTAATCATTCGAGTATTCTCGTATACTAGGAGGCTTCGCCCCCTGCTCGCTGGCGCTCACCAACCCCCGGAAGTGCTTTCGCAGTTCATTTCGGATTGCTTCGCAATCCAATGCTCGCTTTGCTCGCTCATTGGATACGTTCTTAACGTCTAGCGTTTGTATACGTTTTTGAATACTGAAGTTCCGAAAACTTTTCCCTGTAGAAAATTCTAAACCTGTACATTTCAATATTAATTTGAAATTGCAATTGTTAATTTGGGCATTTGCCGATACAACACTTATAGAATTGAAGGATTTGTTACGTCAAGCGCTCAGGTATCATAATTTTGATTTATGTTGCTAAGTTAACTTTAGAAAAATTCTATGGCTGGCAACAGCATTTTTATTTTTTAAGTTTATTTTTATTTTTGCCGCAGCTGAATTGAACAACCTGATAATGCTCACTCTGGTTATTGTTTCCGTTTTTAAAAGCGCTATATGTTGAGCCACCTCAGCTAGATTTGGCATGTGACATTTTTCGATGCAATCATTGGTCGATTTTCTAACGTTGCCATTCGGGAAGTTGTAATGAGGCTTTTTTTTGGTGCCGTGTAAGAGAAATATATATATAGATTATAAACTGGAATGGTATTTAGGCTTATCATCGAATTGGATTTATTTCCACGAATCATTTTTGTTATATTTTTTAAAAAATCGGTCCGATATTGATCGATAATATCGGTAACCTGAATCAACAAATTAAATATTTAAGCACAGTTCCAGCTTATCGTATAGTAATTATTCGAGTTTGGTTTTTTTCCACGAATCATTTTTGTTTCATTTACTGAATCGTTTCAATATTGAACCATTATATTGTTACTTTGATCCGACAAATTGAACACAGTTTCTCGTTGTCATTTAAGTTATTCAAGTTGGATTTATTTGAACGAATTCTTTATGTTATGTAAAATAAAAAATCGGTTTAAGATTGAGCCTTAATACTTATACCTTGAACCACAATATATAAAGAATATTTAATACCATCTTAATGTTTTAGAGTAAATCCAATTTCTCAAGTTAAATCAAATAATCGAGTAATCAATATCAATTATTCGTGTTGGGTTTATTTCTTCAAATTATTTTTGACCCATTTCACATTTCTACGAATAGTTTGCACGAAAATATGGTTCAGTAGTCAGTGTATTAAAGTCGCAGCAAATTCGAAAGAAATTATGGAGCGGAAGTTCTGACAATGTAGTTAAAAAAATGCTTTCACACTTGAATGAACAAATGAAAAGAAATTTCAACTGATGTTCGCAATTTCGGAATTAAAGGGAAATTTCTTTAAAGAGTTTTTAAAGAAGCCGCTAACTTTCAACTTGGAAAAATTCTTTTCTTCACCTCGAGTCAGTAAAAAATCATTAAAAAATCGCATTGTCTTTCTTCTATTACCTTCATTTCCTCCCCTATCTGAATGAGAGCACAGCATTTTTTACAGTCAATCGAAGGTGATTAATTCCGTAGCCTCGTAATTTTGAACCCAATTTAAAAAACTAGAGAACTCTTGGATCAAGCATTGGGACAAAACTAGCCATTGCGGAGGAATTTTTTGATAAAACGATCCCTCATTTGTTTTATAGAGACGAAAAACACGCAAAACTTCGGGGTTTCTAACCCATGATCCGTCTATCACTGAGGAAGCAGCAATTATTAAGGATCTCAAAAGATAGCAAATCAAAAAATTTCCGCCATCCAGAATGGATTTGAAACATGAGTGGTATGCATTCTTTTAAGTGACGCTTGGAATTCAGCACTCTACTCTGCAATAGGGACTTCATAGAATCCAATAAATTTGATCATAGGATCAACTAATCAAGTTCGTGATGGATTAATTTACACGATAAAGGAGTCCAACTAGGAATCTTATTAAAGTCTCAACCCATAAAATAAAAAATAAATAAAAAGATTACAGATTTTTCAACACTTTCAAGATATTTAAGCTCATATGTGCAGTTTGAAGAAAATTTATTAGCATGATAGTTGCAGTAAAAGTTAAACGGTTGGTCGCAATTTTTAAAAAGAAAAAAAAAATCTTAAAAGGGTGCTTAATATCTCACCAATTTCGAACTATGGAAAAATTTTCATAATAGCGGGGGACAATAAGAACTCCCTCAAAAGCAATCGAAATTCAAGTTTTCTTTAGATTTTTTATCTTCTTCTTTTCAATCTGAATGAATGCACAGAAATTCTGTTCCATCAATCGAAGGTGATCCACTGCAATACGAGGTGAATACATTATCTTTCATATTACATCTTCAGCTATCAAGAGGGGTTTCATACGATATCAAATCACAACAACCCATCTTCCCTATCATCTGGATGGGTTTCACAGATGAGTGGCATTGCGTTCCTTAAAGTGATGCATGGAGCTCTGCAACCACACTACAATGGGTAATTGTAACTTCCATCATTTACGACAGCTTTAACCTCCATTTATCCCGAAAGGAGCGAAAATTCCCTCATTTCTGATGCTGGACATGTAGATTTTTCCCTTTTCCCCAAACCATTCTATCTTGTCTTCCATTTATAAAAAGGGTGGGAAGATAACAGCTAGTTTGGGGGAGTCATGGCACGGAAGACATCTTTGTTCACGAGGAAATTTCGGTCAAATCGGTTTGTGAAAAAATGCCAACATTTAACTGAATATAGTTATTGCTATAATTTTTATTAAACAATAATGATGTTTTAATCATTCAAAGTATTTCTTCCATGAATTTCTTTTTTTATTTTATTATAATTTTGTAAACATTGTTTTAATAGTTTACCTCTATGCACATATAATATTTTTTCTGTAAAGAAGTTGTGAGTAAAATGAAAGTAAACAATGACATATTACATATAAAATAAATATAATAATCATAAAAAAAATTTAATAACAAATAAAACGCTCATAGGAACTTTTAACATGAGAAATTAACAAATTAATTACCGTATGGAAAGTTAACAAAAAAATAATAAAATATTAAATATATCATAAAAACTTAATCGATAAGACCTTAAATTAAAAACATTTCGTAGCATGAAGAAACTCAAATATTAACTGAATACAAACAAATCAAATCAAATATATCCTGCATATTTACCAAATGTAAAAGTAATATTATTTCATAAATATAAAAAAGACATGTGTAAAAATTAAATAAATAAAGATTTTGAATAAATAAGAGATTATTTCCAAATTCGTATCGCATGCATAAATGATAGTAAAGTTCAATTAATATAGAAAAAAAATGTTGTTTCCAAAATAAAGCATTGTTAAATAAAAACATTCTTGACTAAAAACATAAACTTCGAGGAAGTCTCAATTAGCAAATTTATAACAAAAACATATGGAAATATTTTTGTTGGGGGTGATTTTGATGATTGAAGATAGCCAAAAATGGAGATAGTACAATTTGACTTTTGAAATACTTATACTCAGCGGTTTTCACGATTTTCGGGGCCCGTCATTTTATATAAAGTGGATTTTCCTTCAACTTAAAAGGCATGATATTTGTCAAACTTCGATTCCTGGAATGGTATGCAAATTCATTTTTGACTTCACTGACCTTTTCCATTTCATACAACGTGAAAGATTTCTTCAAGTGTCATTATTCCGTGAAAAAATTCCGAATATTTTGATAGCGATGACTTTTTTCTCAAGTGGAAGTTTAATAGGTTGCGATATAACTAAAGTGGAAAACTTAAAACCGAAATTTAAATTCTTTCGTTTGAAATTTCGTGTTTTGAGCTATGGTAACTTAAAAAAAGGCTTCTATTTTCTCCCTCATTCCTAGAGTTCGAAATCACAATCTTATTTTAGATATTTTCTGTTCAGTTTAGAGAGTGTACTGAGACAAGATTGATTTAAACTTAGACATAATTTATTTACTAAACCAGCTCTTAAAGTTTTACAGAATTGTTATTAAAGTTTTTACTTAAGTTATATCTTTAACTATGGTAACAGAGAAGAAGTTCTTGCTTTTAAATCATTCAAGGAGACTTCATGGTTCATTCCAATTTCAAATATTTTCTTTTCCTATTCAGTTCAAGGCATCTACTTAAATAGCTTTGGTTTAATGGTACTGCACCGAATTAATTTTTATCTATCCATCTCATTCTAAGAGACTTCAACTTACATTGCATTCTTAATATTTTCTGTTCGATCATGGAAACTTAAAAGAAGTTTCCACTATCTAAACCATTCAAAAAGTTCTATAATGGTTCCATCAAATCAGAGTTCCATCATAGTTCTAAATTATGGTTCCATCAAATCAGAGTTCTATCATGGTTCTAAATCATGGCTCCATCAAATAGGAGTTCCATCATGGTTATAAATCATGGTCCAATCAAATTAGAGTTCCATCATAGTTCCATCAAATTTTTATATTTTTTGTTCCTATTTAGTTCCATGCATGTACTTACATATCTTTGGTTTAATAGTATAGCACCGAACTATATCATAGCAATCCGTTTCCTTATGAGACTCTTCAACAGACATTGTATTCTTTATATTTTCTGTTCGATCATGGAAACTTAAAAGAAGTTCCCTCTTTCTAAATCATTCAAAGGGTTCCATCATGGTTCCATCAAATCAGAGTTCTTTCATTATTCTAAATCATGGTTCCATCAAATCAGAGTTCTTTCATTATTCTAAATCATGGTTCCATCAAATCAGAGTTCTTTCATTATTCTAAATCATGGTTTCATCAAATCAGAGTTCTTTCATTATTCTAAATCATGGTTCCATCAAATCAGGGTTCTATCATGATTCCATCAAATCTGGGTTCCATCATGGTTCTAAATCATGGTTCCATCAAATCAGAGTTCCATCCTGGTTCCATCAAGTTTTAGATATTTTTTGTTCCTATTCAGTTACAGGCATGTACTTACATAGTTTTGGTTTAATAGTATAGCACCGAACTATATCTTAGCTATCCATTTCCTTCTGAGACTCTTCGATAGACATTGCATTCTTTATATTTTCCGTTCAACCTTTTAATCTTAGAGAAAGTTACCGCCTTCCAAATAATTCAACGAAACTTTATGATTCCATGAATTTTAGATATTTCCTGTTTCTATTCAATTCTAAGCATGTACTTACGTAGCTTTGGTTTAAGTGTAGAGCACTGAATTAATTTTGATCTATTTAACTCATTCTACGAAAATTGGATCTATTCATCTCATTCTAATTGTCAATACAATTTTTTTATTTTTAGTTTCGATTTGGTTCATGGCAGGTTTTGATACGGTATTAATTAAACCGATACAGCACTAATTAAATGACGCATCATTTATTTTTAAAAATGTAATTGATTTATTGACAGAGTATCTATTTGGTAAAGCAGATATCAATCTCATTCCAAGAGATTTAATTGACGAGGCAGCTTTTATATTCTGTGTTTTTATTTGATTTATGACATTAATTAAACTGACATATTACTGATATGCTGACACATCATTTATTTGTTAACTGACATTCACTGACAAAGTATTCATATTCTTACATAGCATTTTTTTGCTAGCACAGCATTGATTTACTAGCACAACTTTGATTTACTTAAACAGCAGTGGTACATTTATACAGAATTGTTAAACTCGTATTCTTATTATCCAACTCAATAATGCGCCAATTTTCTGATTTTTTCCAATTCAATAACTCTAAAATTTCCTGCCATTTTTCTCTTGTCCCATTCATTCGTTCACACATTCCATCATTCAATCACTAACTCATTCGCTCGCTATATTGTAAGTATTTGCAAAAGAAGATATCATATTTTAAACTGAAGAAAAAGTAGGCGATCATCACACTCATGGTTTTCAATAGTAAAGAGCTATTCATTGCTGAATAACATTTAAAAAAAGTTCACATCTCCTCTAGAATCCAACATAAGTTTTTATATTTATGAAAAGAAAACAAATAACTGACCTCTCTATATAAAAACTTAATTTAGAGTTCAGTCAAGAAATAAGCTTTATTGAACAAATCATATTTATATTCAATTAATATATATTTCAATCTTAGTCAATGATAAGGGTATTAGTATATATATATATATATATCAGTCTCATAAATCAATTAAATAAAAAAAATAATAAAAAAACATCGTCTCCTTATCGAGGATACTCACAGTGAAACTGGATTTTAAAGAGTGAGTTGTTTCGGTCTCTATACTTTCTCAGTACAAGCCAGTTTAACTGCATACTTAGAAAAACACTATAATTTTTTACACAATCATTATTAGAAAAAGTACCATTACAAACCGCTGGAATTCAACTACAAAATTAAAATTTTAAATCCTGAAAGGGCCATATTTTTTTATAAATTTAGCATAGTTTTTTTTTTTTTTTTTTTTTTTTTTTTTTTTTTTTTTTTGAAACTCGAATTTATTTAAAAGTTATTTATTGCACTTTTAAGTGCTTTTTTTCTAATTTTATCTCAAAAATTATTTATGTTTTACGTCATTTAGGTCAAAACTTGAAATTACGAAGGTCAGTAGAAAAATGTACATGATGGAATAAAATAATTGATTCGATTATTAATTTTGAGAATTATTAATTGCTAAACTATGTTGGTCAATCTATTGTCCACTGAACTGCAACTACAGACTTGAAATTTTGCGTGCAAATCGGACTATTTTAAATTATAACTTCAAATAAACATTTTTCTTTTTTGAAATTCGTATTTGTTTGAAGGTTCTTGCAATTTTGAGTGGGGATTTGTTGCTTTTTTTTTAAATCATAATTATTTATCCCTTTTTGTAGAAATTTCAAATTTTCAATTTTCGTTCCATTCGCGCTTCACTTATGTCAAAAGTAACAACAAAAAAAAAAAAAAAAAAATAATGAATGAAAAATCAGAGGGAGGTTAGATGTTTCCAAATATAAATCTTAACATTTATTTCGAAATTTCTAAAAATATAAAACCTGAAGAGAGATAAAAACTGTTTCCAATGCGAAGTGATGTTGTATGATGCGAAAGTTATCGCGATATTTTGTTAACCACTGATTTCAAATATTTAACTGAATTGCTGAATCGACGCTTTGAGCGTGAAGCCAACTTTTGTGAAGAACCTATGTGAGTTAACAAGGACGATCCACTCTGACGTCATCACGACGCTTTTCTTGAAGTTTCTTCTAGCCATTCAGGCCCCAGCGCCCTCTAACAACACTTAAAGCAGCGATTCTCAACCTGTGGGGCGCGCCCCTCTAGGGGAGCGCGAGCACACAAGAGGGGTGGCGCGAGAATATCCAAGAGAAAATATTATTTAAAAAAATTGATTAACTGGATTAAAGTAGAGCGCATATATTCATAGAAAACAAAATACATTTCGACATATTTAATAACTTATTAAAGTTAAACAACTTATTAAATCAGAACTCAGGTGGGGAGCCAAAGGTGGCTTTGCTTTGAGGATTTATCCTAATTTTCTGGTGAAGTCTGTGTGGCTGAAATTTTTTTGTAACATCTTACACCTATCTCTAACACATATCACTCATACTTTTAATTATAAAATAAAATTTCGTTTATTTTATATAATAACTTCAAAATTGTAGCTTCTGAGCCTAAGGTTCCAAAGGTGGCCCATATATTGAAACCACTTTTTCACTTACTCAAATTGTCTTTAGAAAAGACACTTGAACTGGCTGGCAAACGTCTTTTAAAAAGGCACTTTAAGTGTCTAGCTGGTAGGGACAAGTTTTCCAACTTTAAAAAAGATATTAATTCCTAGAGTGTATAATTTGTTTATATATCATTTACATAGATAGTTTTTGTGTGACGTCACTAGCTATTCTTTTGAGTTAACTCATTAGAATAAAACAAGAATTACGGAGTTAGTTCTTTCAAAAGGGTTAACTAATCATAACTAATAAGTAAGAGTCAAAAATAACTATACTAGAGTTAACTAACCTAACCCATAACTAGTATAAAAATACACAAATTTATAAGAAAATACCAGAATTCACCACAAAAACACTCATAACTACCATGAAAACACCAAAAAATACCTGAAAAATTGCTTTTAATGCAAACAAAATAAAAAATTTGAAACAAAATATCGCAAACACTTCCAAAGTGCCGATAACGTCAAAATATTATAAAAATTTAAAAAATACCTAAGTTCCACATTTGCTTAAAATTAAATAAATCAATTAAATTAAATTCAATTAAATAATTCTTTTTGAAATATAATATACTACGTACTGATTTATAATTAATTTCCACGTCTGCTTCCAAAGGTGGCACAGGTGTCGGGCCACCTTGGAAACATGCACATGGTCACCATTTGCAAGACTTAAAACTACTAATCTGATAGATCAATTCAAATTAAAGTAATGTGGTTAAAGAAAGAGAAATAAATCTTCAAAAAACACATCATAACTCAAAGTTCTAAGAATTTAAACGCATATAAATAACAATATCTTCCCTACCCGGTAATTAGAATGACAACTGCAAAAAATAAAATCACTGTATACAATGAAGACCATTGAAAGAAATCTCTTCCAATTTAGCCACGTGCACCTCAGATACAAGATTTACAATGCAGCAGGGCCATCTTGTGATTCAAGATAAAAATAATTCTACTTTTTGGGGTGGGCTACTTTAGGAGCACTGGCCACCTTAGGCTCACCTACCTTACTTAATCAAAAGATACTAAATTAAAAACAAATTTAATAATTATTAGTGACTTCCTTGGGCCTGTCTTGCAGAGCAAAGCTTTTCGAGGTAAAGCTTAATTAGAAATAGAAACACTCTCAGTTCTGTTTCTATATTTAGCCGAGATCTATATTTTGTTTTCAAAGAAGCCACAGCAGAAAATCTAGTTTAACAAAAGTAGGATGTTGAAAATGGTAATAGAATACGATATGCCCTTGTTTTTAGTGCCGAAAAATCATCCTTTACTTTCAAATAGTGATTTATTACTAAATTGTTTTTTGGTTTCGCCACTCGTCGTGAAGTCTATGAAGTTTTCTTCCTCATCAATTGGGAGTCCTTCGGAAGTCTTATGAAATGAATCCCTAACCCACTCGTAACTTGCTATCAGTTTGTTGTCAGTAAGAAATACTTTTTAAAATTCTTTGCCAGCATGGCTAAATGATTTTCAATGGTTATAAAACAGCTTTTACATGTTCTTCTTCAGCCTTATAAGTTTTCGTACTATCATCCACATTTGCAAACATTGTTAGGTTTTTTTGCTTTAAATTTCTGCCCCATAATTCCAATTTTCTACAAAAAGCTTTAACTTTAGCACTCGTACCCAACTTATGTGTATTTGATCCTTGGATTTGAAGATTCAAGTTATTTAATTTCTCGAATATGATGACCAAGTAGCTCAATTTCGTCACAAATAAACAATCGCGAAAATTCTCGGATTCCGGTCTGTTGTCTTCTAGGAAAATGGCGATTTCTTCTCTTAATTCATAAACACGTTGCAAAAATTTCTCACGTGATAATCATCTTGCCTCGCAATTAAATAGTAAAGCTGAATATACTGAACCCATGTCTTTATGAAGTGCGAAAAAGGTTCTCGATCTGAAGGGTCTCATTTTTATATAATTTACTACGATTACAACCGTAGTTAACACAATATTTAAACCAGGACTCATTTATTTCGAAGGCAAAGCGTTTCTGTGGATCATGCAATGTGTTCAGACGTATTGAGGCCATTTTTGTTTTACAAGTGCTTGTATACTTTGGAATCTTTCGGAAATTGAACGAGCATCATCGGTTCATATTCCGACGCAATTTTTGCATTCTATGTTTGCCTCATTCATAAAATCATTTGAAATAGCAAATAATGCGAGATCTGTTGTTTTGAGTAGTTCTACTACTGACATATTATCACAAAATCGGACATAGGCAATTAAATGAGCAGCTTTATTAATATATGTTGCTGTATCTGCTGCCTGTTCATCAAGCTGTATTGAAAACAATTCGTCACGCAACTTCGAGAAAAACTGACACTATACATCTTCAGCTATATAACCAATTCGACTAGCAACAGTATCATTTGAAAGAGGTATGGACTGCAAATGTTTTGATAAATTATCTCCAAACATAGTTTTTATAATCTCAATTGCTGCTGGCTTTTACTTTACTTTTGTTATGGCAGTTAGTTAAAAATAATTCACAATACCCCATATACATTATTGTTGTACACATTTTACTGTAAGCGGGGGGCACGATGAAAATTATGATTGAAAATTGGGCCGCGAATACTGAAAGGTTGAGAAACGCTGACTTAAAGGAAACAGTTAGTTGATGCAGTTGATTTGAATAATTGACACTCTGCGGTATATTTTGTAATACCTCGGTCATATTTTTAAATCTGTGCGATTATTTTTGCAGCATGAATGAATAATAATTACTTTTAGGAAGATCAAGGGGGAAAACGGCTTATGCCCATTATGCTAATTCTGAGGAGGGAAAAACAAAATTGCGCTCGGACAAAAACTGTTTTTCCACATCTCGATTCTTCTTCACTGAAAAATAACTCTCGAGGGTGCCAATTTTTCATGTTATTGATTTGCCAAAATTTCTTCTCAAAATGCAATATAAATATAATTTTCTTTTGCAAAAATTGGCATAATTCGTTATTCTCCGGGGAATTTGATGGCTGAGAAACTGCCGCGGGGATTGATGAGCGAAGCGAACAAGGCGCAGAGCTTACTGAAAAAACGAAATTCTTTATAAAAAAAATATTCCATCGGTTAAAAGAAGTGAAATTGTCAATTCGGCCGGGATAGCCTGGTCGGTAGGGCACTGGGCCCATGTCCAAGAGGTCGTGGGCTCGATCCTCGCCAGCCGAAGATTCCCCGTGTAGTAAATGGTGACTGATACACGTTAAATCTGTTGAGTCTCAAAGTCCTCCATGTTCCCATAACAAATCAATACCTCTGGGGGTACTGATTCAGGAGTTTCCTTGTCTTCTGGATTGGTTCAAAATTACAAGGCTACGGAGTTGAACATCAGTAGTCGTAAACCCATGAAATTGGGTCGGCTGTTCAACGGCGGTTATAAAATAAAATAAAATTCGTTTATTGAGTCGCGATTACTCAGGGGGTAGAGCGTTCCCCTTCTAGTGAGGTGAGCCGGGTACGAATCCCACGGTGGATTCATAATCAACATAAATCATTCTAATCATTACACAATTAATAATAACAACTCAGTCTTCCAAGCTGAACAACTTGCTATTTTAGAATGCATTAGATTCATCAAATCACAAACTTCATTTAAGGAATCTAAAAAATTTACAATCTGGTCGGATTCTAAATCAGTACTATACTCTCTAAACAACCCAGGCACGAAATTTTCACTCTCAGCTAAAATACAAAAATTACTCCTTAATACAAATATCATGGATATCATGGATTAAAGCACATGACGACAGAACTGGTAATGAAAATGCAGACGCCTTAGCCAAATTGTCGACATCTAAACAACAAAATGACTCATATCTCTTCCCAATCTCACATCTCAAGAATCAACTTCGGAACTCTTTATCACAGATTTGGCAAAATTATTGGAACAATTCAGATAAGGGAAGAAGATTATTTAAAATTATGAATAAAGTAGATTATTTTAAAAAGATACCATCAAAGCAAGTAAGCTGGTTTTTGACTGGGCATGGTCCTTTTCCATGTTATTTCAAATATCTAAATATCTCAAATAATGAACACTGTCCATGCGGCCTTCTGGGCACTCCAGAACACTATCTTACTGAATGCATCTATACAGCCTCATGGCACACTCGTGCATCGAATATCTACCAACCAGGCAAAAACATTTCCTAACTAACAATACACTTAAAACCAAATTATTATTAGTAATGAATTTTCTTTCTGATAATGATAATATTCTAAAATTTTAATTATAAAAAAATTTATATATATTTTGGAATGCTTACCTATATGTTTGTAAATATTGTATATATCTTTTTCTATTCAATTTTTTATTTATTATTATAACATTTTAATTACTTTCTTTTATTATTTAATACCTGGAAATCAAAATTTTAATGGAGAAGTTTAAAAAAAAAAAATTTTTTTTTATCATTAACCTTTTATTTCATAATTTACTTTTCAAAATTCATTTATTGTCACTTCCTATGACATATATACTTATAAAAAAGAAAATTTTGTTTAAACAATATTCAAATGAATATTTCTGTATATATGAAAAACAAAACTGTAACCCCCTTTCTTTTGAAATTTTAAATAATTGCCACTGATCAAGCACGGGGTCGAGGTTGGCTGGAATAGTGGCCAGACGCGGATTATACGGGTAAGGGTTTTACTAACCTAGGTACGTATCCGCGTCTGGAAGGAAAGAAAAAAAGGAAAGTTCCTTTGCCGTCAGACTAACCGTGGGAGGTTCTCGTGGTCTTCCTCTCCATGTAACGCAAATGCGGGTTAGTTCCATCAAAAAGTCTTCCACGAAGGCAAACTTCTCCCAATACTTGATCCAGGAGCTTCCTGTCTTCTGGATTGGGTTCAAAATTGCAAGGCTACGGAGTTGAACATTAGTAGTTGCTGGAAGAAAGTAAATTCCTGCAAAAAATCACGCTAACCATTTAAAAAACCGTCTTTAATCTATGACAGATTGAGTTTATTGTAATGGGCCTGCGTTAAGTTGAAAATACCAATCAATTTCAAAGTATACATAGATCTTCCTTTTTTTATTTAAAAAAAGATAATAAGTTTTTAGCAATCTTCTATCGATTAAGAGAAGTGAAATCGTTGATTGTGACTATCCAAATTAAATACTGTTTATTCACATTATTTTGATCGAATCAAATAATAACCAGCAGACTGTATCATGTAAAATTATATTTTTAAGGCGAAGGACTTTTTGCTGGAAAAAGTAATTTCCTGCCAAAAATCATGCCAACGATTCAAAAAGGCGTTTTTAAACTATCTAACCGTTTGTTTACGTCTTTTGTAATGGGCCGTCCCTAAGCTGCAGAAACCAATCTATTTCAAAGTATCCGTAAATCTTTCTTTCTTTATTTAACTTTTTTTCTTCATTTTAACGACAGCTTATTGTTCTATGTTGCATTGACCAATAGCTTCCAATAAAGGAAGTCAATTTTTTCTTACTTTTTCCTGCTTAGAACATTACAATGTGCTCTGAACCAAGTTCTGAGGAAGGAGTGACAAAATTTCGATTTATATAAATGTCCCTTTTTGGAAAAGGTTTTTTTGTTATCCTTAATCCTGCATTTACTTTTAGCGTCATGTTTTTGTTGAAAAGCTATTGGTTCGCAGTTTTTCATTCTGGGTTTACGATCAGTTGTTTTAAAAAGCGAATCGAAAGAAAAAAAATTCTGAGCTTTATTTCGTGTCTTCGAAAAAATATTTTGTTTATAAATGGAATGTTATAAAATAGCACCGATTTTGATCAGATTTTTTGAAGAATAACGAAAACAAAAAAAAAAATTGAGACAATTGTTTAAGCTGAAACAATATTTCCTCTTCACTATGCTTATATCTTATATTTGTCTTAATAATTTTTGTTTTAAAATAAATTATTAAAAATTTCATTATAACAATTTTTTGAAAGATCATTATGACAATTTTTGTTCTGTTTTCATTATGATCCATGTCTTATAAATAATTTTTGTGTATTAAAATAAAATAATCATACATGGCATTATGATCGGTTCTTTTAGAGATAAAAAAAAACTTGAAAACAATCAGTATAATCCACATCTTAAAAGTAAAAAAATTTTGTTTTAAAATAAACTAATTTTGAATGGCATTTTGATCAGTTCTTTTAAATAGTAATAAAAAAAAATTAGAACAATTTAGAAGCTAAAAACAATATTCTTTTTTCAGTGTAATTCATATCTTATAAATTTTTGTTTTAAAATAAAATGATTTTAAATGGCATTATGACTGCTGCTTTAAATAATAAAAAGAAACTAGTAATTTGAGAACAATTACGGAGTTGAAACAATATTGTTTTTTCTAAATATCATTCGCGTTTTCTAAATAATTTTTGTTTCAATATAAAATTATTTGAAATGGCTCGAAGATCAGTGGCGTTGAAGAATAAAAGGAAATAAGAAAAAGGAGAACTATTTCTAATTCGAAACATTATTCTCTTTTCAGAATGATCTCTGGCTTCTGAATATTTTTTATTTCAAAATTAAATTATTTGGAGCGATATCCTAATCAGTTATTTACAAGTAAATATAAATTAACATAAAAAGTATCATGTCGTATATAGTATTTTGTTTTAAAATAATATTATTTTAAATAACATTATGATTTAGTTTTTAAAGGCCAAAAATGAGTACGAAAGCTTTATCAATGTTTTTGGATATTAATTCATTTTAGTATCATCGTATCTTTGAAATAATTTTTTTATTAGTTTTTTTTCAAAATAACAAAAAGATTGTAAATTTCGAATAATTTTTAATTTGATATTATGTTTTCACTTTAGCATCATCAATATCTTCTAACTATGTTAAAAACTAATCTACTATAGTTTTAGATCAAATGTTAAAAAATAATCTGTATTATAGCCTTAGTCTTCAATTCACTTATAAAAGTCGTAACTTATAACGTCTGCAATTTCTTACTTAAAATTTTTGTAACAAAAAAGAAATTTGTTTTTTCGTATTTTTATTCAAGTTTTATTCAAATTTTAGAAAACACTACAATAAAGAATAACTTACGTACAATCTTATGTAATGTTAAGCAAGTGTTTCAGACAAGAATAAAAATTATGCTTCACAATCCAACACATTAAGATTGAGATTGTTTATTTATAGGCAATGAAGAAATGTTCCATACTGCCAATCCAGAAAACAGGGGAACTACTAAGTTAAAGTTACCTTTTAGTATTTTAATTAAACTTACTCCTATTTTGTTACATTGAGAAAATATCTACAAAACCACACTCGGTGAATTCTGTTGAGGGTAAATGTTAAACTTTTACCCGATAACAATTAAGGATACTTCATGTCAGCACAGTTTGGGGGGGGGGGATACGGGCAAATGAACATGCTTTCATCTGAATTGCTTTCAGAAGATGCTGATCAAGAAAAAAGATCGAAATTTATTTGAAAAAAACAAAAACAAAACAATGATTTGCCATTTTATAATCTAACCAATACTAAATTACAGTCAAAAATTTAAGATTTGTAATAATAAAATTAATGGAAATAACTGATTTGAGTCGTGGTACCTCAGGGAATAAAGCGTTCGCCTTCCAATGAGGTGAACCAGGTTCGAATTCTAGCAATGGCTGGTTGATACGAATTCCGCACCCGGCTCACCCCGAACACAGTGCTGACGTAAAATATCCTCAATAATAGACGGATCTTGTGTTAGAGTCCCCTTGCAGTCATGCTAACCGTGGGAGGTTCTCGTGGTCTTCCTCTCCATGTAATGCAAATGAGGGTTTGTTCCATCAAAAAGACACCAAATTTCTCCCAATAGTTGATCCTGGAGTTTCCTGGTTTTCTGGATTGTGTTCAAAATTGCAAGGCTGTAAGGTTGAACATTAGAAGTCGTAATCCCCAAAATTGGGTCGGCTGTTTAGCTACAGTTACAAAAAAAAAGAACAGATTAAGATGTTTTTGATTATCAGTTATTTTTTAAATAATTGCCGCCACAGTATTAAAATTTTGATTTTAAAGACGCTAAAACAATTGCAAAATTTTTTGTTACTCTTGAAAAATTATTACTTATTAACAATCTGTCTGAGCCACTAACAAATCTGATAATTTTGATACAGACGAAAAAGGCAACAAATCTTTTGACTTACAAACCTTAAAAAACAATTTAATAAAAATCAACAAAACTTATGCTTAATATTAAGGGAACATAATACACTAAAAAAAAAGAGGAAAAAAAATCATATATTTAAAAACATGAAAAGCAATGTTTATTTTCTTTGTTGAAATGATCTCTTTCATATAAAAACATTCGATTTCCTCATCGCATGTTTTCGTCTGACAGATAAAAAAATTCACTTAAATATTATCTATTCCAATTTTATTTTCATCAGACGGAATGACGCAAGACGCGAGCCCTGACAGATGGATCTTCGAATTGTGATTAAACACGGGTGTCGCCCACGAAGAGAAAACCCTCCCGCAAAGACAAACGGAATAGAATGAAAACATGTCATTCCATTTCGAGCGAAAATGTTGTATAACGAAGCCGGAAGGAAAGAAAATAGATAAAAATAAAGAATAAACTTTTTGGAAAATGGAATAGGGGAGGGTCTAAATCGAAAGCGAAGTGTAAAAAGCAAAACCAACAACAGAAGCCTATGCAAAAAGGCCCAAACGCCTGTTGACTCAACGATATCAGAGAAGTGGGCAGCTACGAATAAAATAGACAAATATTGACTAGCCTCTTAGTTCATGACAGATCTAAGGCTAAGTTAAATAGCATTGCGTTTGGCGTTTCAGCGCTTATGCGTTTTCTTAAAACACCAGAAATTTGGCTTTCTTTTTTGTTCTTCCATTATCTCCTTTTTTTATATGAAAGTTGGCCGTGGCACTTGTATTTTTTTAATAGTTATTGTTATGATTAAATGTTATTCTTTTGGTTTCGTATTTCCTATGGAGATGGAAGAAATACTATTGAGTAGAGGGACAGATGGCGTTAAGAGATAATCTGAGATAAAATTTTTTTATTCTTTTCCACTCTAGAAGGCTCTTAATTCTCTTTTTCTCCCACCCTTCTTTTATTTTTTTATACACCCTTAAGGTATTTGCGGAAGATATCTAGTATGATTTTCAGAGTGGTTTTTCTCTTTTGCTAATCTGTTGTTTTTCTATTTTTTTCACTTTTGTCTCTGATATATCTGCACATTGTTTTGACTCAACAGATTAAAATAATTTTTTTGTAATCGTTATTCAATTATTAATGTAAAAAAAATTTTTCAATGCTAAATCATTATTAAACTTAAATTATCATACGGCCTGGGAGACCTAGGTCCAGGGCCCCCCACATTTCTAAGGGTCCCTATATTGTTACAAATAATTCTTTGCGTGTGTTCACTATTGTCTCTGATATATCCACACATTGTTTCGAATTAACAGATTAAAATAATTTTTTTTTGTAATCGTCATTCAATCATTAATACACCTTTCTTTTCATTGCAAAATCATTATTTTTCAATGCTGAATCATTATTAAATTTAAATTATCATAAGGCCTGGGTGACCTGGGCCCAGGGCCCCTACATTTCTTAGGGTCCCTATATTTTTAAAAATAATTCTTTCCGCGTGTTCACTTTTGTCTCTGATATATCCACACATTGCTTCGACTCAACAGATTAAAATAATTTTTTTTTTGTAATCGTCATTCAATCATTAATACACCTTTCTTTTCATTGCAAAATCATTATTTTTCAATGCTAAATCATTATAAAATTTAAATTATCATAAGGCCTGGGTGACCTGGGCCCAGGGCCCCTACATTTCTTAGGGTCCCTATATTTTTAAAAATAATTCTTTCCGTGTGTTCACTTTTGTCTCTGATATATCCACACATTGCTTCGACTCAACAGATTAAAATAATTTTTATTTTGTAATCGTCATTCAATCATTAATACACCTTTCTTTTCATTGCAAAATCATTATTTTTCAATGCTAAATCATTATTAAATTTAAATTATCATAAGGCCTGGGTGACCTGGGCCCAGGGCCCCTACATTTCTTAGGGTCCCTATACTTTTAAAAATAATTCTTTCCGTGTGTTCACTTTTGTCTCTGATATATCCACACATTGCTTCGACTCAACAGATTAAAATAATTTTTTTTTTTGTAATCGTCATCCAATCATTAATACACCTTTCTTTTCATTGCAAAATCATTATTTTTCAATGCTAAATCATTATTAAATTTAAATTATCATAAGCCCTGGGTGACCTGGGCCCAGGGCCCCTACGTTTCTTAGGGTCCCTATATTTTTAAAAATAATTCTTTCCGCGTGTTCTCTTTTGTCTCTGATATATCCACACATTGCTTCGACTCAACAGATTATAATAATTTTTTTTTTGTAATCGTCATTCAATCATTAATACACCTTTCTTTTCATTGCAAAATAATTATTATTTTTCAATGCTAAATCATTATTAAATTTAAATTATCATAAGGCCTGGGTGACCTGGGCCCAGGGCCCCTACATTTCTTAGGGTCCCTATATTTTTAAAAATAATTCTTTCCGCGTGTTCACTTTTGTCTCTGATATATCCACACATTGCTTCGACTCAACAGATTAAAAAAAAATTTTTTTTGTAATCGTCATTCAATCATTAATACACCTTTCTTTTCATTGCAAAATCATTATTTTTCAATGCTAAATCATTATTAAATTTAAATTATCATAAGGCCTGGGTGACCTGGGCCCAGGGCCCCTACATTTCTTAGGGTCCCTATATTTTTAAAAATAATTCTTTCCGCGTGTTCACTTTTGTCTCTGATATATCCACACATTGCTTCGACTCAGCAGATTAAAATAATTTTTTTTTTTTGTAATCGTCATTCAATCATTAATACACCTTTCTTTTCATTGCAAAATCATTATTTTTCAATGCTAAATCATTATTAAATTTAAATTATCATAAGGCCTGGGTGACCTGGGCCCAGGGTCCCTACATTTCTTAGACTCCCTATATTTTTAAAAATAATTCTTTCCGCGTGTTCACTTTTGTCTCTGATATATCCACACATTGCTTCGACTCAACAGATTAAAATAATTTTTTTTTTTGTAATCGTCATTCAATCATTAATACACCTTTCTTTTCATTGCAAAATCATTATTTTTCATCGCTAAATCATTATTAAATTTAAATTATCATAAGGCCTGGGTGACCTGGGCCCAGGGCCCCTACATTTCTTAGGGTCCCTATATTTTTAAAAATAATTTTTTCCGCGTGTTCACTTTTGTCTCTGATATATCCACACATTGCTTCGACTCAACAGATTAAAAAAAACATTTTTTGTAATATTTATACAATCATTAATACACCTTTTTTTCAATGCAAAATCATTATTAAATTTAAATTATCCTAAGGCCTGAGAGGCCCAGGCCTAGGGCCCTTACATTTCTTAGGGTCATTTCTTAGGGAAATTAATTTGTAACGACTTATTGTTACAATTAATTTCGTTTTGAGTTTGTCCTTAGGAATCGTCTATTAAAATAATAAGTGAACAAAAATTGTTATAAATTAAGCTCAAATTTACTAATGTGTTTTATTTTATAACCGTCGTTGAATAGCCGACCCAATTTTAGGGTTTATACTTATGTTCAACTCCGTAGCCTTGCAATTGTGAACCCAATCCAGAAGACAAGCTAACTCTTGGATCAAGTATTGGGAGAAATTTGCCTTCATGGATGACTTGTTTGATGGAACTAACCCGCATTTACGTTACATTGAGAGGAAGACCACGAGAACCTCCCACGGTTAATCTGACAGCAAATGGACTCTAACCCATGATCCGTCTACCACTCAGGATATTTAACGATAGCACTGTGGTCGGTGCAAGCCGGATGCGTATTCAGATCGACCAAACATCGCTGGGATTCGAAACCGGTTCACCTCATTGGAAACGCTGTCCCCTGAGCCATCGCGGCTCTAACTAATGTATTGTAATTTACTCATGTAATAAATAATTTTAAGGCTCTTCATACATAAGCAACATGTAAATTGTTTAAAAACTGTGGCCAAGGGGGATATCCTTGATAACTCTGTGCCTAGGGCTTCCACATTTCTTGATCAGACACTTATTCTGTATAAACAATAGTGTTGGATTCATATATCAAAACAAAAATTCTCATCATGCTCTATTCTTATAGGTGAAAAGTCGCCAAGCTTCTAATGAAATTCTCGATTACTTCGCTTCGAATTCATCTTGGACACGTGAAACTTCTGTAAGGTAGATAAAACTTTTTTCGCCAAAATATCAAAGAGATCACCAAAGTGGTAGCCAAATTGGAGATGGTTATACAGTCGATGAGAGTGCCTTTTCTTTGCTTGTAAGTTTTTATTGTATGTTATTAAGATACATAAAGTCACCAAGCTAAAATTACCGTTCTCGAGGAAATGTTAAAGAAAAAATAAAAACAGCAGCGGTCGCCATACAACGCATGCAATGACGATGCATGCACACTGTTTATTATTAGTCTTGAACACAGTTGAAAAATGCGTGGACGCCATCAAATCCAAACCAAGACCCATTTTACCAATGGGTAAAAAAAAAACAAAAATCAACAAAAAAGTTGTGATCGCCTTATTACGATCACTGGTTTCCCATTGGTCAAATGCTTTTTCTTTCTGAATGGACTCTGTTAAAATCCACAACATTTCACATCATGGGTTGCAAAAACTGTCTCAATTAATGTTTGTCGTCGGATTGATTTTCATATCCTGTTTATGTAAGTGTTTCGAGATGTCACAAAATACTTTTCCTTCGTCAGCATTCATATTTATATTAAAATCACCGTCAAGCCAGTAATTATACGTTAATAATAAAAGAATATAAAAATACTTTAAATTATTATTATGTACTAGGGGGCTAAACCCCCTGTTCGCTGCCGCTCACCAACCCCGATGATTGCTTCGCAATAATTGTCTTTTCTTGACAGAAAACAGTTTTTCTACATAAGTTAATATTATTAATTTAACATATATGTACTAAAAGGAATTCTGTTTGCTTACTCTTGTGCCTCTACTTCCCAAGTCCAAATATTACTATTTATTGGTATTATAAACATTTGGATCTCTTGATGAACGGAAGTGATTTTTCGAAGTAATCATTTTTTAAAATAACATTTATATTCTTATAACATTATATTGTTCAAACAAATTTGAGTTCACAACCATAATTTAATATTCTCGCTAATAATAGCAGTACTGGAAAATAAGTTTAAATTAGGGATACAAAAATATTTAAAGAAAAACAATTCGCGATCGCAACACTCGATACGCCATCTAGCGGGAGACTGTAAATATCGGGCATTAGTTCCCACATAACCATTGGCAATGACGGACGCCATTTTCTTAGCAGCAAATAGGAAGCAAAATTTCCCTAAAGAAAAGGTAAAACTTCTTGAAAAAACTAATCAGAACACGCCAAACATTGAAGCAGAACACGCCAAGCATTTGAAGAACAACTTCTCAATAATTTTTACCTTTCTATTACCAACAACATAACATGATTTCATGATCACTTGCTGTTTCAGATGTGTGTATTGCGGTAAAATAATTTTTCTGTCTTCAATTCATTACAAATTAAAATGAAGTCAACATTGCTTTCGTCATTCCTATGAATTAAGTGAATTCAGAACTGTATTAGTTATAGAATATTCTTCTTCTTCATAGAAATGTATATATTTCTGTATTTACATAATTCAGAAAACAACAATAAAGAATAATCCGAATTACTTGAAAAAGTATCTTTTGTGCTGATTATAAATAAATTTTTTATCGTTTTCTTGGTAAGTGTTTTTTAGTTTTGAAAGAATTTCAACTAGAATTCAGCTATTTTAAGCTACATATTAAAATTCATATCGAGATCTTACAATTATAAAATTTTGATGTGTGGTATGTTACCTAAAAGTAATGAAGGGATAAACTATGTATATGTTATTTGAGAATAAAGTTTTCAAACAAAGAACATATCATTTTGGAATTCTCCGGACTTATAAATCAGGTAAGTGTTATGATTTTTATTATAAAAAATTTGCTTGTAAATAATTTTTTTTCGTACTTGATGATCGTTCTCTACAAAATGTTTTTTTTTACGTCTGATTAAATACTATAAGAATTAAAAAAAAAAAACAATACGAAAGTTTTATTGAAAAATGAGGAATTTTTAAAATCATTTTTATCCTAAGAATTCTTTATTTTACGCTTTTTAGTTTATAATTTTTTGATAAAATTGTTGTCAAAATACTTTTTTTGAAAAATTAAATGGTATTAAATTATGTGTTTATGTATACTTCTTGCATATTCTAATATTTGAAGTAATATGATTCAGAAAAGTATAGAAGAAAAATTCGGTACTTACGTATTAACCACAGTTACAGATTTGGCAGATTTTTAGTGCCGCCAATCTACACTTAAAATTTTTGGAAAAAATCTTAAAATGAAACACTTTATTTAAAATCAAAGTAGTCAATTGGATTTTGGTGGAAAATGGGCCAATATAGAGTTTAGCATAGATTCAAAACAAACTTTTCTCTCACCTGATTCTATAGCCATTATGAACTCTAATAAATAAGATTCCAAATGAAATAACATCTCCGAAACGGAAGTTTACTAAGATAAAGTTTCATGTTATGGACATTGGTACATTTTCGTTATATTTCACTCCATAAGATATTTCGCTCCTAAAAAAATAAAATTGCATCTTGTTTTGTTTTTGGCAAGTCCCAAAGACGCATTTTCGTTACACTAAAAAATGGCGACAAAAAAAGAATGGTTCTTTTTTTTTCTTTTTGTTTCGTAAGCATTCTTTATTTTACGTTAAAATTTAAATGGGCCTTTCATGTTATACCATTAAATTTAGTAAAACTATTTCTCAGGCATTAGGTTTGAACTCTTATATACCTATTTTTTTCTCTTTATTTACAAATATTTTTCCGATGTGTTCTGGATGTTCCTTCTCTAAAAAAAAAGTGATACCATTTTGTTTTCATTTGCATAAGAAAGAAAACAAACATTTTTCTTTTTTAAATTTAATCAGCCACAATAAAGATGGAACGTTACAATGCTACATGCTACATTAAAGACGTCTCCAGTGTAACTGAATGACTGTTCATATGGAAATCGCAGGGATTCGGCACATACAACAACGCCCCCTATAGTTCGTTGCGATCGCGAATACCTTTACGACTATTATTAATTTTATGCTGATGACAACCAAAACAATATTTAAATGAATGAGGAAAAACTGGATCCTATCACGTGATTTCGCGGCCAATAAAAACTCACGAAATTGCGACACCATCATTAGATTTTTATATATAGTAAGAAATACATTAAAAATGCCTGCTCGTGAAAATAAAAAGAAAAACAGCAGCGGTCGCGATATCAACGCATGCAATGATGGCGCATGCGTACTGTTTACTATTACTCTTGAACATAGTTGAAAAGTGTGTGGACGCCATGAAATCAAACCAATGCCCATTTTGCCAATAGGTAAAGCAGATTCGTTGTTTTCAGCCAAACATATTGAAGAAAGACCTATTTTCATCTAACATACACTTTTCATGTACTACTTAGTCATTCATTAATCGTCAACCAACATAGCCAAACTATAAATAGGTTATCGCTTGGTTGTTACGTTTAAAACTAGGTCTACACTAGAATTTTAATTAACCGCCAGCTTGAAAACATCAAAATTTTGATATTCTCTATTTGTTTTTTATATGCAAATGGGTCGTGACCGTGGCAATTTTTTAATAACTATTGTTTTGATAAAATGTTTTTCTTTTGGTTTCGTGTTTCCTATGAAGATGGGGGAAATAGTATAAAGTCGAAGGACAGAGAATGATCTGAGGTTTATTATTATTATTATTATTTTCCAAACTAGAAGGCTTTTAATACTCTTCCCTCCCACCCTTTTATTTTTATACACCCTTATGCTATTTGCAGAAGTTAGAATATCCAATTTTCGAAGTGTTTCGTTTGTTTGTGTTTACTTTTATCTCTGATTACAAAATAACTTACAAGATTATTAAAAAAAATTTATGCCAAAGACTTATGATTAATAAAAGTTGAAAAATCTTTTTATTTTGAATTATTGTTTGCAACGTTAAATCATTTCTACGAGAAAATATTGTTGCTATTACATAGACATAGAGAAACAGTGACACTGCTGTGTTGAAAATTATTGGTGCATATTTACACCATAATATCTATCGTACTAATTTTTGCTTCTTTAATAATGAACTTCTAGTCTGAATGGTAGGTAGATTATCTAGGGCCAAGGTTCACTTTTCCTAGCTTAAGGTGTTTAATCGGGGTTTTTTTCTTTGATCAGATCTTGGGGAATCGAATGTAATTTTCTTGGTGGTGTTGAAGTCAAGAAAATTCCCGTGTGGTTAGGGAGCATCAACCGTGAATCTCTGACTATCACGAGCAACCCACTAGTGAAACGTTAACTATTAAAACAAATTAAATAGATAAGAAGCTAAGTTGCACAATATTACCATGCAAGTAATTTATAACATGCATGGATAATTCTTACATTTGTTGCTGTTTTTGTCAGTTTGGGATTATGTAACTGCATTTTTCTACTATATTTAACATATTGTGACTTGTTAACCCGTACATCGTACACATTTGCTAAAACCGCAATAAGGTGCCAAGTTTAACCCCATTATCGTGTAAGTTAATCCTTCTTAGGCTAGATTATAAGATACTATTGATCAATTTCAACGGAAATCTGGATTAACACCTCTATAGGAAATTGAAGCAAATTTTAAAAGTATCATGGTTCTAAGCACCTCAACTTACGGCTCAACGTTTTACCTTTTTTCTTCAATGTAGAATGAATCAAACCAAAAATGCATTTGTAGCAATTAGAAAGTGATAAGATTTAGTATCGCTTTTTTTGAACGTATTAAAATTGATTTGAGATATTTTTCAATAGTATTTTTCTTACACATTATTTTTTTTTTCATTTTTCTTTCACAATTTTGAAATGAAATATACCTCAAAAACTATAAAAGATTTGCATTAAATTTGAAATTGAAGGTACATATAAATATTTCTCGAGAAATATTTTGTAAGGAAAATATATATATATATTGATTTATTTGTAAAACTTTTTAAATAAAATAAGAAATACTTGATTTTATGTTAAGAATTCTTTATAAACAAAATGAAATACTAACAGCAATAAAATCTAAAAGTAAATTAAGATATTTATATTTTTATTAGAATGAAATCTAAATTTTTGCATTAAATGTCAAATTCTTATTATTCAAACTTCTTTAGTATATTTAGTATAAACTTTTTAGTATTAGTATATTTATTATTTAGTATATATAATAGTATTTAGTATAAATTTTTTTAGTATAGTTTAATGAAACAGCTTAAAATTTTCCTAATAATGCATTATTTTTTTTAAATCACAATTACTATATATTAAGCTTACTGTGTAAATAGAACATGTAAAGAAAAAAAATTGTCAACAAATGCGAATACCACCATAAGCAAGAAAATAAAAATATATTTAAAAAAAAGTTATATACCCTTATACCGTTGAAATACCATCGAGCACTCAAGAGATATAACTGCATTTTGGAAGCGTTCCTATCAAAAATAAGAATACCAATGTATGGGAATGGAAGCTGAGAATAGATAGTAGAAGTAGAATAAAGCTATCTCTTGGCAAAGCTCTTTTCTATCTAGGTTTCCTTTTCGGTTTTGAAAGCATCGTTCACAAATTTACGACGCTTTTCTTTATTTAAGTGTTTTTCGGATAAAAAGAATATACTGGATCTGGAGTATTCGCTACTTCATTTTTGCTCAGTTTTTTGCCTTTAAATGCATAACCTTATTTTGCTTTTTTCCTCGATAAAATGGAACTAAATGTTTTGGTTAAATCCTTATGAATGAAAGAGTTTTTAACAAATAACTAAATGTTACAGGTGAACATTTAGTCATTCAATTCCGAAAAACTTTATTACCTTATAGTAATTTTCTTTTTTAACTACAGAGTCAGATCTTTGCTTACTCCTTAGATTAGATTATGTGTATAATTGAGAAAAGTTTTAAAAAAATTAGTTGCTGTTGGAATAATCCTAAGAAATTATGCTAACATCTAGATAAATAAAGACACATGCATTCTTACACCTAAGAGTAAAATATATTTACCATTGAGAAAGATAACCAATTAGCTGTTGTATATTTTTACCTTTAAAAAAATATTAACATCTAAATGAAATGCATTTATATACATATTTTCTTTCTTCAAAAAAAATTATTTATACTATTGAGAAGTCTAACAAATTAGGTGTTGTACGTTTTAATCCTAAAAAAAGTATAGTAACATCTAAAAGTATTTAGATAGATATATTCTCACTCCTAAGAGTAAAGTATGTGTACTTTTAAGAAAGATAACCGATTGGTTGTTGTACGTTTCAACTCTGAAAAAAGTATACTAACATCTAAAAGTATTTAGATAGATATATTCTCACTCCTAAGAGTAAAGTATGTGTACTTTTAAGAAAGATAACCGATTGGTTGTTGTACGTTTCAACTCTGAAAAAAGTATACTAACATCTAAAAGTATTTAGATAGATATATTCTCATTCCTAAGAGTAAAGTATGTGTACTATTGAGAAAGATAACCGATTGGTTGTTGTACGTTTCAACCCTGAAAAAAGTATACTAACATCTAAAAGTATTTAGATAGATATATTCTCACTCCTAAGAGTAAAGTATGTGTACTATTGAGAAAGATAATCGATTGGTTATTGTACTTTTTAACTTCTAAAAAAGTAAAGAAGCCTCTAAAAGTATTTAGATAGATATATTATCACTCCTAAGAGTAGATTGTGTGTGCTATTGAGAAAGCTAACCGATTTGTTGTTGCAAGTTTTAACCCTAAAAAGGTATACTAATGTCTAAATGTATATAGATAGATATATCCTCACTCTTGAGAATAGATCATGTGTACTATTGAAAAAGATAACCGATTGGTTGTTGTAAACTTTAAACCTAAAAAACGTATACTAACATCGGAATATATTGAGATAAATATATTCTTTCTCCTAAGAAAAGATTTTACATACCATAAAAAAGATTATCAATAGGTTTTTGAGTATTATAATCCGGAAAAGGCCGATTTTTTATCACCTGAAAGCAAATTACTAAGGTATTAACACATTTTTACCAAAATTTTTTTACTACTGTAATTCAGACAACTGTCTTTATATTCGTAAGCAGATTCATTTTCTTTGTATCGCACATGATGAAGTTATAAGAGTCTATCACTGTAATATAAATTCCATATGTATTTTCTGAAAATACAAATATTTTTGTAAGCTTTTCCACCGAACTTTTCACCTTCCCTTCTCTCCCTCTCTCCAATCCAATCCCAAATCATTCAATTTTATCACTTATTCATTTATTTGTCATTTCACTGATTTAGCGAGTCGCTCATTCATTCACCAACTCTCTAATTAAATCACACACGAATTCATTTACTCACTAAAGAACTTTCAGAAGAACTTCACCCACTTTAGTCAGTAGTACACTAATTAAGTTCTTGATCACAACACTTCTGGTTAAACGTACATATCCTAAATTTCTTTAATGAAGAACTCATTTGGTCACCATTGTTTTTATTGAAGAAAAAAAATATTAAAACATAAATAAATAACTCTCAAAATGTTTGGCCGTAAAAAGTATTAAAACTAAAATAATGTTAAAGTTCTATTTCAATGTTGGAAAAAAAAATTGACAAAAGTAGTTTTTACCTACAAAAGCGGCATTAAGAAACACAAATGTGCTACATTTGTATTACATTATGAAAATGAAGCAAGAATCAACAAATATTTGATTGATGAGACAATGTAATACTTAAAACAGTTTTGTTGTACTTTGTTTTGTTAAAAAAAAAAAAACACAAAATGGAGTTTTTAATTGCTTTATTTCACTTTAATATTCACACTGAGAAAAAAAGTCTTGTCAAAACTATCAGAATATGATAAAATTTACCTCGTTTCTGGCTTTATGAGAACGCCTAAAAAATTTATAATTTTTACAGAAGAGCTTTGGTAGTAATTTTAGTAAATTTTGGTAGTAATTTTGGTTTAAGTAAAATTACCAATAAAATATGGTTTTATAATCTGTAATAAAATTTGGTAAATGAGGGTAAATTTGGTTATTTCATCATGATACCTAAAAGCATGGCATAAATACCATTTATTCGGTTAAATTTACTTTTCAGTTTTGTATTTTTTTACTAAATGTCTGGTAATGAGAGCTATAATTTTGAAAAAAAAAAATTACGGTTAACCTTTATCGTACGAACGAAAAAACTATAATTAAATCGTTTAAATACCGTATATTTTGGATTTAATAACCTGATTTATTGGTTTTTTTTTTTTTTTACCATAAATAAAACTAGAATTTTTCTTCTGTGTATTTCATCTTTTTTTAAAAAAATTCATTATACAAATTAAAAACGCATACTTAAATTTTACAAAAAAAAAAAAAAAAAAAAAAAAAAAAAAAAAAAATTAGATTTCACGCCAATTTATTTATTTAATTTTTTGGGGTTTATTAAGAACATATGTGCCCAACGTTATTGAGTTGCAAATCTTTTTGCCACACAGTTACTATACGACCCCTGAAACCAGACTTCGTGTGTCCAGATGCAACACTGGGGATATTTTATGGGAGCTGTTCTGTTGTCTATATCGAAATGGAAGCAAACGAAAAAGAAAAAAAAAAAGTATATATTGCCCTGTCCTTCGAATTGAAGTCACTTTGGTGTTGGTGTATTACTTATATTAGCCACTCTTTCGTATATTTTCCGAAGTCCGTGTTTCGTTATCGCTTTCCAACCAGATAAAACATCTCAACTCAACTTCTCGAATTGCCAGGAGTGTTTGTGAGAGAGGTGACGGAAGTAAAAAGGAATGGGTTTTAGCTTTTAGAGTAAAAAGGATAGAAATAAATATGTCAGCTAGTGGACAAGTTTGAAGAACTGATATTGAAGTACCAGCGGAGTACTTTTGCAAACGACTTGATTCTGGAACGAGGGAGGAGTCTTGAAAAGTATTCCTTGGTGGGGATATTTTAAGATAAGGAAATGGAAACTTAAATAAGAAAAAAAAAATGGTTGAAAAACTACTTATCAATGCAATAAAATTTAATCTAATTATTTAGAAAAAAATCATTTTGTAATAGCATTTAAATCTGACATTTATTTCTCAAATTTATCATAAAGTAAGTAAAAAAAAATATAAACAAACATTAACAAATTATAAAGTATATATAGACGCATATAATGCAGTAAATATGTTGCAAGCTGAATGAAAAATTTGGCTGTTCACAAATATCACCAGAATTTTATAATACACCAGGCTAATTACAATACTTTTCAATATTTTCTTATCTACTTGATCTTTGTTTTTTTAGTCTTATTAAATAGTTCCACATGCCTTTAGGCTGTTTAGAAAACATATACAGAATTACACAGTATAATCCCAGATTTGCTTAGACTCAATTCAATAATCATCAAATGAGGCTATTTACAATGAGCCTTCACTACTCTGGGATTATTGCAAACTTCCTGAAGTAAATTGGCTTTATTTAGCAGTAAATAATATATTTTCTAATTAGCTAAAGCGTATGTTGGCAAACTACAATAATCCCTTAAAGTGTTAGGCTGATTATAAAATGCTGCTGTCTTTCAACATAATCTGGCCCATTGCAAAGTGACGTCAGCTGTTGGCAAAGAGCCGGTGATCAATGAGTCTACAAAATATAGATTAATTAAAAATAGTTTATAAACGTAACATCGATGTTAAAAATTATTTTAAGCGAATCGATATTCCAATAAAAATCCTTAGTCAATCCACAGTCAATCCGCATAAGATTTTTTCTTATTAGGTTATGGCCTCATGTGCTTAAGAAATATTGTCTACTTGCTATTGAATATTGTTCAATATATTTTATCTTGTTTATAAAGTATCGCAAGTATAAGAATTAAAATTCACTCTTTTGATGTAAATTAATGCTCATCTGCTCATATGTATATTAATTCTCATCTGCTGTTGATTAAATATCTTAAAAATATGAAATACTGTTCACTCTCCTGATCTAAATTAATGCTTTTCTAATGAATTAAATAATGATATAACAAAATTTTCATCTCCTGATGATGAAATATCGCAGAGATAAAAATTACAATTAACTGTCCTATTGTAAATTAATTCTTTTCTAGTGGATTAAATAATGATTGACTAAAATCTTTTCTCTTGTTGGTAAAATATCACAATAAGAATTACAATTCCCTCTCCTGGTGTAAATTAAAGCTTTTCTAATGGATTAAATAATGATGTAACTCATTTCTCATCTTCTGTTGATGAAATATCGCCAGAAAAAAAAGAACTGCAATTTACTTTCCTGATGTAAATTAATTCTTTTCTAATGGATTAAATAATGATGTAACTAAATTCTCATCTTCTGTTGATGAAATATCGCCAGAAAAAAAAAAAAGAATTAAAATTTACTTTCCTGATGTAAATTAATTCTTTTCTAATGGATTAAATAATGATGTAACTCAATTCTCATCTTCTGTTGATGACATATCGCCAGAAAAAAAAAGAATTACAATTTACTTTCCTGGTGTAAATTAATTCTTTTCTAATGGATTAAATAATGATGTAACTAAATTCTCATCACCTGTTGATAAAATATTACGAAAATAAGAATTGCAATTCACTCTCCTGATGCAAATTAGTGCTTTTCTAATGGATTAAATGATACTGAAACTAAATTTTCCTCTGCCTCAGATGAAATAACGCAAAAATAATAATTACTATTCATTGTAATTGTAATTGTGGGATTTGGTCTATATGAGATTGTGTGGTCCGCAAGTGAAATTATGGCTCTACGTAAGGATTTTCCTTCAAGAAGTTTTATCAAAGAGTACTTAAGAATACTTGGCCTAATATACGAGTCATATATCTTATAAGATTTTGTCTATTAGAACATGACATAACAAATAAAATTAAATATTTTCGTAATTATTAATGATTAGAATTGTCAAATATAATTTCATCACTTTTAGTAGAAAAACCTTGTCTTAAAAATAATAAATTTTCCAAGCTAATTTCTCAATCATTCGTTCATCATCGCCTTTTTTTTAACATGTTTACGATAAAGTTTATGTTATCTAACGCTTATGCTTTGCAGAAACAGAACAAAGCAGCTACCGAACCATTGAGCCAAAAATAATGCATCATTATCTCCACGTGCGTTATTTATAAAAAGCAACATAATTTTTTGAAGTTTGGCTCTTTTTCCATCTGGTGTGTTAAAAGAACATATTTGACTGATAAGAAAAGCCCGGAAAACAAAGATAATCCCTCCAAATAACACAAAACACGCACAGAACAATAACTCATTCGCCAACTTGGCGAATGGAGAAGCACTATCATATATGAGTCATTTTATAATTTTAGACTCGAACACAAGAAATTTGAAAGGATAATGTTTGCTTTTGAATAGAGTGTGTATAACATCAATAATTTCATTTAAAATGCTTATTTTTTATCAATTTTTATCTCTTTTATTCAGCTATATAAGGAAGGCATTAAAAACACTGTTAATCGTTTATGCCATTAAAATATTTTACACAGAATTCCCGATTTTTTATTACATATAATGTAAAACTCAATATAATGTGGAGCTTTAAATTATCGCAGAAAAAGTTATTATTTTAGAAATATGAAGCTTTAAAGAAAAGGAACTCAGAATTTAATTAATTAAATTCGATTTTTTTTTCAGGAACTATTCAACCAATTTCATTCAAGTTTCATAATTTGTCGAATAAAATTACATTCTTTAAAGTGATGTAAAAAAGTTGTAATAATGATATAAAAATAAGTTGAAGTAATGATATAAAAAAACTGTAATAATGATCTAAAAAAATTGTAATAAGGGGCCGTTCAAAAAGTACGTACATCCCGAAGGGGAAGGGGGAGAGGGGATTTGCTATTTTGTATGGTTTTGTACGATGGGGAGGGGGGGTAGGTATTATACAAAGTACGTACAGATAAAATTGTTTTATTTTTTGATTCAAAGATAAAGTTGGGTGTTATTGTTTAAATAATTTAAATGAATAAATTATTTTAAATAAATATTTTATTTTAATTAAAACATAATTATTTTAATTTTTATGAAAAAGGGGGGTAGACTAATAAAATGTACGTACTCTAAGGGGGGGGGGGGAGTAAGATCTTATGTACGGTAATGTACGAAGGGGGGGAGGGGGTTAAAATTTTTCCATTTTTGTGTACGTACTTTTTGAACGGCCCCTAATGATATAAAAACGTTAAATTCGTAAGGAAAATTGTATACCTTATTACTCAATTTTTTTACTACTATTGAATAAAATAATGAAAAATAATAAATAATTGTTAAAAGTTATTTTTTGGAGAAAATTACCTTTAAATAAAGGAATTTTAGAATTATGTGCAATTTTTTTTTTTAAATTGTTGTTACATTTCTAGAGACATGTAGAAATACGAAAAAAGTTAAGGGATCCTAACTTTCGCCCCCCCCCCCGGTTCTCGGTATTCAATTTTTTTCTTCTTTTATATTAATAATAATATCGTAATCGGAGAGTGAAAAACAGTTGCTAAAATAATCTTAATAAAAGCAAATTAAATACACATCTTTTTTTCTTATTTTTTTGTGGCAAATACCTTATATCCCACAGCTGTTTGTTTCATGTTACTAACAGTACCTTCTGGAGATACCTTAGTACCTTTGGAACAGTACAGTACCTTTGTAAAAATTACATAATTTACTTTTAGTTACATCATTTACATTTATTTATGAGAATTCGTTAATTGTAAAGTTTGGGCAAATTAACTAATAATAGTATTATTATACAAGCTGAGAAAGAAGAATGGCGATTGACGTCAATTAAGTTGAATTCTTTGCGGCCATATATGGGTTCCCAGCCACCAATCCGTTCCGGTCGTAACTATGCTCTATCACAGCAGAATAGAACCATATTTATCTTTAAGTACTGAACTTAAGAACTGTTATATTAAACTGTTTACTCGAGCCGATTAAATTCCCTTTAAATGTTGTGTTTTGTCAATAAAAAATAACATGACTTACTTTCAGTTTCATCATTTACATTTATTTATAAGAAATTTTTAATCGTTATGTTTAGATGAACTAACAAATTACGTAACTAATTATAGTATTATTATTACACAATCACAACTAAAACCACAGTTATTCTAAATCGTTATGAATACTGCAAACGCTTTTACCATGCTTTTTTCATTTTTAAGTTTTTTAAACATACCACCTAAGAATCGCGTCTGGACGAGTTTAAAATTACGCCAGACTTAATGGGTTCCTACGAACAAACATTTTCCTGTTTACGCCTAATTAAAAAAGAAAGAATCGACCAGAAACAGAAAAGGGTTTAGAGGAGGGGAAAAAAATATAACACGAACATCTTCAGAATAGAAAAGGGGGGAGAAGAGAAACGAAACCATGTCATTGCGAACCAGAAATAAAACCACCCCACTAGAATGCCCTTCCTGTTCTTATCTTGCGTTTTGCAGGCAAGCGTACTATCCGGGTATAATTCTTAGTATTATGTGTCCACCATTTAAGAACCATCGGTAGATCATTGGAATTTGAGCCATAACCATTGTCACCGTGTTTTGTTCTTATCACCTTTGAAACATTTCACCGTCAAATGGGGCATCCGTGTTTGCACAGCTTTTGCTCTTTTAGAATGTTTCTAAGACATCGGGATTTTCGAACTCTTTCCTTTTTTTCACCCTCAACAACATGGAATTGGAATTGGATTAAAAGTGTGCTGTGGGTTGATCTTTCTTTATTTCATTTGATGTTTTGGTAACAGATTTAAACCGGAAATTAGGGACTGGAAATTAGTAATTTGGGAGTTGATTTGTTCCTGTTTTGATTTATTTTGATCAAGTGAAATTTTTGAAATTTGCTGATTCTGTGTTTTTATAAAGTGTTGGTAATTTTATTATCTATAAAATTCCTTCTTTTTCTTATCCTTTTTTTTTTTCTTATTTTCTTCTCTTTTTTTATTAAATAGAAGTCGAAATTAGAAGTTTTGTCTTCGATTTGAGTAGTTTGATCAAAACTGATTTATATCTAAAAAATAAAATAAATACTCCTCCAATCTGCTCATTATTTTTTAAACATAAGAATAAAGTAATGCCGCACTTTGACAATAAAAAGCTTCTTTTTTTTATTGTGAATAATCCTTTTGTAAACAAGCGAGAATAGAAAAAAAAGAAAAGATAAGAAACATTTTATTTTTTTAAATAAGATAAATAAGTGCATTCATGAAAAGTATAAAAAATGGAATTAATGAAGACCTAAATTTAAAGACAATAAGTCAAAATGGAAAAGCGCTAAAAGTTGCATAAAACCAAAATAGTCATTAGTACACAATTTAAATAAATATGAGAGAACTTAAATCAAAACCAAAAGAAATTTCAAAAATAAGCATGTCAGCAAAAACAGTACTCCATCAGGGGTCACACTGCCCTGCTAACATGCTGAAACCTTCCTGCAGTCAGCGGTTCAACCAACAGTCAGTTTTTGGTTGAACCAGTGACTATAGAGTCCCTTGACTTTTCAAGCTTTTTCAGTTGAGAGAAACATTATAAAAAATGTTCATTTATCTACCACGAAAGCCAAGTTTTACAGACCCATAAGGATGTGCAAAACCTATCCATATCATGTTTTATTAATAGTGGCAACATTTTTAAAAGAAGCTCATTTATTAATTATGAAAGTCATATATTTATAAAAGAAATAAAAAAACTCCGAACAAGCCATGACTGCTGCGCATTTGGACACGTGCTCTGCACTAAAAGACTTTAACAGTATTGTTAAGAAGTACTGGAGAGCTAGAAGCCTAATGACCTAATAGTCAATGGCTGGCATTTGTTTAATAATAAAAGAAATAAAAAGATATTAAATAAGAACCATGTTTATTCTCGTTGTTTATAACGAACATTATCACGTTGATACCACGCCAAATTTGAATCTGTTATTTTGTAAAATTTATAAAATAAATTAATTAATAAATAAGGGCTAATTAAGATTTAGCCCCTTCTCACAGATATACAGGTTTCAAACTGTGATTTCCTGCAGGAAACAAGAGAGTTTAGGAATTCCTGTGGTATGTTCCTATTAGTTTAGCAACACAGTTTTCAAGCCCTAGGTAATTGTCAAAGAAAAATTGCAAATCGCCTTCACCCTCTCTAGAACATCCAAGCATGTCTTTTAAAGTTCAAGTCTAATCCTTTTGAAGTTATCTAGTTGGAGTGATCTAGTTGGTTGTCTCTAGTGGCTAATCCTTTTGAAGAAATCATTAACTTTCAATAGAATTGTCGTCCATTAGAGTAGAATCCCAGCACAGGAAAACATATGATTCCGAATTTGAAAATGTGACTGGTTCTATACCTCTCATTCGACACAGTGTCTCTGCCAAATACGTGGAGTATGCTGTCATCCAACCTGATGTCTATCCATACCATCAAACCTTCTCTGCCATAATGGTCGATTTCTCAGTCATTGGAGGACAGTGTCATTGGAAATTTGCTCCGTTTGAAATATAAACAAAGGATTCATTTCCTGCCCTGCATCAGCCATTCTAAAAGCTTAGATGCGATGGCATGAAAAAAGCATTATGTTGAACGATATAAAAGGTACTCACTCATCGTGTTTCCAATTTTTTTTTTTTTTTTCGAAACAAGTGCTGATGATTTTTATTGAAAGAGCCTTCTACTAGTATACGAAAATGGCAAATGTTTACACTGGGAATAAAATAAATAAAGTCTGACGAAAAAAGTTGTAATGACAGAAAATATGATTCTGACTTTTTTCTAAATCCCTTCATTTCGTTAAGACGAACAAATGATATTGTAGCAATATTGTTGCTTTGCTTGTTTTTCAAGGGTTTTTACAGGCATGCAATAAACTTTCTTACGGCATTTTGTTGAAGATAGTTGATTTTTTAAACAAGTCAACGTTAAGTTACCAAACAGGAATATCAAATCTTTTTTTTATTTTTATTGTTGTCAGGAAACCTGATTAGTGGAGCAGACAAAATACCGAAAAGGAAAAAAAATTAAATTCACTTTATAGCAAGGCTTGTTTTATGCTGGAAATCAGAGTTATAGTGAGCAGTCATTCGTATTCAAGGCGCTAAATTAGTTAATTATAAACAAATATTAATTAAAAATATATCAATTTTATTTACACCGGTGACTCTTTTATAACATTTCTAAGAATTTTCTGGCATCAGTAGACTCTGGGGTTTGATGAAATTCAATATTCAGTCCACTGATGAAACGAAGAATAATGTATCTCAAATACACTATATTTTTCTAGTCCATCCTGACAATGGAAATGAAAGTCTATAGTTTATATATATATATATATATATATATATATATATATATATATATATATATATATATATATATATATATATATATATATATATATGCTCTATTACGGCTTTAAGCTTTCTATATTGAATATAATAGAACACTACATATCAAAGACTTCCCTAAAATACATCAAACCATTCCCTTATCGGACTCTGAAACCCATTAGACCACGCCGTCCAATGTCCATCTCACAAACACTAGGCATATGGAACTGACCGATCATCTGGGCAGGCAATAAACCATTTTGTGCCATCGGGGGAGATTTAAGGGCGGCATTGTTTTACTGCGACGATAAAACCCCGTCAACGTGGCGAGAAATAGATCATAATTTAGCCTAATACCATGCCAACTCTACGGAAGCGAGGAGAAGGAAAAAATTGATTGCCCAGGCTTTTTCCACCAAACCCTTTCTACAAGCGGTCCACCCTTAATTCCTTCGAAATTGGAGACTTATCTTGTACAGAAGGACAGACAGAAGGTCGTAGGGGTCATTTTCTAATACTCGACCAAGGGATTTGGTTTGGTCAACCTTTTTGCCTTTATGTTTGCTGCTCTGATATTATAATGCTTTTTATTTCTTGTCTGTATTAGTTTCGAAGGATATCTGAAATTTTGCTCATGGTTGTTGGTCTTTTATATTTATAGGATATTTAATGAAATAATTATGTTTTGCCCGAGGCATGAGAATTTGTTTCAAGTGCAGGAATAGAAATTTATTAGTTTGTTTATTTGTATAATGCGAAATTTATTTAGAAATGTAATATATACTATATTTAAAATTCACGATATATTGTTTTCCATAATTTATTGTTGGCTCATAGCGAATTTGAGTACCGTAAGTAGTATTAACCTTTTTGCCCACACATCAGTACAGTCGTTATTTGGATTTTATAATCTGCTTTTATTGTGAAGTTTCTGGATTCATGTGAACCATTATTGTTAATATATCATATTGGAATATTGTTTATTGCATTATTGTTAGTTAAATAAATAAGCTCTTATTTAATTAATAATATGAAACTTTACTTGTTTTAAAAAATATGAAGATGGTAATAAAAGTGTACATCTTTCGAGTGCTCATAACTAGGCGCTCATTCTTAAGACTCGTCAGACGTGAGGAAGGAAAACAAAAGAGAATTGAAGCATTGACAATATTACGCTTTCTGTTTCACTTCACTTTTGCTTTCCTCATACACGTTTAGCGAGTCTTAAAACGGTTGCTAGTTTTGATAGCTGAAAGCATGTTTACTTTCATTTCCATATTTTTTAAAGCAAATTAAGTTTTATATAATCAAGTATATCTTTCGGCTTCAGTTTTTTGGGATTATTCATTTATTCAAAGCAACTATTTGTTTATAAATTCTAATTGAAACTAATATTATTATCGCAAATAGTTTTTCATTTTGTATGATGAAACCTAACACTAACAATCACAACTCTAAGATAGAATAAGATTGATAGAACATGCTAAAAGAAACACCTTTCTCCACAAAATGGGGGAGGGTCGGAAAGCAATGAAAGAGCAGCGAGTGGGTACCTGTTTTGTAAAAATGGAGATTACATGAAAAAAATCCTAATGGAAGACAAAAAAATCTTTATTCTTGAAAATGCTCGAATGCGCGACCATGATCTGCAATTCAGACTTCGCATTAGTGAAGGAGTGAGGACAAATGTTTGAAGATTCCTGACATATAATTAGCGGCTGCAGCTGCGACGGGATCGGGTGTTTCTTCACTTTTTTGGTGCTCCGATGGGTGTTTCGTAAATCATTTAATTTTAAAAATCCGAAAAGAAAAATTTCTAGGGGGAACAATTTATAAGACTTGGAAGACCAAGCGTCCAATCCATCCGTTTGTGTCCAAAGTAGTTTAACAAAGCAATTGACCTCTTGTGCCTCGCTCTTTGCTTTTTCAACCACATTGTATGGTCATGGCTGAACTTGTTTGTCACGATTTGTATACATGCTTGCTCATTACCTAAATTTAATCTGATGAAACATCTCAACTTAAGTGATCCAGGAAGCTTTAACTGCAAAACAGATACAGTGAAACTTGCCAAGTTGACCACCCTTGTAAGTTGGGCACCTGCATAAGTTGATCTCAATTATCAAGAACGGAATTTTTCCTATATAATATAAAGAAGCAAAACCTTTTTAACTTGACCACCTGTCTATCTTGTATGTTGACCACTGAAATAAGTCAATTTTGTCTCATAAGTTGACCAGAAAAAGAAAAAAAATTCAGAAAATGTTCTGTCATTTTGCAATGTACGTTAAAATTTCAATTGTTTGGTGAAATAGTATAAAAAGCTAATCTAAAACCTTTTGTGAGTTGACCATCTGGGGAAACTGTAGGGGGGGGCAGCGTTTGACCATTTCTTTCATTCATATATTGAAAACAGGTGTGTTAGTTGAAAAGTTGCTCTTCCAGTTGCAACAGTGAGCAGATAGTAAGTGTAGTAATAACAGAATAAATGTTAAAGTATTCAAATAATTTTGTTTTGTTAAAGTTTTGAAATTACATGTCTTCGTGTTCTGATATTTTAAGAAATTAATTTTATTAAACACTTCACATGCATAACTAACGAAATAATTTTTTAAAAAAGTTAGTTAAATATTAGAATTATGTATATGTAACAAATTGAAATTCATTCAGGTTTAAACACATTTAAGATATTCATTTGGTTATATGCTAAATAAAACTTTTAAGTTAAGTAAAAAAAAAAAAAAATTTAATATATAGCAACATGATATAGGAAATGAAAAAGTAAACAATGACCCACCCCCTCTATAAGTTGACCACTAAAACAATGCACCACAAGTGGTCAACTTACACAGGTTTTACTGTAAATGCATTAGATGACTGGAAAATAAAAATGCCAACGAAGGAATAAGTTAAAACTATTTAACTTAAATCCCATTTAAATTAAGTACATTTTGGAATTTAACTTTAATGGGATTGTTTGGACGATGATTTACAGATTTATCATTTTAAGTATCGTTATCAGCCTTAGGATGTAAAACCATATTTTGATACGGTATTGAGCCTTTGAAATTATTCAATACAATGTAATAATCATTTTGAAATGTAGCAATGGTTGTTACTTACTGTATTAAATACTCTTAATGTTTTCAATGATGGCATTATTATAATAGCGAAGTATAGATGCATAAATGATAAACAAGAACATCTCTAAATCATGAAATATTATTAGTAATAGTATAGGTTTTAAACTTTCCTGGTGTTTTGAGAGCTAAATTTTGGATGTAATTAATCATATTTTATTTTTCATTATTAAGAAATAGTAATCACGCAGCTGTTTTGGGAATTCAACGTTATATTTTGTTTTGTTGCGCAATAGCTGTTAGACTTATAAATTGAAAATTTGATAATTGTGTGGAAAAATATATAGAAAGTACGATAGAATTAAATAAATTAACAATCGATAATTAGTTCGAAAACTATTTACTATTAAACTTGTTGTAAAAAATAATATGCGTGTCACTTTTCAAACCGCAGGATGCAAGTGCAGAGTTGAAATTTAGCGTGTTAAAAGGACCATTATTGTTCTTGAACTTATACTTCATACTTTTTTTAAAAAATATCAATTGGCTGGGAAGTTGTTGCACTTTCAAGTGCTTTTTTGGGGAATTTTTTCTCACTCTTTTTGGTAAACATTTGCCTTCGTGGAGGACTTTTTGAGGGAACTAACCCGCATGTGAATTACATGGAGAGGAAAACTAAGAATATCTCCCACGGTTTGTCTGACGGCAAGGGGACTCTATCCCATGATCCGTCCACCACTGAGGATATTTTACGTAACCACTGTGGTCGATGCGAGCCGGGTGCCGAATTCGTATTTTACAGCCATCGATGGGATTCGAACCCGGTTGACCTCATTGGAAGGCGAACTCTCTATCACTGTTGAATTTTTACTAACTGGGTAAATTGTAACTTTGATTTTTAGTACATAAATATTTTCTATAGTTTATATTTCTGTTGAAATTTAAATTACTGAATTTTACAGAAACACATTTTAAAAGCGTTATTTTAAACAAAATAAAAACGTAGTTACAAAAACAACTTAAGAAATACTGAATCGAAGTCTATTCACGTTGATTACTGAGCTTACCTGATATAACTAATAAAATAATATATAAAAAAAAGCGAGAAAAAAAATCATTTTTTAATTAATCATTCATCTCAAATGTAATTTTCATTATACAAATATTTTATACTTATACTAAGTTAGACAAGGTGGAATAAGTAATTGGTGGAAAGCCAAAGTTTGAAGCTTTCAAGTTCTCACGTGACATAACACTCGACAAATATCCTTTAAAAAGCCGATATATTTCTTTAAAGCATAAAAAAGAAAACTTTTTTTTTTTTTTCTTTCGCGGGTTTTTTTGAAATCCTACCCCAACTTAAGAATCTGAGAATTGCAATGATTTAGAAAAGCAGATGAAAAAAAAAAAAATTGAAGGGGAAAGGGGTAAAATAAGACGAAAATGGAGGGATGCCGAAATATTTTCAAGGACGGAGAGCAGAGAAAAAAGGGATGAAGAGGTTATTATTCGCGGTTTATTGCACATCCCCGAATCGTTTTGGCTCAGTCGTAATTCAAGGGAAAGAAAAGGGTTGGAATAGGGCTATTTGCATGCATATATCTGTTTTCTACGTTCATATATCTGCTTTTTGCTCTTGCGAGATATGTGTAATAGAAGAAAGGATGACTTCTTGTGAGCTGATCACGGAGAACGCATTTTGATACATCATTATTGTTGATGTTCTGAGCCGTTTGTTGGATTTTGCACACTTTTTCTATATTTTTTTATCTCAGATTGTATAAAGGGGTTGAGGTAAGGGAAGAAAGAAAAAAAAACACATTGCGCCTGAAATAATGCCTTTTAAAAATGAGGCCTCTTTATATGCGCAGATTTAAGCGTATTTTTGATATTTGTGGCAATGATTTTTTTGGAGGGTGATTTTCTGAGCTTTTGCTTTTGGATATATTTTATTTTTTAATAAATGGCGTGAAGAAACCGATACAGATTGAATTTGCGGTTCAACTTCATAGCCTTGTAGTTTTTCAGCCCAACCCGAAAGACGAGCGAACTTCGGGATCCAGCATTAGAAAAATTCACCTTATTGCAGGAATTTTTGATGGAACTAAGTCGCCTTTGTGTTACATGGAAAGGAAAAACACGAAACTTCTTCGACGGCAAGGGGATTCTAACCAATGATCGGTCTACCACTGAAGATATTTTATGTCGGTACTGTGGTTGGTTAGAGCAGCTAGCAGAAATCGTATTAACCAGATACCGCTGGTATTTGATCCTAGGAGGTGAATGCTGTATCCCCTCTACCACCTCGGCTCACCCGTTAACTATTTTTTTTTTTTAAATATATATAACCGGTGTTGAACAGAAGACCCGATTCTGAGTTTACGACTATCAATATTTAATTCCATAGCCTTGCAATTTTGTGCCCAATCCGGAACTCTGGATCAAGAATTGAGACAAACTAGCCTTCGTGAAAAACTTTTGATGGCACTAACGCGCCTTTGACCTAATTTCGCCTGATTTCGAATTTTCTTTGACCTAATTTCGAAATGCTTTCAAGATTTACCCAATGATTTATACGTCGAATCAGAGAGTATAACCACTTTTTGATAGCTTTGTAGACACATTAAATGGTGTTTTCTGGAAATTGCTTTTTTCATACTCCGCTTCTCATATGGCCACTCTAACTTTGATCCAGTTTACCTAAAACGATCATTGAGTAAATTTTAATTTCCGATTGATTAAATATTGTATCTGATCTATTTGTGCATTAATTGGATAATTTACTATTTTATTCTCAATATTTCAGAATCAAAACCCCAACTGCAACGAAAAAATATATATATCACTGATATACAAGTTGATAAATTACTTAACGTTAACGTTACTAACTTTAACGCTATTATAACTATAACTATAACTCTAACTAAACTAACTCTAACTATAACTTTAACGTTAATTGGTTAAAATTCGTTAAATTATATTCAAAATTAAATTTTCTGCCAGGAAAATTCTTACATATAACTAACCATATCCATTCAGCTCTCCCAACTTTAAAACAGATTACAAAAATAGATTAATATAAAATTAAATATAATTAGTATGTGATCCATAAACTTATCTAGACTCTCGTGACCTTTCTTTTTTATTCCTAACAGTTCGACTGACCCCATTGGTATAACCTCCCTCGATAAGTTTAAACAGTGATGATATTTTATATCGTTTGCTACAGAATGAAACGCCCTTCGGAAGGAAACACTGTATTAAACCATGTTTCAAAAAATTTCGAACATTTTAACAACTGACTAAGCAATACTGTCCAAAACCCACTTATTCTACCTTCTAAATCTGAAATTGCTCTTCCATGATATTTGGAGTAATTTTTCTCGGGTGCTTCCACAACGATCGGTACCATTCATTAACCTATTGTCAGTTTTCCGCACGGCCTATTCTCAAACATATTTCTCCGAGTCCCACGCTTAATTTCACTTTAACCGTTCGATAGGCCCCGGTAGATAACACCACCCCCAACCTTAACACAGCCTCCACCCACAAAAATAAAAGTTGACTCGCGTTTCACAAGGATTAAGGAAGAGGACCCATATATCATAGGGACAAGATTAATTTGGGAACCGAATTATAAATCGATTAATAACGGAGTCGGTGAATTTTTACAAAAATTTTCCTTTGCTGAGAATAATTAATCATAGCGCGACATCTGTTGCGTACTTATCTGTTGTAGGAGAAACAAGGTCTAACCGTCCGCGTGCCACTTGTCTTCTTGGATTGTTGGTTCGCAAAGTATAGAATAAGAATGACACAAGATGTGACGGAATAGACTTTTTAAACGTTTTAAAAATTCTAAAACTGATTAGTCACTCTCGTAAAAAAAGTTTTTTTTTCCATCCGAAGTTCAACAGGTGAATTAAAAAAAGAATAAAAGACGCATTCAAGTATTTGGAAATAGTAAAAGAATGAAAAAGAAAAATAGAATTATTTGTTCCTACAATCTACGAATCTTCCTGCAATCTATGAAAAATTTAATTGCCCGTAATTAGTATTAGGAAAAAAATTCATGCACTGTAAATAAATTACTTTAAAATAGAAAAAAATATTCAAAAGCTTTAACTGTAAAACAAAAAAAAAAAAAAAATTGGACGACTTAGAATAATTTTTGATCTTATGATCGGATCTCTTCACGTTTTAGGACTCAATCCTAGTGGTTCTAGGGGGTGACCTCAAATATGCTAATTAATAAGTGCAGACGATATTTTAAGTTACGAAATCAGACACAAAAACATACTTTCTCTGAAAAAACATACATTTTTTATTGCTGACGGATTTGGTTTTTTGATCTCCAAAATGTAGGGGATAGCGCAGTCTGGGAAATATTATCCCTATAGTTTTGCCATGAGAGCACTCCTAAGTTTGGACCCCTTAATGTTAATTTTACTTTTTGCGTATTCCGCCACATCTCGAGAACTTGTAATTGAAATATTTCTGCATACAATTATTAAATTCATTTATCTATAGATTATTATATAGAAAAAATGCTAGTTTCCAATAATTATTCATTAATTAATAATATTTTATTTAATAATAATCGAAAAATTTTGAATTGTATGGCGTACAAATTTTTATATCATTTAAATCATTCAAATAGCTCCCGATAAATTGAATTTTAAATTAAGATGTCGTATGGTTAAAATTTGATTTCATAAGAATCATATTATATCACATAGAATCATATAATTTATAAAAAATCAAGTTTCATTTTTCATAATTTAAACTATTTAGTTAATTAATCGAAAACTTTATGCTTAAATATCATTAAACTAAATAAGTTACTTTAAACATAACAACTAAAATTTTGAAACCTATTTTTAAAAGTTGTTATTGCAAAAACACTTAACTGTTAAATGAAACTTAGCAGTCCATTTTCACTACACAATAATTAATTTCAGGCACCATTTCAATTCAAAAATAAATTACAAAATATCATAACTGCTTCAAAAATCATTTCAAAACTAATTATTGGTATCCATTTTAGCTTCAGATTATCCAAAATTCACAACCTGAAACTGCCATCAGGCATTTTGAAAACAAAATATTAGTATCAATTCAGTATTCACAGCTATAGAATCGCTATAAGGTTTGCATGTAAATAAAGATTAATATATTCTTTATTGCTATGCTGAGTCTTTATTTAGATAAGAAATTTAAAATATAATTTTCTTAATTTCTTAAAGCAGTATTCTTAGTAAATGCTTTTTAAAGGTTATTTTACACATTTTGTTTAAAATATTTTTAAAAATCTATGAAAAATTCTATTTATATCCTCCTAAATTGTAACATAAAATCAGAAAAATTATATAAAAAAAAAACATTTTTTTAAATAATATAAACTAATTAATTAACTGAAAACTTTGTACTTAAGCTTCGTTAAACTAAATAGATTACTTTTAACAGTACAACTAAAATTATGAAGCCTATTTTTAAAAGCGATTATTGCCAAAACAACACTAACTTTTAAATGGAACTTAGCAGGCAATCTTCATTTTAATTGGACTACAATAATTAACACCAGGCACCATTTTAATTCAAAAATAGATTACAGAATATCATAACTACTACGAAAGTCATTTCAGAATTGATTATTAGTATCAATTCAGCTTTAAATTCTCCTGAAATGCCTTGGAGCACTTTGAGAAATATTTCAGAACTGAATATTGGTATCAATTCAGCTTTAGATTCTCAAATATTCACAGCCATGGAATTGCCGTAAAGTGCTTGCATGCAAATAAAGATTAATATATTCTTTATCACTCCAGCAATAGTCTGTGCTGGGTCTTTATTTTGATCCATTGCTGCCCCGCTTCTTATATTGGTTGGCAGTAGAATATATCGTAAAAGTTTATTTTACAAGCTACGAACACTGATGCTATGCATTCGAGATGACCAACTTGGTTCTAATTCGATGCAGAAAGAACATTTCTTCCTTCCCTTTGCATCGAATGCATCCCCTTCATCAACCATGCGCGTGCACGTATTTCAACCCCCATATAATGCACGTTCGCTTTTTGCACGTAAAACTTCGAGTAAAAGATCCTGGATGCTTTTATTGGAGGACTATTAAGCATTTCGTACAGCAAACTGGGAGTGATTACATCCCTGTATAGAACGTTCGAAGCGAGAGGGGGGTGAGATGGGACACTGGAACAGGATCGAATCATCCTTTCGAGTTGACTCTGCAAATTTTATGAACTGCGCCTCGGTTACATGTTTGTTTCAACGGTAAAACGTGACGGTTGCGAATTTGACGTAATTATCGGAAAACCTTTCGAACAACACGTAGTTCGAATGGGGGGACGGGAATTTCGCAAATGAGTTTAAACGCAAAGAAATGGCTGAAGAGAAGTCTCCTGCCGAATTAAAACGAAAGTATTGCGAGTTGTTTCTGCCCCCCACCCCACCCCATATTAGAAAATTAAAGCTAATACTAATATAAAGACAGAACGCGCTGGTATGTTCTCCGATTTATTCGAATATTCTAGAAGGCTTTTCCTTTTTCCTAAAGACGAGTTGCGCTTGTCAAGTGACATAGAAGTAATTGAATCAAATCTTGTGTTTTGGTGATGGGAGCAATTTCAAGTTTCTATCCATCTTAAAGAATCGTCAGAGACTGAGTGAAAATTCTACCATTTTCAATCTTTTTGGTTCCTCCTTCCCCCTCCTGTAAATGTAATAACAAGGCAGAGCATGTAATGACAGGTCGGGTTTAAGAAAATTTCATTTTTGAAAAGGGATTTAAATTTGAGATCGCATTCCACCTCGAGGCTTTTGTTCAATTCACCTTTAAGTTAATAACTGCGTTTCTCATCTCTTCAGATAAGAGTAGATTTTTGCACTTGTCATCAGGGAAGTGTATTTATTCGGAAGGAAAGTGAAAATGCTTTAGAAAATTTCATAACACCCCACGCAAGCGGATGATTATTTTGTGAACAAATAAAATAGATTTCTAATTTTAAATAAATAAACCCACAAGAGAATGAAGAGGTAAGATATTACCTGATTACAAACTTCAACCATTTCAGAAACAAACAAATATGAAATAACAGTCGACATGTCTTTTTTTTTTTTTTTTTTTTTTTTTTTTTTTAAATAATTTTTTTTTCTTTACATTCACGTTTGGCAACTCTTGAAAATAGGTACCTATTTAATGAAGTGCTTGAAACTTGTTGACTGTTATTTCATATTTGTTTATGCGTTTCAAAAATGGGCAGTCATTTTCGATACTTTTTTTAAAACCATTTTTGTTTCACGCTTGGCAACTCTTGAAAATGGGTGCCTATTTTTCCTATTTTTTGAAGTGCTTGAAACATGTTGACTGTTATTTCATATTTGTTTAAGCGTTTCATAAGTGGGCAGCTATTTTAGAGACTTTTTTTTTTATTTTTAATCGTTTTTGTTTCCTTACATTCACGTTTGGCTCTCTCTTGAAAATGGGTGCCTATTTTTTAAAGCACTTGAAACGTGTCGACTGTTATTTTATATTTATTTACTTCTTAAACGAATGAAATCTTCAATCAAGTAATAGATTTCAAATTGGTTAAGAATAAGTTCTTTAAAATATTAAATTGCTTTTAATGCTACGAAATTCAGTCTTCTCTTAATATATTTTATTGTTACCAGTAACCCATAAACCCATTTTCGAGGCTGAATGGATAGAACATTTTTTATTTCTATAATTATCTTTATTTCTAATTATTTTTATTTCTATTTATTTTTATTTTTAATTATATTTATTTCTAATAATTTTATTTTTTTACATTCATGCTTTGCAACTTTTGCAAATGGGTGCCTATTTTTTGAAGCGCTTGGAACGATTATTATTTCATATTTGTTTGTTTCTAAAACGAATGAAGTTTTCAATAAAATAATAGATTTCAAATTGGTCAAATTCTTAAAAATATTAAATTGCTTTAATGCTGGCAAAGTTTAGTTTATTTTTAATTTATTTTATAGCTATAATACATTGTCTATACTACATATGTTTCCTCTATTTCGTTATTATCATCCAGTAGATGCATCCCATATCTAGAGAAATTAAATTGTTCAATTTTTGTTTGTTGTTGCTGTACCTTGTATGGATTAAAACATTCATGAAGATAATTCCAATTCGGAAAAAAATCTAACCATTTGATTAGAATTTTATTAAGGTTAATTTGGATGGTCGTCAAGGAGTTTGCTTCTTACCAAGAAGGTTCATGGTTCGAATCGTACTTCGGAACTTGACGATGGAAAATTTATAAAAAAATCACGTAAAAAATTGAATAATTAAAAAAAAACAAAACAATCGAAATTTTAGAAGTTTTAGAAATGTGCAAACTAGAAGGTATACAGCTTCCATCATACCAAATTTTATGCCGTACCCTGACCAACGGAAAATATCTGGTGTGAGCAGATATTTTCCGTAGCTTACAGGAAATTTCTGTCAACGTGACTTTTTTTTCTCCATAGCATACAGATTATCTCTGCTGACAAAACTTTTCCGTAATAATCCAGATTTTTATTTATTTATTATTTTTATTTTTTTACAGTGTACCAACAGAGGAATAATTTTCTTTTTCAAAACAACTTTTAACACGACGATGTAAAAAGGCTTTCTTCTGCCATTTAAGTCTGCTTGGGTAAAAAAGATGCATAAAACGATGGTTTCATATCCTCGTCTCGAAATTCGATTTTAAATGCGTTTACGCGGATGAGCAACATTTGCATAAAAATCTGCGAATTCTAAAGCGTATTCTGGGTAGGCAAAGCCTTTTCCGAAAAGATGGAAAGTAGCAACCTTCAGAACGAAAAGACGCGTAAAAGAAATATCTTTCGGAATCGACGATCCTTTAACTCGAAGGACTTGAAGGACGGGATTACGTCAAGGATCAAACGATATATTTGCATGGAGACAACGTTTTCCAGAAAAAGAGAGTTGAGAATTGGGAATCATGCAAAACAGATAACTGTCTTTATATCCCTCAGATGGACTCTTTGAGGTTGAAAAACTACAGTTTTCTGAAAGAGGTTTCCTCCTGGTTTGAATCCTAATGTTGAATCATTTTTGGTGCTGGACTGCAAATGCGTCAAAGTACGTCAGCGAATTTTGTTGTTATCGTTTTTGGAAAAATGGCGTTATTCAAATTTTGATGACTAAGATGTTTCTAAGAAGATTTTACGCATAATTCTAAGCAATTTTAATCAAAGATAAGATCAATTATAATATAAAATTATTCACTGTTTTTTTTCTTCTATTAGATAAATTGTAGACATTCTTTTAATTAGTAAATAAGTTCAGGCTATTAATTTGAGTGACAAAAATTTTGTATTTATCTTTAAAATTTTATCAAATATTTTCATAAATCGTACAGTGAAATTTCCTATTATAATTTAATAACGAATTCATAAATTTTGGTTTTTTAACTAAATTATTATATTTAAATCGTTAAATATACTAGTGAATTAATCAGAGCTAAGAATTATTTTCCCGTAATATTTGAACCCTCAATCATAATTATCAACTTTATAATTATAAAAGAAAGACTGCCAATATATTTTTGGTGAAACTATTATTTTTAAAACTGAAATTTAAAAATATTTTATAAAACTTAAACGTCATATCTCTATTATCAATAGAAAGATATGGTAAAATGTGCTGAGGAAAAGAAAACTAGACGTAGAAAAATAAGTAAAAGTAAAACAGGGACTAGATAGGAAAAAAAATTATTCAAATTTTTTTTTTCTCTTTGAAAGATTGTAAGAATTTTTTAATTAGTTAAAGTTTATTTGAAATAAGTTTAGGTAATTAATTAGAGTGACAGAAATGTTACCATTATCGTTAATATCTTATGAAATATTTTCATAAATCGTACATTAAAATTTAATATCATAATTTAATAACGAATTCATAAATTTTTTTTTCTAACTAAATTATTGAATTTAAATAATTAAATATACTATTGAATTAATATCAGCTAATAATTATGCTTATTTAATATTTTGAAACTGAGATTTAAAAATATTTTACAAAAACTTTAACGTCATGTCTCTTATTAATTATCAATGCAATATAATATGGTAAAATGTGCTGAAAAAAAAAAGGAAAAAAAAAAAAAAAACTAGACGTAGAAAAATAAGTAAACGTAGAATAGGGACTAGATCAGGGGTCACCAAACTTTTTTGATCATCGACCCCTATATAATTTTTCGAAATCTTCATCGACCCCCATAAAAGTAATTTTCTGTTAATTAAAATAAAACTCTATTAGATACTGTGTTTGTACATTTATTTTATGATTTTAAACATTTATTAAAGTAATAGTACATTGTGTAACAATAGTTTTATGAAAAATATATATTTATGTTGAAATTTAAATACCTTAATATTTATTAAATAATAAGTAATTATGAATAAGTAGAAATAATAAGTAAAGTAACTACAGATTTATTGCTTCTTAATCAATGAGATGGGTGTGCCTGGTGTTTTATTGCAAGGTTCGCTATATTGGGCTCAAAATTAGTCAATTTTAATTTTCGTCAAAATTGGTCAATTTTGTAATTTTCGTAAAAAAATACAAAGTGTGCTATAGTTTTGTCGCGGGCTGTATTAATCCATATTATTAATGCTTACCTTCTTTTTTTTACATGCACTGATAATTAAAATTGATATCTAAACTAAATGAAGGGTTTAATCGAAACAATAGCTAATTATCCAAAACTATAAAAGTTTTAATAATGGCACTGCAAATATACAACACTGTTCACAGTTTGCAAAGATAACTGAAACTGCGTATGATATTTGCGTTTGTAACGTCAATGCTGCTCGTCACACGTGACATTTGGACAAGCGCACACATGCATATAACTTATAAACTGTGCTGAGTTCGTGCCACTGAGCGCCGGTACGTAAATACTTGTTTCACTCGAATAAATATACGTTTATTAATTTTATAAAGAAACTGATATTAGGTCAATTATAAAAAAATTCACAAATTTTACATACTCAATTAGGTACGTGTGATTTGCGTATTAAGAACTGTTTTTTCTTCCACCCACCGACCCTTCCGATTCGGATCGACCCCCATTCGACCCCCTGGCTCAGATCGACCCCCGCTTTTGTTAAATAGACCCCTGAGGGTCTATATAGACCACTTAGGCGACCTCTGGATTAGATAAACGTATTGTAGAGTACTATGCAAATGCAATATAGAGTACTAAGTATTTTAAACTTGATATGTGCTGTGTAAACATGCTATAGACTACTGTATCAATATTAACTTAAATATTCATTAAGAATTTTAAATCAAAATAAATATTCTGAATAATAATGTCTACACAGTACGTTTAGCTTTTTAGAAGCTTTGAATATAATAAATTGTTAAAACATAACCCATTCGTGTAACACTGTATTGTTGTAAATTTAAGCCCAATTCAAAAATTAGGCAAACTTCTGATTCAAATATGGGAACAAATTCGCAATTTTTTTAATCGAACTAATCAACAGTCCTGCCACATATAAGGGAAAGTACATATTCCTTTAGAATTAATAATTATTAATGTAATTTTTTAAAAAAATTCTTAAATCGAGGTTAATAGCTGTTAAACAAAAAACAATTTATTTCGACTTTTAAAAAATAAAGCTTTAATGCATTCATTTTATTTAAATAAATAAACGAATGAAAGTTTTGAATGGAGGAAAAAGGAAATTACTCCAGACGTCTGTCCAGTAACTGCCCTGTTATGTACTGAAAGACTTTCTCTGAAATAAGTATATAATTACAATAAATTACAGTAGATAGAAAAGTTAATAAATATTAATAAGAAATTAATTACAAATGTATAAATAATGTTTCTTTAACAATCTTTTATAAAAGTTTTCATTTAACAAATCATTTAACTTCTACATAAAAAAAAGATAAGTTGACAACTAGAGAAATGAAAGTATTGTGAGTAATTTTTTTTTCAATACCATAAAACCTCATAAAAAAATTAGGGTGGTTAATTTCATTTCAAAAAAGTAAAAACAACAAGCATCCTTTTTTGAATCATTTCAAGTGAAAATTTTGAAATAAATTTGAAAATTTAATTTTCCTTTTCACAATAAGTATTTTTTTTCCATTTTGAAACTTCTTTTCTGTGTAATTGTGAAAAATTGTGAAATAAAAATTTTTACGTTTTCGTTTAATTTGTGGTTAACTTCACATCCCTTAAAAGCGTAAAGTTAAATTTTTTTCAAATAAAGAGCTTTGGAATTGTAGGAAATCCAAATAGTAAATTAAAAACATTTTAAAAAAATATTAAATACACATTGCTTTCAAATTGGATTTATTAGTTTAAATAAATAAAAATTTGAGCTGAAAATTTATTTTTTCTCTGATTAAATTTTATATTTCAGTAACGTGACATCATTGTTCATACATTTTAAAACTAAGGCCGCATATGATTGTGAACGACTAAATTGCAAAATAATTACAATAATACAATTTCTTCACAACTTTTTGAAAAACGTTATTACCAATAGATGGCGCCATACTTATTTAGAAAACTATCTAAGCCACCTTCTCTTCTTCTACCTATTCACATAGGAAAAACTACGAGTAGAATTATTTTAATTCTAATTATAAATAAATATTTTCCTTTTAATCGTCTCAATAATTAGTTTTGTTAATAAGGAATTTATGTAAAAGAAACTGATACACAGCGGAAAGCTATTAATGAGCAGTAAATAAACAAAACAAAAAAAGAAAAAAGTAATTTACAACAGGAATTTATTTGGTTTGCAGCGGAAGAGGGAGGAGGATTAAGGGGAATCATTAAAATTTTAATTATTAAAAAATTATTACGTAAATGATTAAAAAGAAAATAGTAGACTAAAATTTGTCTTTAGTTTTTATATTTAATTAATTTTTTACCTGTTTATTATCTCCAGCAATCTGTAATAAAAATTTCACTATTCTAATTTAAATACTAATGCAAAGTTTCTTCGTCATTAAAATAACAATATAATTCTAATAATAAAACTAATAGCAATAATTTATATAAGTGTGCTGAAATAATTTTAACTTGTAAAAAATAATTTTGACTTGCATTTTAAAAAAATTAAAAGCATTGTATTTTTCGTCTATATTATGATATTCATCTTATTTCAAATACTACGAGTTGGAGTGGGTCAGATGAACCTCAGCGAGGTGAACTAGGGTTGAGTCCCAGCTGTGGCTGGTTGATACTAACCGACCTCATAACTGACGTAAAATATCCTAAATGGTAGAGGGATCATTGATTAAAATCCCCTTGCCGGCGGACTAACCAATGGAGTTTTTCGTGGTTTTCCTCTCATGTAACGCGAATGTGGGTGAGTTTCATCAAAAAGTCCTGCCAATTTGTCACAAAACCTGATATCTTCGGGGTTATGTTCAAAATTAGTAGGCTAAGGAGTGGAAACATTGTCGTAAACACAGAATCGGGTCGGCTTTTCGAGTACTTTTTCAAAGTTGATTGCGTGCATACAAAATATGTTACTATGTTCAGTCAAAAAAGAATAGCGTTTGACTCATTGATTGGATTTTTATGTAGTTAAAATGAATATTCAAGATTTCGTGGTCACAACTAATTTAATTACAAAATCGAATGTTATAACCTTACTTCTGCGGATAACCTTTTTTATTCGTTGGAATTAAAATTTTCCATTGGGGAGCAGAGGGCTTTAAATTCGTTAATCGGGAGAACAGTGAAATTTTTTTTTCTTTTATTTGTATCGATTACCATTTAATTTAATCGCATTTCTGTAGGTATATGAAATATTTAAAAATGTTTTCACTTATTCAAGAGATTTGTTTAAAGGAAATTCATACAAAAATTGTCCTCAAAGCATCCTAAGATCCCGAAATGGACCAGTAATTTATATTCTTTCATTAAATTTCACATCGGATTTTGTTTGTTACATCGTTTCATCATGTCGCTATATTTTCATAATTTCAGCGCAATTTAGCCGATTTCTGATTTTGAAGAATAAAACTCTGCAATCAGTTCAACTCATTTTAAAATGCAATGTTAATAATAAGTTATTACTTTAGGCCGATTAAATATTACGAATGCACGAGTAGGATGGGGTTACTTAATTTTCACTGATAATGAAGAAGAGGGTGCGTTGCTTTCGTAAGTACCGAAAATTCCCTTATTTTTAAGTTTTTTAAATGCAAAAGAAAAAAAAAAAAAAATAACCAAAACTGTTTGAAAAAAATATTGTTGGAAAATTGCTCAGAAAAAGTTGGGGAAAGAAAATTTGAAAAATAATTTCTTTAGAGAGTTTCAAAATTTTATAAAAAGAATTAAAATTTAAATTTTGTTTCATGCAAAATTAACAAGAAAATGCTTACACGACATTTGAATGACTCCTTTTCATTATTTCTTACTATATATAAAAATCAATTGATGATGTCGCAGTTTTCCATTGTTGTCGCGCATTTTTATTGGCCGGAAAATCACGTGGTAGGATCCAGTTTACCCTCATTCATTTCCATATTGTTTTGGTTGTCATCAGCATAAAATTAACAATAGTCTTAAAGATATTGTTTTTCTTTAGAAATTTTTGTATCCCTAATTTAAACTTATTTTCCAGTACTGCTATTATTAGCGAGAATATTAAATTATGGTTGTGAACTCATCAAATTTGTTTGAACAATATGATGTTATAATATAAATGTTATTTTAAAAAATGATTACTTCGAAAAATCACTTCCGTTCACCTAGAGATCCAAATGTTTATGATACTAATAAATAGTAATATTTGGACGTGGGAAGTAGAGGCACACGAGTAAGCAAACAGAATTCCTTTTAGTACATATATGTTGAGTGAATTATTTTAACTTATGTAAAAAAACTGTTTTCTGCCAAGAAAAGACAATTATTGCGAAGCAATCATCGGGGTTGGTGAGCGGCAGCGAACAGGGGGCTTAGCCCCCTAGTATATATATATTTTTTTTAATAATGATCAGAAAAGTTTTGAATTGGAAGATGTAAACCTTCAATTAAACATGACATTTACAGTTGTGTGATTTATGAGAAATCAAAACTACCACTTTTTACATTTTTTTAAATAAGTTTTTTTTAAACTATGTAAAACTATTTGGAAACGTCTTAGTACATAAAAATCTAATCACTATTTTGGCAATATGTAACAGTTTTTTTTTTTTAAATTTTATTATTTAAATTAACAATTTATAACACTTTTATTACATTTTTAAATTATTTTATTAATACCTTCATAGGCTTTAGATTAACCCCATACCTTTTTTTAAAGCTATTTGCGTTTTCTTAAAGCTATTTGCTTTAATCTTTGCTATTTACTAATAATCTAGCAAGGTGTAAAGAACAAAATGATTCGTCAAAAACAGAAGGAAATGGTAAAACTAAATTGGAACGTGAACGTCAAAAACTGGGGGTACAAAATACTATAAATATTGCGACAAATGCAGGCAACCGGTTAAAATAACGTTCATACAGTTTAAAAATTGTCATTATTATTGATGGTCTCATTTTTTGGTAGAAAAGAAAGTAATGGTTCCCTTTTCCCATTTAGATGATAATATATTTATTTAAAATTCCCTATGGGCAAAATCTCTTTATTTATTTATTTTTTTAAATTCTTCTTTCTTTTTTTTTTCTTTTTTTTTTTTTTTTTTTTGCTTAAATCATTTAACTTAAGAAAGAAAAAATACTACCCCTCCCGCTCTAATGAACGCTCCCACTATGTAATAAAACGTGTTAACAAGAATTTATCAGTTTACAATCAGAACCATAGCGCTCAGAACATTATAGAATCCCAAAAGATAGTCTCAAACCCAGATTCCACCGTAAGTCTCTTCACCTGATGTTGCCATATACTTTAACTTATTTAACAAATACGATTAAATTAAACGTTATCCTTAAATTAGAAGTATAATCATTTACAATACTTATTTTTAAAAATAAAAAAAATAAAAAAAAATTTAAAAAAACTAGTGTATTTTATTTTCTCTTCTGGTAATCTAAGGTGTAAAAATAAATAAACAAATAAATGAAAAAATTTTTTTTAAAAAAGTGAATACTATAAGAAAAAACTATCAAAATAAAACTAAGCAGAAAGAATTTTTTTTTTTTAAGTTCAATTTCAGTTAAATTTTTTGATGTGATATGAAACCAAAAAAAAAAAAAAAAAAGTATGAAATCAACAAAAATATTTTTTTTATAAATTTTTTAAGCCTAGCAGTTTTTTTTAATGTTATATACCTGCAGCAAGGAAAAAAAAAAAAAAAAAACTTTTCGCTGAGCAGCATAAATTCTTGTTTTTTCTCCATTCCTCCATACCACGTGACCAGAATATAAACCAAGATAGAAAGAAAGAATTCTTAAGACAGAACGAAAAGAAAGTGAAGTCGAAAGGAAGGAGTTAAAGGAGAGAGGGGGGCGAAGGAGACGGGAAGAGATATCAAAAAAGAACTTTAGGTCTGAAGAAAGTATTGGTCGAACAGATGGCGGCGGGCCGAGGCGCAGACGAACGAATGAAGAGGCCGAACCGAGCACTCTGATTGGCCAGGGGGCGGAGGTTACCTGGGACAGAGAGAAAAGTTGAGTTGGGATGGATCTGTGAGTATGATTTCGATTCCGAATATCCCCCCGTCCCAGTGTCCCTTCTAAGAATCTATCCTCACCCCGTCCGAATGTTTCGCTCGGTTCCTTGCTTCCATTTGAAAAGGGGGCGTATATGTATAAAATGAAATCTATTTGTAGATTGTTTCATAGTTAACCCCTTGAGTGAAATCGCGAAAAATGTTTTAGTAGAAATATGGGATTCGTCATTTCTAATATTTTATTTCTCTCCCTTTTTGAAATTTTTTTCAGGTGAGGAAACTGTTTGGTCACTTTTAATTTTTCAAAAGCGTTACTTACAAATTCAGTATAAGAAGTTTTTCTAATTCAAAATTATAAAACGTCGAAAATTCGTTGATATATTGCCAAAGACAAGTAATAATTGTTACTTTCAAGCATAATATATAAAACAAACATTATACAAAAAAACACAATATCCATTATCAAATAGCAAAACCGAACATTAGCTATATTTGCATAAAGCCGCTTTTTCTACTCGGTATCGCAATTTTTAAGCTTATTGCAACGATTCCGTATGTTTTTATTTTATTTTATAACCGTCGTGGAACAGCCGACTCAATTCTGCGTTTTCTACTACCATTGGTCAACTCCGTATCCTTGTAATTTTGATCCCAATTCAGAAGACGGGGGATTTCCTAGATCAATACCCCCAAAGATGTTGATTTGTTATGGGAACGTGGAGGACATTGTGACCCGACAGATTCAACGTACATCAGTCACCATTTACAACACGGGAAGTCTTCGGCCGGCGGGGATCGAACACACAATTTCTTCGATGTGGGCCCAGTGCCCTACTTATCCATATGTTCCCAAAACAATAATTCATGGCCCTTTTCTGTTTAATTTAATAAAGGCAGTTAGCAAGAAGGCTAGAGTATTAAAGGCTTATTATAAATAGCCATAATAAAGGTTTACTTCTATAAACCTAATCAAATTCATTTTGATAGAGTGATTCTTCGCACTTTCTTTTAATTAGCCTAAAGGCATATTTGCTGATTATAAAAAACTTAAAAAGCATAAATAGTTTAGAAAATACTAAAGAATATTCTGATTCGACTGGTGTATTGCAATATGTCGGCAACAAAGGGCTGTACTTTTCAGTTAGCTTATGGCATATGAAGGACTTAAGACTATATAAATAAGCTTTTTTTTCTCTTTGTTTTGTTTTTTTTGGAAGGTGATATTTTAAATACTTAGTATGTTTCTCTATGTTAAAAAGTCATAAGGACCGCTGACGCTGTTTTGGTTGATCAACTTAACGTTATATTTTGTTTTTCTGCGCAAAAAACTATACGACTTAGAAAATTTAAATTATTAATGTGTGTAGAAAAATGTTTACGGAATACAATGAAATAAACAAGATTAAATTCGGTAATTTATCCGAGAATTATTGATTGTTAAACTTGTAGGCTAATTAATGTAGATTCTAGATTTTTAAACTTGTACTGATTGTTAAACACCAGCCTTACAAGTCGTAGGAATGCAACTACAGTGTTGAAGTTTGACATGCTGCAAGGGCCAGGTTTGTTTATATACTGAGTACGGGCTATTTTTAAAATTCCAATCAGTTTAATTGGTCTATAACAAATTAGTTTAATTGGTCTATAGCTAATAAGTTATATTAGTCTATAACTAATTATCCAATTAGTTATAAGTTTATCACCCTAGAGAGGATTTAATCATTTTATTAGCTTGCGCTAGACTTGATGTTAAAAGTAACAAAACCGATTAAAAGAGGTAAAAAAAATTAAAACAGTGGTGATTCTGTCAGTTATAAAAAATAACATTTAGATTGAATTTTTTAAAAAAAATATAAATGTCTTAAAAGGGATGAAAACCGTTTGCAATTTGAACTGTGTCATACAATATAAGTTTATCATAATAGATTGTGAATAAGTAGACACTACTTCACATATGTTACTTATTGTGTCACATAGTCTATGTTTTTAAGTCTAAACATTTTTTTTTTCAAGCATAGTTGTTATTATTCAAATCCGAGTAATTGTTCACTTTGTTTTGATTAACATATTAACAAAATGTTTCTGCATAAATTTATAATAATTGCATATTTTTTAAACAAAATTATCTTTAAAAAAAAAAAAAAAAAAAAAAAAAAACGTATCGAATTTTAAAGAGGAAAAAAAAAAAACACAGATAAATGAAAGAACACCGCGGTGATTGGTGAGCAGGGGGCTGAGCCTCCTAAAGATATAAAAATAGGTACTTGTTAAGTTTTTAAAATTTGATTAGATAATTGCAGAATACAGATAAACAGTTTGTTACTCAGTGTTTTCGCCCCCATAAATACTTTCTTAGGTATTTTGAGAATGTGGGTTATCATTATGTCATACCCCAAGCCTTTCATTTTATGGTCTTTATGTTATTATATTGCTCCTTTTAACTGTGGAAAAACAATGAGTTTCTGTTTACAGGAGAGGTGTTACAGAAGAGAAGTTTAAAGGAGAAAATTTACCGGAGAGTTTGAAAACAACAACAGTTGAAAAATTAACGAGTGGAATTTTAAATAGTTTGACAACAAAGTAGTCTTTGAATATCACGAGATACTAATAAATAGCACGTGCAGTACCAAATTTCAAAAAAAAAAAAAAAAAAAAATTATAATTAAATAAATAAAAAAATTAGATAAATCTGACTTCCTAAAAAAAAAAAAAATTTAAAAAAAAAAAAAAATAAATAATATACTTTATCAAGAAGAGCAAATAAACAACACAAGAAAAACAAAAAAGATTTTTAAAAGCGTTTATATTGACATTTCAAATTGATATTCTAGCTTATACTATAAATAGCATAAGAAGTTAATGACCTATTGAAAGAGTTAATAATATATATATTTAACTAGATATCTTATAATTTATGAGAAGAGTTAATTTCTTTTTATTTAAATTTTTCTGAAAATATTTGTTCCTGAATACCTCATGACTGGCTTTCTCCCAAAACCGGAATTTCAAGTCAGTTTCATTATCTAATTTATTTATTTTTTTACCGTTAACAGTAGGAACTCAAATGAGCACTAATCAAGATTAATTCAGTTAAGGAGTCTGGAATATGTTTTTAATTTTTTTTTTTTTTTTTAAATGTGCTTTTTCGAAAATTTTTTTGAAAATTTTTTGTCCAAATAATAGCTACAAATCTTACAAGAAAAAAATAGTTGCAAAAAAAAATTTTTTTTTTTAAAGAAACTATGATTTTGATCCAATTGGAAATATTGTTCATAAATACTAAAATTTTTCCGATTTATTTTGCTAAAACAATTACCACAGAATGTTTTAGATTATAATTTTGAATATTTTACAAATTTTTTAAAGTTAAAATTGCATACTGTCCTTCTTTTTTATTTTATAAATATTTACTAACATTAAGAACAGTTTTAAAGTGTACTAAAGACGAATTGAAGTAAAATACCTCAATTTTTGTAAGATATCGTTTTAAAATTAGGAAACAAATCAATAAATACAATGCAGAAACATTTGACGTTCCAAATGTTGTTTAATGAGGGCGGAATCAAGCTTCATTTCGTGCTTTGGAGTTTTTAAAAAAAATGATAAATAAAAAAATAATAATAAATAAAAAACATAATTTAACCACATTTATAATAACAGGATTAAAACATAAAAGGATTCTTGTATCATTAAAATACGATGAATTTACTTTCAATCAAAAACAGGAAGAATTTTTGAGGAAAAGAAAATAATTGAAGAATTAACAACTAAACAAATTTTATTAGCATAATACATAAACAAAAAAGGAAGAAGAAAAAGTTGTCCAAAAATGATATTCCTTAAACGATAATTTACAATAAATCTGTTGCCTCCTATATGTCCAACTTAGCATGGAAAACTATCCATTAAAAATATTTTTTTTTATATTTCATTTTCACAAAAGTTGAAATACCCTTGAAAATTTTTCTCCAATCTTACTTTACATTAAAAAAAACTGTTATAAGAAGATAAAGGTTATTTCACTGTAAAAGAGAAGGTGCTATATTGTACGGTTGAGTACCGGTGCATAAAAATTAGCTAGTTTACAATGGCAACAACATAAAGTGTGAAGCGCGAACAGATGCTCAACACGCTTTTCCACCCTTTGAAGAAGAGAGGACACTCCAAAGATTTTACCCAATTTCCGTCTTATAGTAGTTCAAGCGACCGTCACTGAGAGCGCTGCTATCACAAAAGGAAGCTACTTACTATATAAATGCTTATAAAAATTTTGATTTTCGAGTGTTCTCGAATTTTTCTTGAATAATCAGAGCGGAAATATATTTTTTTCTTATGGGCGAGGGGGGACTCTTAAAAATGATTCATATGTTTTGACGCTGAATATGATATTGAATGTGAGAAAAATGGAATTTAAAATTTTGCAGGAAATAATTTAAATAAAAGGAAACCGATAAATGAATGTGTTTGAAGTTAATGACACCGGCAACGGAAAAGGCAATAATCTTTAAAAGAAGGCAATAATCTGTAAGAGGTTAATGATTCCGAAGTAAGAAAATACAATAAGAAATAGTTCAGGAGTTAATGGCACTGTGTGGATTTCTTATAAGAGAGAACACTTTTTTACAATGTTGAAAAAATATCTTCAATACGTGATTCTAGTTCATTCGTATACACAGTGGGCCAGCATCCAAGGTTTCGTTGCCAAAATTAATATTTCGATAAAATTTGTTTCAAAATTTGGGGGGTTTTATGTGCAGGTAAATTGAATTCATAGTTGAAATTTTGAAATACACTAGAAATACCAAAGAAAAAACAAAATGGCGGCTGAAATATGGCGAGCAAAAATAAAAATAAAAAATATAGTATGTTTAAATAATTAAATGTAGCAATGAAAATATAATAATTTTCGTAATTTTATATTAAAAATGAAAAGCAAATTATATTTCCGAAGTAATATTACAAAATAATGCGAAAACATGGAAAAAAAACATAATTTTTGTTTTTCGGTATATTTAGTCCACCTTTGCAATATGGGCAAAATGGGGCAGGTTTTTCCGAAAGAAGGAACATCAAAGAAGACAACAAAAAAAAAAATTTAGCTAATTACATCGTGTAACTTTTTGGAGGTAAGTTTCGAAAGTGATTCAAACATTGTAAAATGTCAAATGATAAGATATAAACTAAAAGTTTGTCAATAATATTAACAAATCCAACAAATTGCAAAAATTATACTATAATTTCAGACTAAATACTCTAATAAAAATGTAACAGTAAGGTGAAATTACTATATATTTCTGAAATATAAATTTAAAAGTTGCATTAAAAAAAAAAAATTTTTTTTTTCAACCTATTTTTCACTACATTGTACTCGCGTCGGTCCAAAAAGTAAATTAAAATGTTTGGAATGATTATAAATACTTATTTTGGGCGATATTGAAACTGCCTACACATATTTTAGTTGAAAATTTAATTTTGACTTTTGGCCAAAGATCACGGTCTTCTGGCCCACTGTGGTATATGTGGTATATATCTGATAAAATCAATAGGGTTTTCCTGAAGTTTTGGAATTATTAGGTTCAAAATGTTTTTTTCGGGTTGAACTTATACTACTAAAAATAATTTTTTGATAAAACTAATTTATATTTTAAAATGTGAAAGGGAGATATGTTTTCAGAAAAATACATCTGGTTTCATAGATAAATTTTAATTATCAACTTTAATAGGAAAGAACAAGACAAAAAACAGCATTATTGCCTCGCTCTAAATTACATAAACTGAACATGGATGGCACAATGAATGAGATATTGAAGTGTTATTGTGAAGGATCAGGAAAAGGACCTCTCTTTGTCTGTGGATCTATACAAAATTATTTAATTAAAAATTTATTTTAAAATATGAATAATAAATAACGAAATTTGACCTTAAATGAAACAAAATTTAACCTTAAATATGGAACAATGAAACAGTGTTTAACTGATTTGTTTTATGCTTAAAAGCAGGGACCGATCAAGACAAATTCAGGCCCAAGGCCCACCAAATTTTTTCGGGCCCCTTACAAGATATTTTGAAATTAAATTACTGAAAAGTAGTCCTAACAATGAAAAAGAATCTATTGAACTGCATGTTTCAAGAGAAACATTCTAAGAAATTTTGAGAGCAGACAATTGAAGATTATTTTTCTAACATAAAGTTTACGTATCTATAAATTAAAGCAAAATATAAAACAACAAAACAACGTTATATCGAAATAAAAATAGTTTGGTGGCCACAAACAATTGAAATCAGTGATTTTTGCTAAAAGTCACTGATTTTTATTTAATACTGTTTGTTGTAACAGTTCATTTAATACTTAAACCAACACAAAGCTAGCCCACCTTTCATTAGACTTTTTACTACTTTTTGAGGCCCTTCAGAAATTGTGGGCCCTAGGCCCATGCCTATTAGGCCTAGGCGATAATCAGGCCCTGCTTAAAAGTAAAGCAGTTAAAAACTATTTTGCTCAAGCGTGGAAAATAATTTCATTGATTCTATGATAAATTAAGTATAAGCTTTTTATATAATATAGATTTAAGTAGTCTACAAAAAAAAAAAAAAAAAAAAAAAGGGAACACATAGATTGAGATGAAATTGTGTAACCTCTATTGTATGATGCAAGAGCTTGGTCCATTTTTTTTGCCGTACCCTGTATAGAAATTTTTATTTTTATTTTATTGCAAACACAAATGAAAGTAATTTTTAAGTTGTAAGGTATTGCGATACAAAGAACAAAAAAGCTTTATTTGAGATAAAAGCTCTCTTCCGTTTACCTGGCCTTATAGAACTGGTGACTGCCAATGTTCAACTCAATAAATTTGTAATTTTGAACCCAAACCGAACCAAAACTGGTTCAAATATCAGCAATGGCTGGTTGATACGAAATTCGCACCCGGCTCGCACCGACCATAATGCTGACGAGAAATATCCTTAGTGATAGACGGATCATGGGTTAGAGCTCCCTTGCAGTCAGGCTGATCATGAGAAGTATTCGTGGTTTTCCTCTCCATGTAATGAAAATGCTATCAGAGTTAGCTCTATCAAAAAATCCTCCGCGAAAGTAAATTTCTCTCCGTACTTGATCCAAGAGTTCTCTTGTTTTCTGTATAGAGTTCAAAATTACAAGACTGCGGATTAGAACATTGATAGTCGCTCAACTCAAAATTAATGTGAGACTGTGTACACGGATAAAAATGTATACATATGTAGAAAGCTGAGTGTCTCGTTTCTATCATTTTATAATTTTTTTCTCAAGAACTTTTGCACTAATGTCTTAAAAATTTAAATTTCCATAAATTAAGAAAAATAGACGTTTTTTTTTTGTGTGGCAATTCTCATTAAGTTTCATTATTTAAAATATCTGTATTGTAAAGATACTTTTTACAAAAAAAAGTAAATATTTTTTAAAAAATTGAATTTTAATCGAAAACAATGTTAACGGGTTTTTATAGGTTAAAAAATGTTTAAAAATAATTTGGTTTATATTTTACACTATATTCTCCAACAAATTTTAAAATATACACGAATAAGGACAAAAATTTAGGAAGATCGCTATAAAAAATATAATGTTGACATTGGAAAAAAAAAAAAAAAAATAACGATATAGTTTTGTACTAAAATTAAGCTAAATTTTTTCCTTCTTCAAAATGCTTAAATTATTTGGTTAATTTACATTTAATTCTCAATTTTTGTTCTAAATATTACAAAAAGTACGAAACAATTAGTTTAGTAATTTTTTTAGCAGATGTAATTTTTAAAGTTAACTTAAAAAAGTAATGATCACTTTAAAAAGAATACGGAAATAGTTTTACGCAAAATTAACAAATAAATATATGACATGATAAAGTAAGGTATTTAGCACTAATTTTACAGGATCCTATGAAATGAACTCCCTCCCCTTAGAAAATCGGCTTTTTGTTTAGTTATTTCTTCTTTATTCTATATTTTACTCATTATTAAGAAAAAAGTCTTTAATTCATAAATTTATATCATAAAATAAAAATATCCTTCTATCTTAAAAAATATTTTTTTCTCCTTTTTTGGTACTTTTCCTCGTTATTGCATAATTAAATTTTATCCCTACGAAAAATTTTAAAATTATGCCGAAAGATGGCGTTAGGGTAACATGATTTCATAATTACTCTTCAAGTTCTCATCAAGCAAGTGTGGGGCTGCGGAGTCAATCGTAATCTGAAGAAGTTCTTCACTATTTCCTCTTTCCAGAGAACATCATGTTGTTCGTATATTTTAACTTTTAATTCCTTTTACAGTTTCTCAACTTTCTTAAAGTAATATGTTGCAGATTTTAAAGCTTTTTTACTCTTAACGAATGAGTATGAGTATGATACTGAAAACAGTTGAACAAATTTATTTTAAAATAAATTGTTGAAAATAATATTTTACACTTTCTTAACAAACATTATCTTAATTCTTAAGTATTTATATCTGTTTTTAATTGAAATAATATATTTTACGTATTTACACGTTAAACAGAAAATTACGTTTTTTTTTTTTTAATTATTGAAATAAGACAAAATATAATTGAATGAATAACAATAACTTTTTTTATTTAATGATAATTTTTATCAATTAAATGATAAGTAAAGATTGCTTTAGTTCAATGTAATTGTAATATAGAAATAAGTTAATAAAGTTAAATTGAATTTTTTTTTTTTTTTTTTTTTTTTTTTTTTTGTAATTTAAAGCCCCGATGGCACAGTGGATAAGGCACTGAGCTTTGATTGCTTAGGATTAAGGTTCAATCTACGGTGTTAGCTTAAATTATCTTCAGATAATGTAGTATTAAATTGGTTAATAAAGGTGGTCCAATTGGTCAATTGGAAAGTTAAGGCGACCGGTACGTAATATTGTCACAATCATGCCAATGGCCAAGAAATTGTGGAGCCTGACCTTAACGACCTTTGGCTGTTACGGTCGTGGTTTACTTCATTATATTATTTGAATCAAAGTTCTTTATTTAAAATCATATGGTAAGATATTGTTTTATGATAAGAAGACCCAAATTAAATTTAATGAAAAATATAGAACAATAAAAATAAAATAAATAATTCTAGCAATACTCTCAATGTGATTGTTTTGAAAAATTATAAAATTATGCGTAAAAGTTATTACTTATGTTTAAACATGAAAAAAAATTTTGATAAAAAGAGTAAAATTGATTAAAAAATTTTTCGATTTGTTGAATAGTGTATCTTATCTTCACTATTTATAAGACGAATTATGAAAACATATTATCACTGAATACAGATTTTAAAGTCTGTTTGAAGCATTTAGCCCGCATGGTCTTATACTATAAAAAAAAAAAAAACAGTTTATTTCTTTTAAAAAAGAACAAACAATAAAAGGAGTTTTAAGCAATTGTGCCTTTATATCTATAGTTAAAAAAATTAAAAAGGGAATAATCTCATTAGATATTAACTTAATTTTAACTTCTGTTGTAAAACAATTGAATTAGGAAAGCTGTAAATATTATTACTAAAAATTTAATTGAATTTACAATTATTCTAATACAAGCCGTGAATGAGGCGGGAAAAAAATATTGTTAATATACAAAGGCATTCCAGTGGATGTCTTAGCATTAAATAAATGAAATTTTAAAAAGTGGTATTTAGACTAGTGGTGATCCAGATAAAATAAAGGGGCAAAGAGTGATAGTGGAGCTTGCAATTCAGCAGTTGGAGTCTTAACATTTCGTTAACCTTAGTACTTTCTTATATGATAACGCAATTATAAAACTGAATAGTATTCAACAAAAACAAATTTATATTAAATCTTTTTTAATTATTTATTTTTAAATTAGCTATTTTTCGATAACGAAAACAAACGAATTTTTTGTGTGTGTTACATCAAAAAAAAAATAACTTACGTTAACACGATTTCAAAATTAAGTATAACACAGCTATAATTTGGTGTTCCTTGATTCTACACATTTATTTTTTGCTATGTGTTTTTTTTTTGATGAAGAAGAATGAGAGAGAGTGAGAGAGAAATCTGCTACAGTTATGCTTTGCATTTTCATGTTTATTGCAAAAATGGTTTTATTCGGGTTCTCTATATCCGCATTTCAGTTTTGAGCACTTCGAACCACAAAATCTTGTAAGTAATGGAGTGTATGGCAAACTATCCTTTATGCAGGAATTTGACTGAACTAACAAAAATTTTAATGTTTGAAACCAATTGAAAAAAAAAAAAGTTGCTCCTTTGGTTCACTTCATCAGAAAAGAATATTTAACGTTAAGTAATAATATTTTTACCTTAAACCGTATAATATAGTGCAAATTTGTTGCAAGCCTATTAAAGTGTTAAATGAAGTCATTTTTAAGTATAGTATGGTAATTTGTTTCAACTTAACACTAATAATATCTTCTCTTTAAACAATATAATGTATTAAAAAATTGTTACAACCTTATTCAAGTTTTCAATTGAGCCATTTTTATTTTAAGTATGGTAATTTGGTTCAACTTAACACCAATAATATCTTCTCCTTGAACCATGTAATGTTTTATGAAATTGTTTCAACCTTATTAAAGTTCTTCGTTGAGCCATTTTTATTTTAAGTATGGTATTTTGGTTCAACTTAGCACAAATAATATCTTCTCCTTGAACCATGTAATGTTTTATGAAATTGTTGCAACCTTATCAAAGTTTTTCGTTGAGCCATTTTTATTTTAAGTATGGTATTTTGGTTCAACTTAGCACAAATAATATCTTCTCCTTGAATCATGTAATGTTTTATGAAATTGTTTCAACCTTGTTTAAAAATTTCTAATAGGTTGCAGATTTATTAAATAATTTATATTGATGGTTGTTTAAAATTTTCCGATGTGTAGATAATAATTTTAAGCCCCCTGCTCTAAAGATTTAAAGAAGAAAAAATTAATTGTATACCTGTATACCTTGAGATTAGATTTATTTGAGATTTATATGCCTGAATTTGGTAAAGCTTAAGGTAAAGCTTTTTAAGAAGTGCTAGCTATTTATTAGCTAGGTGCTTCAAGTAAAAAACGTAAACAACAGCCAATTTCAAGGGGTCACGGAGATTTAAGTTCCACTTTTCGAGGTCAAAGGCAGACAGTGGGGATGTGGTCAGTATTGTGCACTGTCTGCATTTACTATTTAGCGAGAGGGTACCATCCATCTGAATTTGGTAGCGCTTCAAGTCAGCGCCAGGGATAGAACTCTGATCTTCTCTCTAACATCATAGTGCTTTAACCATATTATCTCTGTTCATTGGATATGTAGAGCAGGTATTATTACTAGAGTTTAATAAATATTCCAATTTCATTTTTATTTCTGCAACATATTCTGTATGTACAAGAGGGAAACGGTACATTTTGAAGCAGCACAATTTTCACAAATAAACGCAGTTTTTTTTTTGTTGCACCAAGTACAATGTGTACAGTCCGCCATTTATGTTTCCAAACAAAATGTCACAAACTGTGTACTTTTTAAAGATAACATCAGAAAGATGTACAACATCACTTCAATAACAAGCTATTGAAGTGTAAATCTTTATAATGTAAAATTGTCCTAACTCATTTTTATGCTATTTGTAATATTCTGTTGTGAAATCATAAATGTCATATGGTATGTATGCACTTTCGTAATTAAAATGTGTTTCAGTGCTAAGTTCTGCGCTAAATGTGCTAAGTTCAAATCGCTCGTGGTTTGGAGTAGCATCATTTTCAGAATCGTGTGCTAATTCAAGATATCGTTTACTTGTAACATCATGTAACACCCTTAACACTACTTAAAATAAAACGTTGTTAGATCGTTTTACGTAGCATTATAATCATAATAAGGTATTTCTTTCTCACTTGCAAAATTTACCTGACTGTTATAAAAGTAAAAGAGTTAAATTAAAAAGAAATCGAAAAGTACTGTTTTCCTACTCTGTGCACAGTTGGATTTGATGAGTTCTTAAAAAGTTACTTTACAGCATTATTCTATTACGATAGTTATGTTCCATTCTTCGTGCATGAAGGTTTACTATGAGACAGAAAAAGTATGGTCAAAACTACCTTAATATGGAAAAATTTAACGCGTTCCTGGCTATGGGAATATCAAAAAGCTTGAAACTTTTTAGATTTTGCTTTAATGCTTTTGGTAAAATTTACAATAAAATAAGGTTTTACAATTTGTGATAAAATTAGGTAAACCTGGTTAAATTTGCTTATTTTATCAAGGTGCCTTAGAGTATGGCATAAAAACCATTTATTCAATTTAATTTTCATTTTAATTTAAAATTTCGAACTAAAAGTTTTGGTAATGAAAATTTTTATTTTAAAAACCAGAATGTCTGGTAAACCCGCTACGATAGGAATGGAAAAATTACCAAATGAATGGTTTAAATACTGTATACTATGAGGTGGAGATTGAACTTAGAGTAGATTAATAGTCTAACTGCGATTTGAATTCTATTTAATCCTAAAAGAATTAAATTTGAATTCACAAAATAATAAAAAATAAATAGGTTTTAAAAATTTATTGCAAGAGCATTTCTTTTTAATGTTTGTGTAATAAAATATGAAAAATAAATTATAAAATGCATTTTTTACGGTACGAATGAAGTAATTAACGAATGAAAATAATTTGAATAACGAATGAAAATAACGAATGAATTTATATTTACTGACCAAAATATACATTAAATAAAGCTAGTTGATGCCTCTTGTAAGAAATAACCATGTAAGTGCAAACGGAATGGAATGACAGACGAATCAGTGGAAAGAAAGAAATCTAAGAATCGAATTTACTGATAATCATTAAAAAATTTTCAGGTTAGGAAGAGAAAATTAAACAAAGCACACACTGAATAATAATCAAATATCTAAATAAAAAATAATAAAAAAGTAGCTATTTAAAAAAAAAAAAAATTATTAATTTTTGTGTAATAAAATGCGAAATAAATAGGATAAAATTAATATAAATGCATTTATTTTAATGCAAATTAACAAATACAATTAATAGAATCTATTCGAAACATACGGAATAACATTAACAATGAAACAAAATTACATAATGCCAATAGTAAGATGAAACTATAAAAGGGCAAACGAAATGAAAAGGAAACGGACCGAGCGGTAGACGAAAGGAAACCCGAAACCGAAAAACCGGCTTCTCCGATGATCAGCTAAGATCATCTCTCCCCATCAGGAGGAGAAATTAGACGCAGAAACAAACAGTTAATCAGCAGTCAAACAGTAAGAGGTCCACTCCAAAATTCTCAAATAAAAATTTAAAAAAAGAAAAGAAATGAAAACAAACTGCAAAAACAATAAATAAACAAACGGAAAAAGTGGGCAGTCCGATTGAAGCCATGCCCATCCCTTGGCGAGAAACTCTGTTGAGGAAAGAGAATAAGTTCCGGCTGAATGTAACACGAAACCATGGCTCAAAAATTAAAAAAACTGAAAACAAATAAATGAAAAAGCAGGGATTAACTGAGGGGAGGGGGTAAAGAAATGATGGCAGGGGGGGCAGAAAGAGAGAAGCGATTCGGCATATACGCTTTGTATTGGCGCGTGACGTCTGTGGTGCGGTGCAATCGCATTGGGCGGGAGCAAACTGCGAAGCCGGAGCAGAAAGTAGGGGCAGTGGCTTAGAACATAATCGCTCGCTCTTCGTTCGAACCAGTCGGATCTGCGACTTACTCTGCGTTCTTGCCGCCGCACATATCTCCCCCCTCGTGGTGGCAAAGCGGCCCTTTTCGAATTCGGAAAGTGGTAGCGGACAAGAGTGTATTGTTTTTCTTGGCTCCATGGAGGGTAGCAGTGGCGAAGGAAGCAGCTCACCTTCGGCGGACATGCCCTCCCCTTCCTCCCTTCAAAACTCCCCCAACCCTGATTCTAGCGTGATGGTCAGCGATTGCATCACATCGGTCTCCAACGGGGGCGGACTCATGTGCGGGCCACCGATGGTCAGCTTGAGTCCCAAGACCATCAACAATCCCGTGGTCAGCATGCACGGTATGGGGGTTTCAAGCCCCAGTTATCAACAAAGGACTTCTTCAGCATCTCCACCCCAGATGGTGTCCAAGCCCTACACACCACCCATGTCGACCGCAGGTGCTATGAACGCTCTTGTGGTAAAGCAACCTCAATTGGAACACATGCCGGCCCACATGGGAATGTTGGCCATGAGAAACGGTGGAGTACACCACCATGGCTACCTAGGCGCTCCGCCCCGGCTTGAGCGTCCCATGCACCCCATTTCACCCCCCGGTATCACGACGGACGCTACCGCAAACGACTGTAGACTGATAGACTACCGGGGCGCTAAAGTGGCTGCCTTTTTAGTCAATGGTGACTATCTTCTCTGTTTACCTCAAGCATTCGAACTGTTCCTAAAGCATTTAGTGGGGGGTCTGCACACCGTCTACACCAAGCTGAAGCGACTGGACATTACCCCTATCGTCTGCAATGTGGAACAGGTGCGCATTTTGAGGGGTCTGGGTGCCATTCAACCAGGTGTCAACAGATGCAAATTACTCTCTTGTAAAGACTTTGACACACTTTATAAAGACTGTACGACAGCGAGGTAAATCTCTAATATACTTATTTCTATTTCTTTACTTATTTTTTATTGTTTTGCGAACAACCTAGCATAATTTTTCGAACAGAAACTCTGTAGTCGTACTTATTGGTTATATGTTACTTAATTATAATTTTAAATTTAAGTACCAACATTAATACTATCAAGAACTTAAGAGTTCCGATTGAGTTTATTTTCTGTTTTCTTTGTTGAATTAGCCCAAATACAGAACATTCTTCCCACTACAAAATTTTTAACATTAGATCTTACAAATAATGATGTTGATATTGATGTACAAATATTGATGTTAGATCTTTATTTGTGCAAATGAAGTTTGATATACTTACATTTATATATTTACATTTATATACCTAATATACTTACTTTTATTTCTGTTCTTATTTTTTATTTATTTATTTATTTTTAGCATTTTTAGTTTCGTTTAAGTTTAGTTCAATCAATTTCGTTTCGTCTACTTCAATGTTTAGTGAAAAAACTTTTTAAAGTTGCGTCGCACGTAGCTTATTTAACGATAATTGTGATCTTTTTAAACTATTTAGCTGCTAGTACCTGTACTACTCACAACTTAGATTTCTATTTCATTTTTTTTCCCCCTGTGGTTCAAAGTCAATGTATTACCTGTCCCATGAAAAAAATTTTTTGTAGATCTTGCAAATAAAGTTGAATTTATACAACAGTTGAAATAAATAATTTTTGCAAAAGAGAGTTTCGATAAACATGGAATTACGTTTTAAATATTTGGCGGTGGAAAAAATAACTTTGTTTATATTGAAATATAATAAAAATAAAAGGTTGATTAAATTGAGACGTTGGTACAATTATGCCTTAATTGCTTGAATGGGGCAAATTTACTACATTTGTAGATACCTTAATACTCAAAAAAGTTTTGAGTTTTATTGAATAAGCTAACAAAGCTTAGCTATATTGAATTTAAAGTTGTGTTAATTGCAATTGTTGAAAACAGTTTGTTTATAATTAAAAAATATTGATTACGTTTTAAAATAGATATGAAGTATCACTCAAAAATTATAGTTTCATCTTTCGTTCTTAGTTTTATAAATACTTTTTTATGATTTGATAATTTAATAAATTTATGATAAACTTTCTCCCGTTTTTCCGATATTAAAAGCGCTTGAGTCTGTTTTATTTTATATGTTTGAAAAACCAATATAATATTATTTTACCTAAAAATATATACAAATTATTTGCATTAATTACTTCTTATTATAAATATGTAAACAAAATTAACTTGTGATTATTTTCAAAATCCGTAGTTGCATAAAAATAGGTAAATTCTTTCTTTCTGTTTTGTTTTTTAATAATATTTATATTAATTCTTTATTTAAGTTTTATTCATAGCTCCAATTATACTTTTAATTCATTCTTGCATTTTAGAATATCTAATCTGTTTCTTTATGACTTGTTTTAGATACTTCGCCGTCATTATAATGTTAACATTAGAAATTACATTAGTAAATTAAACAATGTTAGATAGCATTAGTCTTTGGATTGTTTTTTGGAAAGTCAGATAAAATCGTGTAATCTTCATGAGCATCAGATGAAACGTGCTTTGTTTACACATTCAAAGTCATTATTTTCGGTATCTAACAATGGTAATAGTTACAACTAAAACAGAAACTATTTTAAATATTCAAAACTATAAAATATTTTTGTTGTAATTTTAATAAATTTAAGCTTTCAAAAATCATGCCCTTATAATATATATTTTATCGGTTAATACAAGTGATTAACAAGAAATATTATGCTTTCTTTTTTCCCTAAATTTAGTGAAGCTTCATATATATTTGAAATAATAATTTTCAAACTACACGTTTTATACATTATATCAGAAATGAATTTATTTTAGAATGATTTGATTTATGGATGATAAATAATAGGTTATAAAAATCTGTTTAGTTTTTATAAGGTATTTTACATTACAAATGTGTTGCCCAATAAGTACGGAAAGGGCGTTGCTTAAAATAATTCCCACAACAATCGAAAGTATTGTTAGTAAACAAAAGCATTTGCACTCTATAATTTAATGATCATAAATCAGGTATTGCTTTCAAAGGATTCGATTTAAAATATGTTTAGTAAATAATAAAGGGAGAGAATGATAGTTTTAGAGATAAAAACATTGCTGCAATCTAATTCAAGCGTTTGTAAGCTATTGTGTTCATTTAGTAAAATAAATAAATAAATAAAAATTTAATGTACTTTCAATATCACAAAGAAACGGGTTTCCTTTCCGTCTTACGTTGCATGGTAATCCTGAAATAGTAAAAATTTCACATAGTGGATTGCATTATTTATGTATCATAAAAGTGGAAAATAAAACTTTATGTTTAGTTAAATTTTTTTAATACTTATTAATTAGATTTGTTCGACTTCAAAATTTAAATTTTTATCATCCCAAATTATTAAAATAAAAATGCTAAATGTAAACATGTGATTTACTTTCTGGCATTAGTTGGGTACTGTGTTAAATCTATTCAGTCAATTTCAATGTGCTACATGCGGAATGAGTTACTTTAGCTGTGTACAGAGAATCTTAAAACTACAAATGTTGTTCAATCGTTAAAATTTTTATATCAGTAATATATTATACATAACAGCAGTATTAGGTATTTAAAAAACAGCATTATTTATTCTTATTATTTCTTTTATTACTATTTAATGCTAAAAATTTACAACATGGTAATTTTTCAAAGGTTTGAAAAATTTAGCAAGATTTTGATGTATGTATAGATTAGATATAAAATAATATATTGTAATACCATTATATTTTATTTTATGTACGTACAAGCATGCGTATTTACATGCACATTGAATTAAGTTAGTTCTGCGCTTTGGTATATAAATAAACTTTTCCTTCCATTATAAACGTTTAGCAATCAGCATCTAACAACAATTTAAAACATAGATGTATTACAGCTATAAAATGCTACTTCTGCTTTCACAAATTTAAAATTTACATCTACATAAAAAGTATTATCGAATTTTTTTTTATGGAATTTTAATACTGAAGAAAAATTTTAACGCTTGGTTTTGTTTTAAAAAAAAAATGGATAATGCTACTTTTTCATTTTAGTTACTCTTTGATAAAATAATAAATGTTTTCTGGGTAATTTTTTTTACCTTCACATTTTCAGGTAAAGAACATGAAAAATAATTAGAATATACAGCTATTTCTAATTTAAATAAAAAGATATCTAAAATAATACTACTGTTTTTTGTTTTTTTTTAAATTATTATTATTAAGTATTTTTAGCTGAAAATGAGCTTTTAATGTTTATTTTCTTTTACTTCCGAGATTTTCATCACTTTAACGATTCTATGAATTTTAAAATCCATAGAATTTTAAAAGCTTTAAATATAAATCAACACATTAAATAATCATATATACAAGTTTTTTTAAAACGTTCTTAGAATTTCTAGGAATTATTCAATTAAAAAAAAATGCATATTTGTTGTAAGTATGTTAAGGGATTTATGGTAGCTAATTCATAATTTATATAGAGTTAAAATAATTCTAAAACTTGTTAAAAATATTTGTAAAACCGCAAATCAGCCATTTTTTGATGAGAAATCCACATTCGGAATCGGAATTATATGCAGTGTACGGTATCGGGAGAATGTATTTGACGTCCCGGAAAATTGTCGCTTTTCGTTAAGGCAAATGAAATCAGGCATCGCGTCACTTGGAGCTTCACTTTTGGAAAAACGATTTCGATTTTCCATGTGAAAACTTTTACAAATTTTTAATGTATTCTCATTTTGCGATTACTAGTCTTTCTCAATAATTAAAGTTACCGGTATTACATACTGTATAGCTTTTCCTTCAACTTTTTTTTTCAATAAAAAAAAAAGTCTGATTTGTCAAAATATTAAAATAAATTCATAATTAGTTATTGAATATAGTATTTATATTATATCTTTACAAAAATTATTAATATTTATTTTATTCTTAAAAGTTCCAGCCATTGCAATCATAAATGCTTAATGAGTTTATTCAGGAAGTGTTTTAATGTTTCATTTAAAAAAAAAAAAGTCTTACGTAAGGAATTAGATTTGAAAACACGAAACGTGTTTAAACAAAAAATAAAAAAGCATATTTTGTAAAAAAAAAACTTTATTGTTTAATTCGATGTAGAAATGAGTCTGAATATTTTAGGGTCTAGATTACCATAAAAAAATTTTTTTCGCAAACGTAACTACTAAAGTTTGAAATATTTTTTTTGAATACGAAACTATGAATTATTGAGAAATAATACATATTTTGGAGAAAAAGAATTGCTACAATCAATTTTAAGAAATTAAATTAACTTGTTTACTAAAGATTTTTTTATCAATGAACGTTCGTCGGTTTGAAATTACATAATATTGCTGCAGTAAGGAACTGAGTTAACATTGTCGTCCATAAAGAAGATTTAAAATAACTTTAGTGACAGAATATGATTCAATTAATATAACTTAAATTAAAATAATGGAACAGTGACTATGTAAATGATTGGTAAAAAAGAATATATTTATAAGAAATTAATTATAATATAAGAAATTTTTCGAATCTTATGCAAGTAAAACATAAGAATTCAATTAAACAAATTTTACCAATTAAAATTTTTAAGTATGTTTGATGTACATTATTTTTGTTAAATAATTTAGCTTTCGATTGAAAATTGTGCAGCTAGTTTTATTAAATAAGTTATAAATGCGACTCTTTTTTTTTAAATTTTGATTTACATTTGATTAACTTATTTATTATATAATTTTGTTAAACTTTTTATTTACTTATGATATGCATAAATATAAACAATTGCTTATTAAATACTCATTTTAAATAATACTTTTTGAAAAATTTTAAAATAATTGAATGATACGTGAATAAATTTTAAATTAGTTAAAAAGATAAACATCAATTACTCAAGATAAACATCAATTTTTAATTTGATATTTATATTCTATAATTGTTCATTATGATTTACATATCTTAATCTATAATTAATTATTAGTTTTTGATACAATGTTAAAATCAATTCCTAATTTAAGTTCAGTTCTTTCACTTATTAGGTTTAATAAAAAAAAATGAGTAAACATACAATCGATCGGGCTTTAAATTTATTTTTTAGGATATAAAATTAAAATGTCTATAATCAATGCGTCTTAAATCTTTTATATGATATCTATATTCTACAGCTAGTTAAAATTAATTTTACATCCTAAAACATAATCTGTAATTAACTAATAATTTATATTACAGTGTTAAATTAAATTACACCTTTAAGCTTAATATTTTTTTTCCATCGAGTTTAATAAAATACGGATTAAATATCAAAACAATAGTCTGCCATCTTTTTTAGAAAAACAATTATAGAAAATAATCTGAAATTATTTTTTAAAAAAATTTCGAGTAATTTGAAATAATCTGTATTTATTTAGAAAGATTATCCAACATAATTCCATTTTCTTATTTAATAAAACACGGGTCAAATAGCAAAAAAATAGTCTGGCATCTTTTTTAGAAAAACAATTATAGAAAATAATCGGCAGTTATTCAAAATAAAATCTTCGAATAATTTGAAATAATCTGTAATTATTTAGAAAGATTATCAAACATAATTCCATACTCAAATTTAAATCCTTTCTCATTCGTTGGGGTTCATAAACAAACAAGTAAATCGAAAAAGGAAAAATCCACAGGAAAAAAAAAACTACTTTTTTTTTCTTCCTTTCTACGCATTATCGTCTTGGATTAGATTTACTTCTTATTGAACTTAAGTGAGGAAACGTAATTAAATGAAAGATGAAATCAAATCAGGGGGACTTCATTGGGCCGGAGATATGGGGTTAGAAAAACATTAAATATGGTGCAGTTTGTTTCATCTATCGAAGGGAATGCAATTTAATTACCCCAATAAATTTACTAAGCCCCGCTCTTTGCCGCGACATTTACTGTTGCTCGTCATAAACAATATTTATGGAAGATCCCAAAAAAATATACCATTTTTGTTTCCTCAGAAAAAAGGAGAGTTTTTTTAAGAGACGTTTTTTTGTTGTTTCATTTTTGCTAATTGCCTTTTTGCATTGTACAATATGCAACGGTACTGTTCTGTTCTAATATGATTTTGAATTTTTAAAAAAATTAGATTACATTTTTAGTGTATGATGTATTATGTACTTCAAATGTAGTTTTTTTGTTTTGGTTCATGCTGATTTTTTTTTCATTTGAATTTTTGTTGGGGTTGTATATTGCATTATCACTAACCTTCATGAACTGCAATTCGATTGAGATATAAAACAAATATTAATACTTATTATTTTATCTAAGTATGATAAATAATAAAATGTGATAGAATTTAAATGTGATACTAGATATAAGACAAATATTAATACTTATTATTTTATCTAAGTAGGATAAATAATAAAATGTGATAGAATTTAAATGTGATACTAGATATAAGACAAATATTAATACTTATTATTTTATCTAAGTATGATAAATAATAAAATATGATAGAATTTAAATGTGATACTAGATACGAGACAAATATTAATACTTATTATTTTATCTAAGTATGATAAATAATAAAATATGATAGAATTTAAATGTGATACTAGATACGAGACAAATATTAATACTTATTATTTTATCCAAGTATGATAAATAATAAAATATTATAGAATTTAAATGTGATATAGGACAAATATTAATACTTATTATATTATCAAAGTATGATAAATAATGAAATATGATAGAATTTAAATGTGATACTACAAAACTAAATAATCATTTATAGATTGTATCATATTTTATGAATCTATTATACTTATTACACGGTTTAGATTATATTAAATACATGTACTTTAAAAAATCTGCGATCGAATTACAATGTAAAGTGATTATCCATTTTTACTGTAAAATATTATACCGTAACTTTTGCAGTAATATTTATTTCATTAAAATGATTCAGTGATTTAACTGTAATTATTACTGAAAAATTTACGGTATAACATATTTTTTGTTGTATAACATGTACCGGTAGAAATGGATTTCACAGTCATACCCTGAGTGCCGGTACTTTTTACCGTATTTTGATTTTGAATTTTTTAAAATAAGGTAAAATCCAAATGTGATACCAGAGACTTAATATATCCAATCTAGATTGTATTATGCTTTTTAATTCTATCATACACTTTAGTAAATATAGTCCGATAATCATCATGTTGGTATATGATTATTGAAGCATGTTATAATAAATAACATCCAATGCGAAAGAAAGTTGACATATTTGTTTAAAATACACTTTCAAAAATAACTATTGGTATGATTATGTGTTTATCATGGAAGAAAAATTAAGTATCTTAAATATATTTGCATTTTTAACAAAAATAATGTCTAATAAATGTCTGTAATGCAAAAGTGCTAAATATTAATATGTAAGGAAAAGAATTTATTGAAAATACAAGTTTGATAATTTATTCTTTCGGAAAATACATAGGCACATTTTTACAAAAAATTTCCAAATTTTTTAAGATAGCATGCAATTATGAGCATGCATTAAAATAGCATTAATATGTAAAAATAGATTTTTCCATTTAAAAATACTATTTTATACAAATTTGGTACTCCAACCCCCAATAATTAATTTTATGAAAAGTACCAGGCTTTTTTATCAGAAATATTGCGTTTTTTACGGAAAATATATATCTTTTTACAAATCTGGAGATTTAAATATCATCATTCATATATTTATTTTTTACAAAAAAATTAATTTATTTGCTAAAATATCTTTTATAAAAGTATTGAGTCTTAAATATTAGTTTTTTCATACAGAAATTATTAATATCTAACAGAAATATATATATATATATATATATATATATATATATATATATATTTTCTTACTAAAAACATTTTTTTTTAACGGAAAATAAGAGACCTACTTAAGAGATGTACTTAAACAAGAGAAGGAAGGTATCCCAAAATTTTGACGGTACCCCCACAGATTCCAGGTATGAAAATAATAGATAAAACTGTTTCTCTAAGGATTCGGGAAAGAAAAAAAATGACAGCAATAAAAAATATCAAATAAAAAAAATGAAGTAAAAAAATTTTTTTTTTGAAAAGTCAATCATTTTAACCTTCATACGGTGAGAACTGACCCGCGACTTTTTAAAAACCCACAAATCAACAGTTCATACCCAACAAAGCGACACATTTTAAAATTCGAAAAAAAAAAATATTAAAATAAACTTTCCAGAAAAAAAAAACTATATTTCTTCCGAATAAAAATAAGGAAAGAATAAAAAATACGTTTTTAGTTCAACCACCTTGAAGAAATGTATTTCAGAAAAGTCTTTTAGCTTTTTCTACAACTCTTGACAGTCGGTTAGTTTAACCTCTGCATTGTGTTTCGGGGCAGTTTCTTTAGAAAAATGAGAGAAAAGGGGTGGAATAGGGTAAAAAGGGGAGGACAGGACCCTCATACTCCCCGTTTTAGTCCTCTATGAAAGTACACCTAATCCAGTTTTTCAAAAATATCCCCTCCTTTGCATTTGGAGAAATGGGGAAAGGATTTTGTAGAGAAAGGGGTGAGCTAGCGCCTAAATGTGGGCTTTGATCTGTTAAATCGTTTAAAGAAGTGAGAAAGGGTGCAGGAATATTGTTCTTCATGTTGAGTATGAAAAGGCGAACCATTTTAAGAAGAATTTTTTTTTTTTTTTCTGACTAAGGTATCATATGAAGTATTGTTGAGTGTTACTGTGTTGGAAATTTTAGAGCGTGTTAAATCAATCTGATATCGTTTGAATTTGTTGCAACTTTGATGTAATGCCAAGTTGAAATAAGCTATCCTGGTATTTAATCCTTCTTAAATTTGATTGCATTTTTAAAAAATCCTGATATCGTTTGAATTTGATGCAACTTGAATACAGTGTTTGAATTGAAATGAACTATCCTGAAAATTAATCTTTCTTAAATTTGATTACATTTTCAAAAATTTTTGATATCTTTTAAATTTGCTGCAACTTCCATACAATGCCAAGTTGAAATAAACTATCCTGGAAATTAATTCTTCTTAAATTTGATTCCGATTTGCGGAGCAGTCATAATATCGGTCAAAATTGCCGCATCTTGACTGTACCAAGTTGAAGCATAATATTCTGCAAATTATTCCTTCTTTAATTTGATTAAATTTTAGAGCTTGTTAATTCATAATATCGTACAAATTTGCAGCAATTATTAATACGGTGCCAAGTTGAAGCATAATTTTCATTATTTCAGTCCAGCATAGCAATTTATTTTATGGAAACATTAACTTGCCTTTATTTATTAATGGTATTTTACTTCGATTTTTCCAAAGAGGTAAAAAATCGAATTAATCATTTATTGTTGTTCATTTTTTATTGTTTGATAATGTTTGAACCATTTCACAATGTGCAGCCAATGTTCTGAATGGCAACTGAAATTATTTTTATTTGAAAGGTTGCTAAAATTATTTTTGTTGTTTTATTTATCCTTTTTAATCCCAATTTTTTTTTTTTTCGTCTTTTACTTTTTATTTCACCTGATGTCTCTTATGCATACATTTGCATTGATATTTCTCCCAATTTACATCGACTTATAATTTTTAATTTAACCAAAATAATTTAACATCTATTTATTTTTATTTTTTTTTATTTCATGGAATTTATTTTAATTTTACCGAATTTATTTTTCTCTATTTATAATTTTTATTTCAATTAGTTTACATAATGTCTTCTTTACTTTTTTCTTTCAATTTTTTTACCTTTCATCTTATGCATACATGTCACATGACTTCTTCGGTATACTCAAACCTTTTTAATTTGTTTAATTTATCTTATGTTTGCCTAACGTATGTCGCCTACCTTATTATATGGTTACACATACCTTTTTTAGGACAAGTATATACACAAAGCATAAAACAATTCTTTTCTGTTTCAAATTATTATTTTTTTTTTTTTTCTTCATCTTTCAAAAACATTTCTAAACATATTCATATTCTTATAGATTTTTCTATGATACAATCATTTAATATAACACATTATTTATACATAAAAAGCTTTTGAAATATTTTAGCAACATTTTGGATATTTGAAAATAATTTGCAATTTGTTGGGTTCTAAATAATATCATGCCAGAGACTTTTATTATGTCATGATATTTCTGTAATTCTTTCTCCCACATAAGAAGAATAATTTTCTCCCTGTTGTAAATTACTTTAAGAATATTTTTTCAATATTTTCCTAATTTACGAAGATAAGAATTTATTTTTAAACTCACAATTTTCACTAACAGAAAACGATGAACTACTGCAATTAAAAGTAAAACACTATTTCCACACCAGAATTACAGAATTTCATTCTCGATTTTCGAAAAAAAATAATAGCCTATTTCATCAGGAATAATAACCAAATGACGTAACGAAATCAAAGAGACAGAAAGAACAATCGAACGCCAGTAATCTATTTCTACGGTTGAACGAATTGACTGAGTCACCGGACTCATACCCTTATCCTTGGAAGAGAACGATGGGTGTCGTCCCCCTTTCCCAATCCCAGATATGTTGGAAGGGGTAAATGTGGGAGAATTCCCGGACAAACGGTGAATCGGGGCAGAGAAATGTTATTGACGGGGTTATGATTATTCACTTAGATATAGCATTTGCCCGATTGTTGGAGGGATCGTTTGTTTAATGTCCGATCAATAATTATCTCCTGATAAAAATTTTGATTTTAAGATCATAATTTTATTATTATTTTTATTTTTAGAATAAAATATATTAAATAAATTTATATGTTTTTGGTATAGCAAGTTTTAATTGCTTTTTTTTGGTATAAATATTTGTATGTGTATGTTTGCATTTTTTAAAAATCTTAAGGGAATGGCACGAAAATATTTTCCGTAGTATTAAATATCGAAAATATATTAAATAGATTTTAAAGAATTAACAATATATATTTGTTCATTCTCAGAATTTGTTTCAATCTTTATTTATTCAGTCTTAGGAAGTTTAGATATTTCAACTTGAATTTATTCAAGTAAAGATATTTTAAGATTAGTAAATTTAATGATATAAAGTAAGAAAAAAATATTTTTTAATAACTGATATGCGTTACATTTAATTTATGACATAAGTATATTAGGCTCATTTAGTCTGTTAGTTTGGAAATATAGGATACGTATTTTTTCGAATTTTATTTAATATTTGGCAACCATCATTAAAATAACTATAACTTTTAAATATTTATTTAGAAGCTTTAATATAGCGAGTGAATAATGGAATAATTGAATGAAAAAATTGAAATAGGAAGAAAAATAAGCGAGAATTATATGAGAAAAGTAATGAATGTTTTGAGTCTGGGTGCAAATAAATAAATTTGAGCTTTCCGTTTTTTAAAAAAAATTTCAATTTTTAATTTGACGAATAACATTTTAAAGCCCAGTTTTTTTTTTCTTACATTAGTTTGAATTTATTACAAGTAAAATTTAACGCAACATGATACTGACTATATCAGATACTGAACATTTTGGTTGAACTTATTAACATTAAAGAAAAATAGTTCTTTTTTCTAAAAATTTAAACATAAATTAGAAAGAAAAAAACTATACAGTCTCTTTTAACATTCCTTCCTTTATGAGCCCTATTCGATAAAAAAAATGTTGCATACGATATGTAATTGAATTAAATTAGCATTTATAAAACATAGATGATAAGCAAAAGGCATAAACAATAAGTATAGACGATAAGCAAGGGATACTTTTTCTCTAGCGAAACCTGATAACAACAATCTTATTAAAAACCTGAAATTGACATCAACTGATGAACTCATTTTAAATGAAGTTGATGAGAGACTTGTCTGAAGTTCACCGACTGATTATTCACCCTATTCATTTGTCGGCAACTTTTCAAAACAAAGATGAACTTTATATCCTGGTACTAGAAATCACAATTCAGTTTTCTTGCCTTCCGACAGGGGCAGAAAGAGAAAATACTTTTGTTTTTTCTGTAGTTGTGATTGCTAATTGCCCATCTATTTGCTGAAGCGTTTAAGTGTGACGAGGAAATGTCAACATTTCGTCAGAAATCTCGCTTATTTAATAACTCTTCTGTAATTTCACAAAACAAACTGAAAAAAGTAAATTATCGAGTTGAGAGTTTCTTTACATTTTCATTAATTTTCAATGTCGCTAGTCATCGGTGCGTTAAAATGGTGAATGCTTACTCATTAGGAGAGTTATTATTCATTATTCAACGCTGAAGTTCAAATCTATTTTAAATTTTGAAAGAAAATTCATTAAAAATGATCCAGTAAACACTTTGAATTATGCTTAGCTTGATTAGTTATGTGTAATAGCAATGTGCTATTTAAAAAAAAACTTTAATTAAGCGACATTTTACAATTGCAATGTTACCTGTACTGCTTCTGTAACTCGGCAAAACCATCTACGCGAATGTTAATTATCAAGAACTAAGTTGGTAAAAACAATTAACTCTACTCTTATTGATCTAGTGTGCTGTTGTAGACAAATGCCAAGCTTTGACTATCATGCATTTAGCTCACCGATACTTTTAAGGCAGATCACTAAAACTTCTGAGTGTTCCACCGCATTTGTATACTAATGGTCTCCCAAACTCTCTCAAAATGCCAGATGCTTTTCTAGTTTAGTTAGTCCGCCAAGGTAGTTTGTATTCACTTTTTTGTTCATTTAATATCAGGAGTATAATATTTATATCCGTCGTTGAACAGCCGACCCAATTTTGAGTTTACAACTACTAATATCCAACTCCATAGCCTTATGATTTTTAACCTAATCCAGAAGACAAGAGAACTCCTGTATCAAGCGTTGAGAAAAATTTGCCTTCGTGGAGGACATTTTATTGGAAATATCCCGCCTTTGCGTTGCATGGAGAGGAAAACCATGTAAACCTCCCACAGTTAGCCCTACGTCAAGGGGACTCTAAACCCATAATCCGTCTACTACTGAGAATATTTTTCGTCATCACTGTGAGTGGTGCAAGCCGAGTGCGGAATTCGTATCGATCATCCATCACTGGGATTCGAACCTGGGATACTATAATTGGGAGGCGAGAGTTCCCCCTGAGCCACCACGGTTCCAGTCGTATAATAGTTCAAAATTTTGAGTGCAACATTTTTCACTTTTTTTTTATTACCTATATTGCCAGTTTATCTCGATTTTAAACGTTAGATTCCCTCACTGATTTCTACAATTTTGTTGATTCATCAATTTTGTTGATTCATCAATGTTGCTTGGAATATATTAGGCAATTTGAAAAATGATTTTTTTTAAAACTCATCTTTGATACCCACTGAACCAGAGGTTTCCAGTTTTTTTTCAGCTCATGAACCCTAAACTCTGACCTTTAAAAAACGTTCATTAGCAGGCGTAAATGTGCTAACTGATAATAAAAACTACATATTAATTTAAACTACAATCTAAAGTCCATAAATGTTTTTCATTGTTTCATCAATAACTCCTTAAAATTTGGTTTTATGTTACGCAGTTGAATTTCTCAATTTCTCAGCGGCTACGTTTTTGCTGTATAAATCATATCTAGTAGTCTTTACTCAATAAGTTAAGACTAATAGTTTTTGCTGCATAAGTTAAAATGGAAAAAAATAAGCTGAATTATGGTTCAAGGAAAAAAAAAACTTTTATAAACTATGAGAATGGTTACGCGAGAAAAATAATTTTTTTTATCTTAAATTTGCTTATTTTAATTAGAATTTAAAACTTCGATGAGAAAAACTGATGTAATCATTTGTAGATGCACATCCATTTAGTAATTTATTCAATATATTATTATTGAAAAAAAATTTTACACTGTAATTTTACACAAATATAATTTCATAAGAATAACCTTAATATTAAATCAAAATTCAATAACTGGTCCTAACTCACGGAACCCCTTCGTGCTTCCCACAGAACCCTGGGGACCCACGGAATACCATTTGGAAACCACTGCACTAAACCATTAAGTTTCAATGTTTTCAACACTGTTCTACATTAACTTTTAAAACGCAAGTTCTTTCCTGTTAAATGAAGAATAATCGGAATAAATTGTTTTCACTCTTTCGTTCTAATAAGTTTGTTACACTTGTAAATGAATTATATGCAAGGGAAAAGGAAGACCGAAAAAAAATTATTTCATTTCGTTTCGGAAATTATACTTGTTACATCTGTCTAAGCAGCTGTTTGATTGCTTTAGTTGACACGGTTGAGTTTATCTTCCGGGCGTAGCTATCAGAATGATGCTTTTCTGTCACTTTCTGACAGCCGAAATTAGGCACTTAACCGTAACCGTATTTGCAAACGTCTAACGACCATTCTCGCTTGAATTTTATTTTTTTCCAAACTCCAAACATTTATTTCATTGCCTGATTCGTAAGCGGTGCATCTTTCGGATAGGTTATGAATCGGCATACTACCTTTAACCATGAAATCTATTAATCCAAGTAACGTATCTTTAAGATATTATCCGAAATTGAAAAAGGAATTAAATTAAGGTAATATTAAAGAAGTAAATTGCTTATAAAATATTTGATTAAAAAATTCATAAGTTTTTTTTTTTCCAAATTTTATGTTTCAGAAAAGGGAAATTGATGTACGGTATACTTAAACTTATGTCATAAATGTTAAATATCTCTCAAAAAACAAATTATATTTTATAGGCTAGATCAATATTTACATTAACAAATTTAATTGGCATATAATTTCAAGGTTTGTAAATATTTACATTCAAACTTTAAATTAGGGTAGAAAGAACTGATCTCATGCTTTTGAAGGAAAAATTCTTCATCAAAAATTTATACAATGTTTGAAATTTTAGATCTCTAATGAACCATAATATCAATCCAATTTGATTTTATAATATAATACAAAGTTTAACCACGTTATTACATTTGTTAAACATGATTGCGCAATACTTAACAACTTAAAAATGCTTCAATTTAACACCTTATTAAGTAAAACTGGGGATTTTGTACATTAATATGTTTCAAGGCATCGACAATGTGGATCAAAACTGGACTGATGGTTTTGAAATTGTAATTATTCTTTTAAGCATATTCAGTTATACAGAAAGGCAACACGAATTCTCCCCTTTTCGTTGCAGACTAAATCTTTTTTAACATAAAAGCAACTCCATTTATCTTCGTGGGAATCAAAAAAAGTGCAACAAACATTCGAATCTCCCACTCAACTTTTCGAATCTTTACTACAAACACTTTACCATTTATTGCATATAACACTGCTAATATTTGTACTCGACTTTTTCATTCATTGATTCATTCTGAAAGCAAAAATCCATTTGTAATGTGGGCGGATATTTTTTCTGAATCCAACCACTTTCTAAGCCCCTCATTCGTTCCAACAAACACCCCCAACAATACTCGCAATCCACCAAAATCCTCCCCACTTGAAGTTCTAAAAAACTGGCACAGTGTTTTGGCTAAGGCAACTGGGTACCTAGCTTTGACGAAGTGTGCCAATTTTTTCTTCTTTTTATTTTTTTCCTTCCTAAATCTAGGTGTATTGAATGCTTCTTGGGTCAGGTACTTTTTGACCCCTAGCCACTGACCCCCTCGTGTGTTTGTCAATGAAAGTCCAAATGCTTCCGTCAGTTCCTGAAAGCGTGGGAGAGGAAGAAATGCTGGGTTCGAATCCAGGAAGTTTGCTCCGCAGTTTATTTGTAAACGGTTGTTTTGTTGAGGTTGCCGGATTTTTTTCTTGTTTCTTTCAGGGGTGGTCGGGAGTTTGATTCATTTGCTGTTGATGTCTCTAAAACGTCACTAACGTCACTTTCAGGATCTAAAATAAAATAAATTGGAATCCATTTTGCAAAAAAAATAATCATCCTCCTTAACAATGTAATAATCGAACAACACCAGCGTTCAAAAATCTTTGGTCAATTTAATGTTATTTTAATTTATCATAATAGAAAAATGAAAGAATAATGGCTTGTCTTTCGAAATAATCTTATGGTTTTCAATACAGCGCAGTTTTGCATGCATATTTAAAAAGATAATAACATCCAAATAATAACATACATGACATACATCTAAATAGTAACATTGATAGTGATCCAGTTTATAAATAATTGCATACATCCAAATAATAACATATAAGTAGCCAAAAGCTGAAAAAAGTTAAAGAGAATATAGTTCCCAAGGATTTTTTTATGCCACTGTGCTGTTATAAATGTCTCTGAAATGATATTGAGGCTTTATGTTTGCACAAAATTAGCTATTCTAACATATAAATATGAATATATTTTGCACATATATCAGAAAGTTAAAAATAATTACACATTAAAAAATAAAATAGTTATTGCAATTTCGAGATTTGTCGTTTTTTAATTAAATAAGTTTATTATTTCATTGTAAACAAAAAATTGTATTGTTAATAATAAAATAATAGCTAAAATAATACTGTTTATTTTGAGTCAATAGTTTACGCGATTTAATTTAATTTCTTCAGTGCAAATCTATTTGCTTCATTTGTTAAATCCTCGGAGGGGAAAAATTTAATACAATTGAACAGCTTTTTTTTTTAGTTAGATAAGTGTTTTTTTCAGCAATGAAATTTATTTACCAAAGGATACTAATACAACCATACACATTTTCCATGGGTTAGTAAGGTTTGGGTTTCATTTTTGCAGTTAAAACCATTTGGTGTATCAGTGTCTGATGCTAGCAGGAAAAAAAATGCACCATATCCAGTAGAAGGTTAAAATTTAGTTTCTGCAGCGAGTTCCAGTCATGTGCATCAGTGCATGCAGTTAGTTTTAAAAACTACTATATTCCTATAGTTATCAATTTGGTTTTTCAATTGATAGTACTAGTAATGAAAATGTATCTTTTATGCCATATATCTTATTTATACGTTTTAATATACACACCTCTCTAATATTTGGTTTAAAACTTTGCGTAGTATTGTATTGGCAAAAAATATTTTAATGGCAAACAAAGTCTTAAAAAAATGTTTGCCATCTTTTCAACTGCTAAAAAAAACTAAGTTTGCATTAGCACTTGCCATGGTGATTGACCATTGCTCCAGAACTAATTTGCAAATCGCCAAAGTTGAATCATCACAATGCAAACAAATTTTATATTAGTTTTATCATTATTTTATTAATTAAAAATATGAAAAGCATTTAGCACTTACTATTATGATTCATATTTCTCTATTCCTTTATGGTTCTATTATGATTGACTTAGCTTCATTTTTGTGTTAAACATTTTATTCAAACAGGTAAATTTAAAAAGAAAAAAAAAAAAAACATCGTTTTTTTTCTGAACTTTAAAACAACAAATAAACCTTTTCTTTTTAACAATAATGATTCTTCATTTCAAAACAAGGCTTAAAACTTTGTTTGCCATCAGCCAAATACAACTAAAGTTTGCATTTAGCACTTGCCATTGTGATTGACATTTCTCCTGACTGATCTGTACATCGCAAATGCAGAATCTGCATAATGCGTAGAACATCCATTGTGATATTGACGTCACATCAAAAAACACTGCAGATGCTCATAGATCTGTGACATGATGTGAAAAAGCATGGGCGAGGGGGAGGGAGACAACTCCACCCCTCTCCCCCAATCTTCGATGATATCTGACTGAGGGGTGGTTGTGGAAAGGCAGTCAAAGTTTGCGAAATGTTCTTTTCGCAGCTGTCATCAACATCTCTGGTACAGAACATTTTTCGGTGATTCTTTTTTTTTCTCCTTCCAGTTTAATGCAGCTTGTGTTTCTATATTTGTTTTTTATATACAAGACATCAGATATTCTTGGGTTCTCAACTTAAAGCTGATAGGTAAACATGACGTTTACGCTGGGCCCTGCCCTTTGTTTTTCTTACGTTAGATTGTTGGGGTCATTGCTATTAAGAGCCTTGTCTTTCTTTCTTTGTATGTCAATATTTGCCGATATCATTCAGAAATATTTTTCGTTTAATTTTTTCACCACCTTGAGTTTGATGTTCTCTCCCAACAGCAACTTTTGGTAGTTGTTGTAATCTTTAAGATAGTCTAGACAATGTTTTTTTTTTATTTTATGGCCTTTTCATATTTTGCGCAATCTTTAGGACATTGATTATGAAGAAATTTAAACTATGATGTTAATCACAATAAAGCATTAACCCCAACAATACTCCGGCCACAAATTTTACTAAGTGTTTTGAATGATATTGATTAATTTTGGGAATTATTGCTCTAAATAATAAATATTTAATAATCAAGTTGCAATTTTTTTGCGAAATATCTGATACAATGCTAGTAAGTTTAATGAATTCTAGTAAATATCCTTTTTGAAAAATGTTTTGTGTGATAACAATAAATTTTCCGAACATAAAAAATAAATTTATTGAAGAATTTATAGTATTGTAAATTGTTTAATTTTGAAAGATCATAATTGCATGACAACTATAATTAATTAATTTTAATCCAAGGGAAAAATTATATATGATCTCAAAGAAACTAATATAAGGGGAAAAAACTAAAAGAGATGAAAATAGCTTTTATTTATAATTATGATTGTTTATATTAAGCATATTAAATGACATTTTATTAATTATATTTAAATTACAAATTTTATTTTAACTTTTTATTCAATTTACTATTTTGTACTTCTTTATTTATTTTTGTTGTGAATGATAATTTTACTTGGATTAATATTTCTTCTATTTTGAGAAATAATTTTTATTAAAACACATTACTACGTTTGGGTTGGGACTTTGTTGCTGTTTCTCAAAACTATTTTTTTTTTTTTTTTTTTTTTTTGAAGTCAGTAGAAAATTTTTGAAACATAAGGAAATTGTTGAAACATAAATATATGGAAATTTTTGAAACATAAATATCAGGAAATTTTTTAAATATAGATATATATAAAAATACACAGACATATTAAAAGTAAGACGTGGTTTTCAATGAAGTTTTAAGTACCGGTTTTACTAGTTAATGTTGATAATGCTGATCACAGAAATGTGTACGAGTTCAAATATTTGGAAATAATGTTCTGGAGTAAGTAGTATATTTCTCTCATTTCCCAGAATTATTTATTTTAAATAAGAATAAAAAGTAATAATTTAAAAAAATATGGCATCACAATTATCAAAATGTATTTTTTAAAATTTTTTATCTTTATTCAATTGTACATATATATTTTTGATGATTAATCTTTACGTTAGATATCTGTTTTACTTGACTAATTTACGTTTCTTTTTTTTTTTTTCGTAATTCAAATAAAAATAAATGTTAAGGTCAATAATAGCCAAAACAACAAAGATGAACAGGTTCATAAATGAAATGCCAAATTTTTGTTCAAATTTGCTTAATTATATTTTCTAATTTGCACGAAGTGTGCATGCGTAGAAAATAACTATCATGTATAAGAAAATAGCTATCATTACGAAATCAATATTGACATTATTCTTAAGATGTAGCAATAGATTCGAAATTTAAAATTCATAAACCGAAAGACCAATTTCCCTTACGAATCACGACTTCCCTTCAATTTCTGCTGCCAGGCACGTCCACCCTAAAACTTCGGAAGCCCTACGACACTGGCTCTTAGACATGACCCCGAAATGGTCAGCGAACCGCAGACTATAGGAAATCTTCCAAATGCGTCTTCGACTGATTGAATTTATATTCATAAATGTCCACCAAAATTAGCACTGATTGCAGAGAAAATGGTTTTCGTGTTTGATTAGTGGTTTTATTCAGCAGTGATTTAGCAAATTATATCACGTTTTTGCCGAAACTTTGGCGTGGAATTATCTTCCAGCAAGTATACTTAAACATTCAGATTACTTGCCAAACTCCATCGTTTTTTTGAGCCAATGTGACAGGGATTGTACTTTGTTCCAAATTGGATTGGAGATATGGAGAATGGATATGTGATAAGGAATGTTATACGCTTATTGATGCAGATTGTAATCTGTAATATTATTCCTATCAGATTTATATCATACTATCACTCAAGTTAAGGGATGGGTTATTCGATTTATTTTTGCTTGATGGTCAAAAAATGCTGTTGCCAATTTTCTTATATATATATATATATATATATAATCTTATATTCGTTCGTGGAAGAGTACTGTAGATGCTGTTAAAACTTATGTTCTTTAACTCTAAACCGTTTAAGAGATTGTTACCAAACTAGTTTTTTGAGAACAATGTTTTTTTTTTTTAAAAAAAATGCGCTTTATTAATTATATAATTCATTTAAATCTTTAATTTTAAGAAGTTTATCTATCCATTGAAGTTTTCCCCCCTAATATTTAGAGGAAGTAGATTAAACTTTAAATCTCTCTTTTTTTGATGTTATTTGACGTTTAAAATAATAAATCCTGTAACGCTCAGAGTAAATGTAAATAAATCCACTAAACATTCTCGATTTCTATTAAAAGGTTACTTTTTATTCGAATTGTTTTTTATTTAATCACAGTCTAATTTACACAACTTTTTGCTTAACATTTAATTTAGTTATTTACTAATTTAATTAGGTCTTGGCCAGATTTTTAATTATACTTAATATTTTTTAACAGATTTAATCAGAAAGAATAAGGGAGAAAAATCTCACTTGAATAAAAAAATTTCGTATTTTCGTATACAGAATTTCAATTCAATCATAAATAGTAAATTATTTAAACAAAGCACATTGTAAAGCATGTAAGACCATCCTTTAAAGAAATTGTATGGTGTTCTATACACTTTGAAACTGTGTCCTTTGTTTCCCATAAGATTCTGTACGCACCATATGCTTTATAATAATTGCTGGTACGCTGATTGTAGGATTTATGATTTCCCTTTTTTTCATGAGAATTTGTCGCAATATTTTCAGGTAAGAACAAATCTTAAAATAAGAAAAGTCAAAACTTTGGCTCAGACTTCTCCTTTTAAAACTTTCACAATAATACTATCTTCTAGGAACATCCTTATATTGTTATATAAAATTGAACAATATCTGTAGAAACAAGTATTGTTTGCTATATTTTTTTTCGTATTACTTCTATTATTAAAAGTAAAGCTTAGTTAATTGCATTAAAATACATCAAATTCGTAAATCCAATTGATTTAATGAAACAAAATCAATAGGAAAAAATCCTAAGCTCATTTCTATGGAATAAAAAAACTGTGATAAAATTACCGTAACGTGCTGTTATAATATTTTTAAAAATAAATAAATGAATGAATAAAAACATAATTCTGATAATGGAAGCTAAAATATACTGCATTTAATCCATTCATTTGGTAATTTTTGTGTTCATATGGTAACGGTTTGCCAAAAATTCTGATTTTCAAAATCGTAGTTCTTATCATCACAAATTAAGTAAAAAATACAAAATTAAAAAGTAAATTTAACCAAACAAAAATTTTTTTTTATGCCATACTAAGAGGTATCATTAAGAAAATTAGCTAATTTTACCACATTTTCCAAATTTTATCATACATTATAAAAATATATTTTAATGTTAATTTTACCAAGGCGTTTTGGTAAAAACTGCAGATCTTTTTGGTGTTCCCGCAAACCCGGAAATACGATAAAACTTACTGTATTCTGATAGTTCTGAACATACTTTTTTCTCAGTTTATGGAGAATTAAATAAATCCCTTAAAGCGAAGAGTTAATTTATAAATATAGGACAAAAATACACGCTTTTATGATTAAAATTTCTAACATGATAGACCTTATCCCGCAAAACAAAGCCTAAAACAGACTTGTCAATACGAGCATCTCTAGTAGTAAGTCAAGAACATATCAGGGGGTGGTCATTCATTTACAAACCCCTGTCTTGGACAGTAATCCCTAGGGATCAATATTCTTCCGGTTCCCCCACTATAAACACTCCCACAATATTAAGAGGTCATTCTGTTCTTTGTCACAACCATATATATCTTCTTATAGAAGGAAGACTAATGCTTTTCTAGTTCGTAGCTTTACGAAGAATGATTCATTCAGATTTTTTTTTTTTTTCGATCTTGTTTTATTGCTCTAAAGGTTGGATTTCATATTAAATAATACATTGATATAATTGTGACCATAGGTAAACTTGTTTCAAATGGTTCATTATGGTTTTGTTCTCTTTTGTTACATTTATCTAAATTTAGAATTTCGTAATAGCATAGTTTAAAACGTTTCTATCATAGTTCAATGCATTTTTTTAATTTCAATAGTTTGTTGCTCAAAATTTAGAATTTCGTAATAAGATCATGCATAGGATTTATTAGTGATCCTTACTTTACTATGGTCAAATGATTTATTCATTCATACGTTTTTCAACTTTTTACGTTTGCTGCTGTAAACTTAGGATTTTGTAATAAGATCATGCATAGCTTTTGTTAATTTATTATTATTTTTTTTACTTTGATCGATAAAAATGAAATATATTTTTTCCCTGTCAGATTTTTTTTTGATTGAAAGTCTAGTTAAATCACTTACAGAATTAGTCTATGAAAAAATTAATTTTAAAAAGGTTTTAATTTCAAATTCTTTAAACTGTTGGTATTAGGACCTAACTTTTTTTAAAATTTCAATCGCAATTGATTAAATATTCATACACAAAAAAAGCAAAAGAGCAATTGTTGCAGTTAAATACCTTTATTCTATGTGATTAATCCTCTTAATAGCGAAATAATAGTGCATCTAGCGTAAAATATTAATTTACCAAAAAAAAAAAAAAAAAAAAAAACAGCAGTGATTTAAAAAATGGCTGCTTAAAATCACGTAATTTGTGGATAACATAACATAGAATACTTAATTAATTAAAAGCTATTTTGAAATTTATTCATAGAAAGATCATATTATCATGTTTGCTATTTTAAAAGTAATGTTTTGTTGCAAGGAATGTTAATGAAATGATACAGCATATTCAAATTCAGTCACAAAAAAGTAATTTTATACAGATAAGGCCAAATATATTTTAAAATTATTTGCACATTTATATCTCGTTACATGGTACTCTACTTCGTTCGAAAGTCTATAAAGTAGATAAAAAGACACGTGAACCTTCAACTTTCCTTTATGTATTTAATTTCGATTAATGTCGCCAATATTTCAACACAAACGCGCCGATAGGTGGATGTTCCCGTCAAACTACCTCTTATAAATCGCCAATATGGCGACCTCACGCTCGGAATTCGTAATATTGCAATTAAGTGCCACACTTTCTCGCACTACATTTCACGTCAAGAGATAATCTTTTGAAAACCATCCGTTGGATAATACTTCTTTCAAAAAAGAAAGGAAAAAAAAAAGAAAGAAAAGAATTAAGGAAAATATATCTTTTTTTCTCCTTTGAACAGCTTTATGGGAAGGTTTTTTCAACTTTATATTTTATTTTCAATATTTTTTGCCTTTAAGTTTTACTCGTACAGAGACACTATCCGCTTAATCGTCTCTGTTCTTGTCAAAAGAAGATTACCACGCCATATTTACGCCAAGTTGGCGAGGCCTTTTGCATTGAAATAGCCCACTTGAAGGGTTCAAAACGGGGCTACTAGAACCACTTACTTAGACTGCCCGCTGTGCAACAGGTCTAGGTTGATTTCACTGCCAACCCCATTTAACTCTTTTTAAAGTCAGACTTTATAATAAATAGATTTTTTTCCTACCCCATAGAGTGAATTATCTATCAGTTATACATTTCAGTTTTAAATCCCTTTTTTTTTCAATAATTTATTTAATGTTAGTTTGCAACAAACATACCTAAAAATTTAAAACTAAAATTATTTTTAAAACTCTGGGTATTTTTTTTAAACACCATACAGTGAACTATCTTTCAGCTATTCGCTTTAATTTTAAGCCCCTTTTTTTAAATACTTTATTTAATGTTAGTTTACAATAAACTTACCTATAAAATAAAACCTACAATTATTTTTTCATGCGCTTGCTATCGTACGAATCGTATCGGCAGCAAATAAGCATTGTTTTTTCGAAATTTTTTATCCTATAGTTGTATTTCTCCTAAATATTAAAATAAAAATCCATTTAAAAAAAAAAAAAAACTATTATAGGAAAAATTAAAAAAAAAAGAAAGAAAAGAAAGAGAAAATAGTTGTTCTGATATTTGGAACTTTAGAATTAAACTTTAACCTTTTTGCAAAACTTTAGTTGAAGAATTAAGAGAAAAACAACTTTATTACACAGAAAAGCAGCTTGATAATGATCACACTTGAAAAAGATAGAACCAGAACTAATACAATTTTGCAATATTTTTATTTTAAGAATAAACTTTTAAAAATTTTTTTCGATAATTCATAATTTTAAGACACCAACTTTTTGCAAAACATGGTTTTTGTGTGATTATTTCTTCTCTATATCAATTTGGATTTTACTCAATTTCACATAACTTTACTTCTTTTAATATGTTGTGCATAACCTGGTTTAGATTTACTTCTTTCACAATTACAAAGTGGCACGTACTTAGTTATCCATTAATAATTTGTCGCCGAAAAAGCATAAATTTAGCCTAAAATTCTTTGCTGAAAACTTAAACAACAATAAACTTTCATTTGTTTGTTACTATCTCAACAAATATTGTTTCGAAAAAGCAAAAAAAAAAGAAGAAAAAAAAGATTATATTTGTTTGAAACAACCCGGGAGAAAAAATGAAAAAAAAAAAAAAAAAAGAAGGAAAGAAATGAATTTATCCACCTACTTTCACAGTTTGCTATTGACAGCCACGAGTTACTAATTACCAAATCCATTTTGAATAGTCACGGATCAGGACACGTGCCCCCTTTTATGGGCCCCCTTCTTTTTTTACCTTGATTTATAAGAACATCCTGACAAGGTAGTTAGTCCAGCACGCAATTTATACAAGAGGGAAATATGTACACATTCGACAAGCATTAAAAGCTTTTTATTTCTTTTTGTAATGCGCTTCGAATGTATTTTTTTTTCTTCTTATATTATTATTTTACAGATTCCTCTGTGTTGTCTTTTTCGCGTACTATTTCCGCGCTTAATTTTGGGGAGTGTTTGAGACACCCCTCTGAGAACTGTCTTATAAAGTCGTATTTACGATTTGAAGGCAAAATTGGTAGTTTTGGTTCTCAGAAAGAGATTACGCATGTTTTTATTTGCTTATTCTTAAATCTCAATATTTAGAAACAAGTATCTGGTGGTAATAGGAGTATTGATATCTTTAAGTTATAGAACTTACAAATTCCTTTATTTCTGGTTAAAAGCATGATTTGTTGATTTCAAATGAGTAATCAGTAGGAATATTCATAGATTTGAAGCCTTATCAATCGACGTATGGTCTCTGATTATTGTTAATATTAATGGATACATAATTGTTGAATAATAGTTAAATACTTTGAAGTTCAAAAGATATATTTAAAGAGCATGTTACAACGGTGTGTGTTAATTAAAAACGGTGAATAGTGTTTATAGTAAATAGTGTAACGGTAATTAGTGTTGGGATAATTGTAAAATATGTTTTTAAAGTAACTCAAACATTGTTAAAGTAATTTAGATTTACTTCAGAATCTTTTCAATTAACTAACTCTAAATTTAGATTTAAAGTAAGTATTATGAAATTCCTTTAGAGTAATTTGCAAGAACTTGACAGTATTTTACAAAAACTTTAGATTTAGTGGAGCTTAAAATGTACTCTTTAAGCCATTCCTAAATTAGTCTAAAAGACAATTTACTTTGGAGACCGACCCTTTAAAGTTAACTTAATAGGGAGATTAGATTACTAATCAATAGAACTGAACTTTTCTTTAGGGTATAAAATATTGTGCAGGGATTTAAAATAGTAAGTTTTATTTTTGAAAAATAGTTAACAAACTATTGAAACAAAACATCACAAAATATGAATAAAAATCGGTCTTTTACGTTTTCCTAATTTCATATACAATTCACTTCCGAAACCAGTCGGATATACATCAAATATCCATTTAGACTAGATGTTAATAGAAGGCAGATGATAATAAAAGAACAAACAAATAATACAAACGAATTCCCAGGAAGTGTATTTAATTATGACGTTGGCAACAGGACATAATGCTGTCTCTTCACAGATACAATGGACTGCAAATGCTTTGTGAACAATTGAGCAACAGGAGTTCTTGCTGTACGTGATGCCCACAGTTGTTCTATACAGCATTTTAAACGAGTTCTTTATTCATTTGGATGTGTTTTGCTGTTTGTTTCGAATGATTAATTTTAATTAATGGTTGTTCCGTATACACTTTTCGTAATTGCTGTATCGTAGTTCAAAACCTCTATCACTAGTCAATACGATAAATCGTATAGGCAGATGATCAATGGCGTAAGTCAAGAACCTTGTTGCCTTTTATTCTCTTATCATTTACAGAGATAAAATAAGTGTCCAGTTGCAAGGAATAGAAGAATAGGTGTTGCGGACGTCTAATTGCTTCTAGTTTTAAGTAATTAGATTTAAAAAGTAAGGTAGACTGCAGTGCCTCTAGTGGTAATATTTTAAACCAATTTATCAGTGAAAAAAATTTTGTTTGAGCTTTTTCTCTAACGGAATCTTATATTAAGTGTTATTATTTTAAAACATTGCTTTTAGTTTAAGATAATTAAAGTTGAAAAATAAGATAGGCCACACTGCTTTTAGTGGTAATATTTCGAACTAACCTAGCGGTGAAGAAAAAATGAATTGATTAAAGCTCTTTCTATAACAGAACCTTACATCAAATGTTATTATTATTTTTTATATTGTTTCGAATTTTAAGTAATTAGATTTAAAAAAGAAAAAAAAAAACAGAATTCAGTGCCATTGGTAGTAATATTTCAAATCAACTTGTCAGGGAAAAATGAAATAAAATTGGTCAGAACTTTTCCAATAATAGAACCTTACATTGGATGTTATTAATTTACAAAAAAATTAATGTACTTGAAATCTCAACTAGTCACACAATTATTAAGTTATGCTATACAAATTTTGACCTTCAAAATAGCCTAAAATACAAAAAAAATTTTTTTAGAATGTAATGCGATGATTGCTTAACTTATTTTACGGAATTATTAGGAACTGTTCCAACTATTTTGACATAAAATTAAGTAAATTATTTATAATATCTCTCTCTCTTTTTTTTTTTAAAATTAGCTTTTTTACTATTAATGTTCACATTATAAGTTAATTTAATGTATTTATGAGTTCATACAAATTTAAAGTAATAACTTCTGTTCTGTTTTATTTGTAAAAACCGCCTTCACAACCATCACAACCGTAAGTTACAACTACAGTTAATTGCAACTTAAAAGTAATCTTTAATTTTTCAAAGCAGCACATAGCATACTCAATTTTATTTTTATATTTATTAATGATGTATGATTTTTTATTTTATTAATTCTAAGAATGGCCTAAAAAGGCATTCGTTTTTGCTGACGATTTTGAATAAAGTTCCAATTCTATCACCTGTCATTCGAATCATAATAGGCCCTTCCGCCGACTGCATCTCACAATCCGAGCACGTATTAAGGCGGTATTTATTTCAACATTTGTTTTATTTTGGCTTTTAGATGTTTGAACGTGTTTTGTCTACTTTTGTTTGTAGTCAAGCGTCCGTATGGTCTGTAACCATCTTTTGCTACTCAATTAAATTTCAAACCTACAAAAGCAAAGCTTCTTTCATATTCGAATGAGGATATTTGATCACTTGAATAGTTAATGGTGCTGATTTGAACAAAAGCACTTAATAAAGATTCATCGGACCGCCAAATGGAGAGAATTGGCGAGGAAAAAGAAATAACTCGTTGTGTATCTGTTGTTTGGAAATTAGAAAAAGACAATGATGAACACTGCGTATATCTAAATTGGAAGTTTTAAATGTAAGATAATTGTGCGTGGTTAAAGAGCGAATCAATTTTCTTTGTAATTTTAAAAGCTGTTCATCCAATAATGATTTCTTCATTTAATACCTTTTGTATGTTTGTTAAGGATAAAAAAAGAAATGGTATGAATAAATCATTTTATAAACGTAATGAGTGTTAGAGGTTGCAAACTATTAATTATAATTTCATGTATTATTATTATAATCCAATTATTAAAACAAGTAGCAATTTTCTGCTAACTGTTGATGGAGTTTTTTTTTTCACGTATGTGTTTTTTCTAATTATCATTATTTGTCGATTTTTTTTTTTTTTTTTGTTCGACACAATTTTGTTGTTTCTGGAGTTAAAATACTCTGAGTCATGTGAAGTTTTTAAAAAGCAGAATGGGTAGCTTGTAGAAGATTTTAAAATGTACTCGTATGCATAATGTTTATTAAGTTGTCACATAAATTAAACCAAACATAAAACGTGTTTGGTAATTGTTAAGTTTATTTTGAAAACGCTCACATTAAATCTAAAATTAATATCAAACATTTTATTATTGAATGTAATCATAAATATTCATTCTGGTTTGACTTTAACTGAGATTGATTCGTCTCAATTTTAAATATTTTTGGCGTTTTTGAATAAAATTAATTCTGTTTTTGTCTTTAAATAAAATTTATTTTTCCTCTTATTAAATAAGATTCATTATGTTTCGGCCTTTAAATAAGATCATTCATATTATTTTTTAATAAAATTCACGATGTCTTGTCTTTTAAATAATATTTATTTTTGTCGTTTTTAAATAATATTCATTTTATTTTCTCTTTGATTGCGACTCAATTTTGTGTTTAAATGAGATAGAGCTTAAGTTAAACAGTTTTAAGAAGAAAAGAAAAATATTCTTCAAACTGTTTACAAGTAGAATTTTTTAAATCGCTAAAGCGATTTTTTAATGTGTTTTTCAATGCTAATAGTCTTTAGCGTATTTGTTGAATCTGTATTCGATAAATCGTTTTTAAGTACTTATAGACCCAGGTATATTTTTATAAACGCAAATGGATATATATTTTTTTACTGTAATTAAAAGTCGGAATGTAATAATTAAAGAATAACAATTTAATGTTAAAGCTGATAATTAATTTAAAACGTGAAGAAAAAACGTGCTAATATACATTATGTGAAGGTCAAATCTATGAAAAGGCTTAATATTATAGCAAGCTATTTTATCTAAATACTAATTAGTGAAATATTTTCCTTAAAGGAAAACAACTAACGTACAAAAGTAAAAAATAAAAAAATACCCATTGTAAACTCCGTGTCAATAACCTATAAGCTTTATAGAGTATAGAACTTACCGAAAATTCATTTCTAGAATTAATTGATTATCTTGGAGCACTTTTTCTAAAAGCTTTAATGATGGAAAAGAAAACATTCCTTGTGGTTTGAGCGTGCCACTTGTTCATGTACTACTTTGCCCAGTGAGTAATGGTAAAAAGGTTGACTAGATGAACTAAGGGTAGAATACCAGGGAGTAGAGTTGAGGGGTTTCTAAACAGATGAAAGAAAAAGGGGTTATTAGAATCCGGGAGGGTGCTGGGTGAAATGTTTATATTTCTCCAAATTGCTACCTTTCACGTGTAAAAGAATGGATTGGTGTTTTTTGTACCTCCTCCGAATTATGTCTGATTGTAGTCTTTTTGGTATAATTCCTGCTTTTAGTGCAAAATTCATTTAGTTTTGATGGCTTAAGAACCGTTTGAAAAATGTGAGTTTCTTATAGTCAAGTTTAGTTTGAAAAATGTTTCTTCTCCTTGAAAAAAAAATAAATAAATAAAAAATAAAAAATAGATTTTATTATTATTATATTACTATTACTTTTGGATTTTAAATATCATTAAGCAGCAAAAATTTTTTTATGGAGGGAGGTTTGAAATTGGTCTAGTTTAATATTTATAAGATACAGAAATTTTGAGTTTTTCAAGAGACATTAACTTGTAACTTAAACACGATTGCATACGAACATTAAAATTAATTATTATTGTTATTTCAATTTATATTTGTGATGTAACTGTAGTCTGTGACAGTTATGATTTGAGTTCAGATATGTAACTCAATTTCGAATTCAAGTACAATGTTTTGAAATAATATTTTTTTTAAGGCATATGGGGAAATGATTTATCTTTACTTTGTTATAAAAATTGAAACTAATAAGATTAAAATTACATTAAACATAGTCTTATTAATTTAAAAATAAGTATTTTTGCGTTCTTATTAATTTAAATATAAGTATTTTTGAGTTAGTCCTCTCTACGATAATTTCCACGAAAAAAAAAGTCCTGAAGTAAAATTTTGTTTTAAAAATTGTTTGAAGAGCTCACACTAAAATATTGCTTTAAAAGCCAAATATTACAGTTCAAAAGTAATAGTCGATAAAAAAAAAAATCTTATAAGAAAATAACATTTTTACAAATATAATAACAAATTTGATATAAGTTTGATCTTGAGTTTTTGTAGCAATCTAAATCATTATTAACATTTCTGCACTGTAAGAGATTTTTTATAAAATTACGGTAAAAATTACCGGCACTCAGAATGCTGGTACTTTTTACAATAAAATCCATTTTTACCGGAACATATGTTACGGAACAAAAAACAGCTATATACTATAATTTTTGCAGTAATAATTACATTAAAATCACTCTAACTAAATAAATATATCTGTACAAATCACGACATAATATTTTACGGTAAAAATGGATTTTACGGATGCTTCACTAAGTGCCGGTGGTTAATACCGTGATTTCATCCAGAATTTTTTCCAATGTATTTGAAACCTATGATCACAATTAAAACAACGCATGATTTCATACGAAATCCAATGAAACAAAATCGAAAAAATTTTTTTGAATGAATCATCCTTCCACTTTTACCTAAAATGCCGGTACTTTATACTGCAATTTGATCCGGAATTTTTTTCAGACTGGTCCCTTTACTTAACTGTTTTTAAGTAAAGTTATTAGCAAATGTTTAGTTAGAAACCTTACTATCCTTTGACTTTTGTTAAAAACTTGGACCATAAAATTGGTTGCTTAACTGTTTATAAGTATTCCCTATTTGAAACTTTTAAGTATGTGACAGATGCTGTGTTAGCTTTCACCTATTCATGAAAACACAAGTAGCATGCTCCCCGAGGAAGCAATGCGTCCTTGTGGCAAAGTCCATTACACGCATTCTAATTTTGCTTCCAGAAACCCCAAGGTACCGGGATTTTCAAGTAATCCCTGGCGTCATTAAGTGCCTGATACAAGGACCTATTCCGTCTGGGGACTAATCTTTTGGTTTCCATCAACTTGGTAGAACACAATCTTCTGCAGTCAGTTCAACTATATTTGGATGTACGATTGTTGGTAAGTTTCTACTCGGCTAAAGTTTGAGGGGCCGTAGACAAATGAATTTCATTTACATTGAGTGTAATAGGTATGACTCGAGATAGTTTTAAAAACATTTCACTCAAGATTTTTCTTCTCGTGCATTTAATAATTCTTTTTTACTCGAAAGTTTGTTTACAATCAGTCATCTTTCGGTGTATTCGTAATTAATCAGTAGATAATTCAATGGTATCAATCAGTAGAAATATAGGAGTAATCAGTAGATTTGGTACTACAGTAGATCAGTAGATTACTATCAGCAGATCAGTAGATTACTATCAGCAGATCAATAGATTACTATCAGTAGATCTTTACTATTTCAATGGGTTATTTGCCATTCAGAAAGAGCAAAATTTTTCTGTAGGTGAAAAAAACAGAACGTTAGCTGGATGGATTATTTTAGAGATTAGTTGTACTATGAAGCATTTGAAGATTATTTCAGAAATTCACGTTAGATTTATAACCTAACTAAAAATAATTTTAGATATTTTTTTAAAAATTATTATTTTTTACAATAAGTTAGATAAGTTTGCTTGTGGAATTGATGTTCGGTGGTAATGTTTACTGGCAATTAGGATAGAAATTTGAACAAATTTAATCGGTTTCGCTGAGTTTTGTTTACAAAGAGTTGCAAAAAGCTTGTTGAGAATTTAGTGCTATTCTGGAATGTTTAAAAAAATTCTGGGTATTTATGGAATTGCGTTTTCTTTATTTTCATTTTTAAGACTGTTTTTAGTTCCTTAGTTTTAATTTAATTTCTTTTTTGAAAGATTTGATTACATCTTTAAAAAAAAAAATTGGGGCTCATACGTGCATGCAGCATTAATTTTTTGTAACAGATATTGTTTAATAAACTTTCACTTAATATGAATTTTTTAGAGTTATGAAATACACATATTTTTTATTACTTTCTTTAAATTTTTACTACTTATTATTATCCTAAGCTTTAGTGTAAGTATTCAAATTTACTCTTTATATTAAACCAAAATGTGAGTAGTTAAAAAAAAAAAAAAAAAAAGGAAACATGTTTCATATTCAGATCACTGAAAAAAATTAGAATAGATCTACCAACTGAATCATTTCTTTAAACCAGTTCCACTCCATCTGATGGTGCTCAAACAGCGTAAAACAGGCTTATGACTACTGACCCACGTAATCAGCTACCGATTTACGAACGCAATTTCAAATACTGGATTCTATTGTGTAAAAAGTAGAGAGGAAACCACAGTTTTTTTCTTACAATCGTTTTTTTCGTAAAAAACCTTCTCGTTTTAAATGTGTCTGAAAAGCACTCTCTTTAACAGGGCAAACGTACTTGAGATTAGTTACATTGGTTTACACGGCATGTTGCACATGTAGATAGTATCGGCCCGACTTCTATAGACTTAAAAGTCAGGGAAGCATATGTTCTCTTACTATTTCTACAATGCAGTTTTTTTTCCTACATCGCTCTTTCAAATAGTTTCTTCGTTTTATTAGTTTTATTTTGTTGAAATGTTTTGTACTTTTGCATTATTTGAATGTTGCAATCCTTATAGGGGAAGGATTTGTGGGTTGTAACATATTGTTAATGTATGGGTGTTGTGCTGCTTTGTAAAAGGTTCTTTTATATATATTTTTAAGCCTAAACCTTGAGATAGCAGAACTGCTATTTTTTTATATAGATTATTGTCAATATATTGTATTGATAAAGAAATATAGTAACTTTTTTTAATATTTTATGTAATTTAACAAGTGGAAGGTAATAATAACTATCTTATTTAGAAATGAAATTTATATGCTTTTGATTAAGTTTTCTTTTCTTGAAAGTATGCATAATTTAATAGCACAACATTCATAATTTGTACACAATTAGTTCGCATTCATCAATCAATATTGAGACTAAATTTGGCTAGAAGTTAGTTTTGTTTGCATTTCCAGGAACAATAACTATAAAATATTTGTTTACACGCTATAAAAATTAACTTTGAACTATAAACAAAGTGTATGCATAATTTTCTCATCCAGTAATTAAAGCAGCAAGACATTGTAGATTGTTGCCACTGTAATTCTTAAATTGCTCCTCATTAATCTGAAATAGTAAATTATATTATATCATGCATTGAAAAAGTAAATGTTAAATAAATTAACAGATTCTAGTTATGATATTGGCATTAAATTTGGCTAGATATTAGTTTTGTTTAAACTTGCAGAAACAATATATATTTATAAAAAGTTTGATTATATGCCCTATTAAAATTAATTTTGAACTATAAACAAACTGTATACCTAATTTTGCAACTAAGTAGTTGAAGCAACAAGCCAATATAGATTGTTGCCATTTTAATTTTTAAATTGATTCCCATAAATCTGCAATAATAAATCACATGATATCATTCACTGAAAAAGTAAGAATTAAATAAAGCAACAGATTCTAATAATGATATTGTCGTTAAATTTGGTTAGAAGTTAGTTTTGTTTGTACTTACACAGAAAAATTAAATATGAAATGTTTGTTTGCATATTAACCAAATTTGAATTCGAACCATAAATAAAGTGTCTACATAATTTTGCAAGCAATTAAAGCAACAAGCACTGGTTTGGGAAATAATTATTTATACTCCAAATTCAAGAGACTCAATCATAATGATCCTTGGACTAGTAGCCGTTGATGAAAATGACTTCCCCAAAGAGAATACTACTTCTCCATTGTCAATAAGACTTATTCATTCCGTGTGACATTCTGAAAGCTCTCTTCTTGACGCTATTGACCGTCTCAGATGATGAATCGTAGTGGTCAGTGTCGCTTTTCTCCATCAAGTATAGCAGCAAATCAAGGGGGATCAGGCAAATAGTTGTCAAACCAATTCTCTTCCTCTGCATCGAATCCTTTTGGAAAACGATTGCGCTCACATTCTCTTACGTTAATGACCCCGTGCAGGTGGCAGCAAATCGGGACTTTGCAAATTAGGGCTTTTAATACAGCACGTGGGAGCTAACTTACCGCTCTCTTCGTCCCTAGAAAGCAATTCCCTCTTGGAATGTCACTTTCCCGCCGAACATTGCTGTTGATTTTCCATCCTTTCTCGATCATCAGAATCGTCTGCTATTGCATTAAAATGCCTCGAAATCCGTTGTTTCATTGGACGAAGTGGAAACCTGCCATTTGTCATTTGTTCGACGTTTTGGAAAAATCTATTACAGCAGACGATTTGAAGAGCTCGAGATAGAAGTGGCAGAAGAGTGAGAAATATCTCATGAATAACAGTATAAAATGGAGTTTCGGTCTGAATCTCTGTCAGAATTCTGTTGGAATCTTTTCAAATCACTAAAGCTTGTAGCTTTAATCAATAATATTCAGATATATTGTTAAAAAATGTTTTTCCTGGGTATAAAAATGAACCCAAATTATGAGTTTCCAAATGGGACCAAATATTTCTTCTTTTTTAAAATTATTACGGTGAAATTCATTCGAAAACAAAAATTTATAAAAGTTTTGTTTCTGACTTTTTGAAAATTATAAAACTATATTTTTATTATTAATCATGATACCTGATATATAAGCATATTTATCTAAAATTTTTAAAAATATATGTTTATAATATATATTGTCGGTGATTGTTGTTCGTAAATAACGTATTTACTGAGATCCTTTTTCAAAAACATGTTTTTTTTTTAAATATTATTATTAGTCAAATGAACATTATGGTTCAGATGGATAACATATTAAGCATGTGTCAGGTACATAAACATGGTTTTTCTAAAAAAAATTTTTAAAAAATTATATTTAATGATTGTTATCGATATCTAATGTTTTTGTCTTCATCACCTTAAAAATATAATTTATTCGATGCGTTTCATCCACGTAAAATAGTCATTTATTTAAACTCCGTATCACATCTATCTATACGGATATGATGAAATCAAACAACAAATCAAATTTATTTTCCTTTATTTCATTTGACACATTAATTTGTCTCTAACTTTGTATCGTATACAATACTATCAACAAAAACGCAGACGAAGAAGAAAAAAAAGGACATCCATGTCCGAGGAATAATGAAATATGAAATGAAATAAGAATAAAATACTAGACATAAACAACATGATTAGGTACCTTTCATATTTTTTTTCCTCGATGTACAATTATTTTTGATTTGGACATTCAATTCATTTATGAATGAATGAGGGGGGAGGGGTGAAGGAAATAAAGACTCTCAACTTACCTTGAGAACGGTAATGGCAGCGAATCATTCTTTTCTATTTCCTTTCTGGACATAAAATTCGAATCACGTCCGTAGCTTCGGTCATAACTCGGCGGTTTGCTGACAAGTCTAGTGAACATTATGAACTGCGTCGAGGTATGGTGCCTACTTTGAGGTAGAATAGATAGTCATTCTCTTTGGACTTTCGATGCTAGACCCCCACCCCTTAGGATTGGATATTTCGGTCTTTTCATGACTATAGTCGGTGAAAATGCGACTGGAAAGTAATCTGATACTTTCATTTAGTTGTGTCATTTATAAGTTTTGATACACAAACATGTAACACAATTTCTTAAAAATTGCAAAGAAGGTAATAATTTCCTTTGAATTAATATATTTTCTGAAAACTTTCTAAACTTCTTAAAATTCTATCCTTTTTAAGACTTCAGCCGGCTAGAGTTCAACATAAAAGTGACCCGATACTTATTTTTTGCTGTACAAAAAGCCAATTTAGATATACTGACTAGTTTTATAAATTTGTAGTAAATAATATTTGTTGTTAAAAAAAATTCAATGTCATATGTTGCTAAAAAAAATTCAATAAAAGTGCAAATTAGCTTCAAAATTAAAAAAAAAAAAAGAAAAAAAAAGAAATTGTTAAGCTAAACTGTTATTTTGTGCCCATTAGTATTTTATTTTATAACCAGCGTTGAGCAGCCAACCAGTGTTCAACTCCGCGGCCTTCTAATGCCCAACCAAGAAAACAAAGGAAGGGATCAAGCATTGGTACAAACTATCGTTCGAAGTGGAACAATGGAACTAACTCGCAATTGCTTCACATGGGAAGGGAAGTGACGAAAACCTCAAACGGTTAGCCCGATGACAGGGGGATTCTAACCCATTACCCGTTTACCACTGAGCATATTTGACATCAGTGTTTTGAGTGGCGCGTGCTGAGAATACTGTAATCAAGTTTAAGAAAGATTAATATGCATATTGATAATATGTAACTTTGAACCATATTAAGTGCAGCAAATTGCACTTCAAAATTTATAATATTGCTCATAAAATTGATCCGATACTTACGTTGCTTTGTCTTTGGTTTCAACTTTGATGCCCAGATTGTAAAAAAAATAATTTCAACGCTGTAGGGAAACTAGTTTCCTACTAATTCATTTGCTAAAATTAGTAGAATTGCTAAAATTATTAGAATGTGTTGTTAAAATATTTTCAATATCCAATCATTATATTCAGATATTAATTTCATTAAGATTCAGTCGCGAAACGAAATGCATGAAACTGATGTAAAATTACATTTCGTCCTATCATGTTTTAATTTAAGCACAGGAACGTTGTTCAAACTCTTAAATATACACAAAAATTACTAGATTAATTTTTATTTGTATAGGTAAAAATAATTGGGACAATCAGCATCATTAAATAATTATGGATTAAAAACAATTTTGAATTTTTTTTTCCTTCCCTTAAAATTAATTGTTCAGGTTTTTCTGAGGATGCATTATTTAAAATATATCGGATGTTTGCATTGAGTTGAGTAAGTTTGAGTTTTGATACGCAGATGGGTAATTTAATTTTTGAAACATCTGAGGAACAATAAAGTAAAATAAATAAATAAAAAGAGCCTAATAAAACACCCAGAATAAGGAATTTTAATTCAGGTTATAATGCTGTGTCTACTGTAAGAAATTTTGGTGCATAGTTGCCAATTTTAGTGTTAAGGTAAACTAAAACATTTTACAATGCATGTAATGTAATCTGTAATGTAATCTTCAATGTAATCTATTGTGGTGTTATCATATCTTAAATGCAGTAACTTAATTCTATAAAAAATCATTTTGACGAGCACAGATTTTATCTGAACTTTGTATACCTGAAAACAAATTTTAATTTAAGAAAGGAAAACTGTTTTAGTTTTCTTTTGTTTTCAAATTAAAAAGGGGTAGATGAAAACATCAATTTCCTTTCCCTTATAACAAAAATTACAAAATGATAACTATAATTAAGCTTCATTTTTTTAACGTGCATTTGTATTAAACTTCCTATCCGACATGATCCGAAATTAAGTATCTCACAAAAAACATTAAAATTAAGTCCATCATAATAACAGGACGTTTTATTATTTTTTTAGGGATATTAACTTATAAATATAGAATTAAAAATAAATAAATATTCATTATAAGTTTCCGACTATTTTATCTCCTAAATCAGAATATTTCACCTTCAATTAAGGGCAACGCATCAAGTCGTTCAAAGGAGAAAAAAAAAATGTCCCAACAAATTACAACTACTGTAATATTTTCTCAATTCCAATAAAAAAGAGTATTTCTAACCATAGCAAATGATTTGTTTTTAAGAAGTATACTTTATCAAAGGTCCTAATCATTAATGGATAAAATCCCTTCAACGTGAATTGCTTGACTTGTCGATGCCAATTACATTTTTTTTTTTTTTTTTCCGCTAGTAGAAGCAGTGATCAAGTGACGAGTACGCAGACATAAGATCTTCTGAACTTGGCTGACCCTCGCTTTCATGCCATTTGACATCTGACCTACAAATAAGGATTCCGACTTTTTCCCATGTATCCCTGTAGCAATAAGACTTACCTTGCGGCGATCGTTTTATATCTTTAGTCGCCAATTATTGGGTGACGCATGGCATACTTAGGTTGTAGGTAAAGCATAAAAGCAAAACGAATTGCATTTTTCCATGTCATGTGCAACAAATCACTAAGCACTTGGTGTGAGCTATACGACGCGATTTTATCCCCAAAATGAGGGATTTCACTCCCCGCCCCCCTTAGTTTGTTTTAACGAAATTCTAAAATGTAATTCCTTTTTGTCACAGTAGAAATTGATTAACCTTTTTTTAAAATCTTTTAATCTGGTAGAATTCTGTCATATAGCAATTTAACTAAATTATCACACAGAAAAGAAAAAGTATGGTTAAAACTTACCAGAATATGGTAAATATTATTGTGTTTTGGCTCTACGGGAACATCAAAAAGGATGGTAACTTTTACCGACTCGCTTTGGTAATGATTTTGGTAAAATTAGCAATAAATATTGTTTTATAATATGCGTTAAAGTTTGGTAAATGCGATAAAATTAGGTTATTGTATCATGATACTTTAGAGCATGGCAAAAAAATCAGTTGTCACGGTTAAATTTGCTTTTTCGTTTTATATTTGTTACGGAATGTGTGTTAATACGAACTATAATTTTTAAAACTAGAATTTTTGGTAATCCATTTCCATATGAAAGGGAAAATTATAAAACGAATGGTGTAAATACCGTATATTTTGATGTAGTTAACCAGAATTATAGTCTTCTTTACCAGAAAGGTCATTATAATACCGTACGGTAATTTTACCAGAATTTTTTTCTCCGTGCAATAAATAGAGATAAAATTCGGATATTTTAGAGAAAAATTGAGATTTTGTAACGACTGTTCCTAAAAGAACAGTCATCTTAAAAAGAAAAAAAAAATTAAATAAGCATTCAAATGTACTGATAAATACTGATAATCAGGTAGACATGATAATCTCTTAAAAAAATACACATCCAAATAAAGAAAAAACTTAGAACAAAATATACTTTTTTAAACTTTCATTGATCAAATGTACAATTTATGTATTAACAAAACAGCTTTCGCAGATATTTTCATATCCCTAGGAATAAAAAATAATCCATCATTTGCTTTTGGTTTGTTTTCTAATAAAATAAAAATAAATAAAACATTCCTTACAGAAGAAAGAAGGAAAAAAAAATCTTCCATCACTTTATAATCTTAAAAATTATCAATTCAAATCGTTCTTGTAGATAGTAAACTTTTCAATCACATTTCCTTCCAGCATTTTAAAGTTATCAATTGTGTGTAGATTGTCGTATAGCGTGACGGGAAACTTGGAAATGTTCAAAGCGCCCTCTATACTGCATTATGTATACAGGCCCTTAAGTTTCAACGTGTACACAACGTACATACGTTTTCCGTATCTTCATCTGCCTTATTATTTTTGTGACGTGATAACACACTCTTTTTTTTAAAAAAAAAAAAAAATTACAAGCGTGTGGGGGTACACGTTTTGAATTACGATGAAATCGAATTTATGGACTAGCCTTTGTTCCTCTCTATTCAGTGTCTTGCTTCTGCATCACTAAAATATGAAGACATTAATTCAAGTGGCGAAAAAAAAAATAGGCCAACTGACCGATGAGGTTGCGTGCCAGGTTTAAAATAAATGCACGCAATGCCTTAAAATACTCTCAGAATTATTCAATTCTTTTCGAAATTTGTTAAAATTTTCGAAACTTTTGATGCACTTGCGGAAAGCCATCATATTTCAAAATCTTGTAGCTATTTCTGATGTGTTTATTATTCTATTTAGAACAATATAACTTTTTTTTTTTGTTCTGCACTTTTTTTCTTTACTGTTATGATTTACTGAATAGTTTGTTAATGTAAAACTGTATTATTAAGTACGGAGAAAAAATATTAGTCATTAAAAATAATAAATGATGTTTAACGATATTCTATATTACTAGATTTATTATGTAAAGAGTATTATTAACTATTAACGATAGAAATAGATTTTAAATAAAAAGAAGTTATTAAAAACTTTTAAAATAGACTAATTTATTTATAAAAATAACTTCTTAATATTTTTTATTATTATATTTATTTTATTATCATGCTATATTTCGTATTTACTTTATTCAGAATTTTTTTTTTTTTTTTTTTTTTTTTTTTTTTTTTGCGAAATACCATACGACAGTGATAAATTATTACATTAGTTTAGAATGTCTTAAAATCCAAATTTTAAAAAAAATTTGTTTTTTGAGCAACAAATTTACAATTACACAACAAACGTAGTTTTTATGACATTTAGGTTTTGTCAAAGACACATAAAATTTCACTTATACGACAAATTTAGTTTTTTCTAAATAACAGTTATGCTTTTTTAAGAAATGCCTCCCTTATTTAATTTCTTTCTTGTGATATTTTCTTATTATTTACGTTTTTTATATATTTCGTCACCAACAATTCATATTAAAATTTTGAAACTTTCATCTTGCAGATAGTAGTTATCCAAAAGTTTAATAAAATGTTTATAAATGCACATAATTTATGCAAAAAGAAGTTAATTTAAATATTAAGAAATCGATTTCAGCATCTCAATCTAGTTTAGTTTTTTCCTACCCTAAATTATTATTATTTTTATAAGAAAACAATGGATAAAAAATTTATTGTTTTAAATTAGCAGATAAATATGATAAAAAAATTTTTTTCAATTTTAAAAATTAGTAATTTGCCAAAGGTAATTTCATTATTACACTAATCATTTGAAACATAAATTATGTCTCAAATTAAAAATGCCATTCTATGAAATAAAAGTCAAAAGTAATCTTATTATTACACGAAAAATTTTAAATTCATTTAATTAATTTAAATAATTATTGCTAAATTGCTTAAAGTGTCTTATAGTTCAATCTATACCAATAATAAAATATTTCTTTCTACACTACTCTAATAATTAAATAAATTATTAGAGTAGTGTAATTGCGAAATTTGAAGTTTAAAATATTGCTCTGCATCTTAAAGTATCACCAAATGAATTATAAAATTAGCAATTAGTAAAAAGTAACTTCTTTATTACAATAGTAATTTGAAATTTACAAATAATTTGATTATTTGCAGTTCATTCTGTAAAATTTAAAAATTTAATGACTGTGCAGTAGTGACTTAATTATCACGAGTATCAACAAAAGAAGAATTAAATTAGCAATGAATCAAAATTATTTAATTATTACATGAATAACTGAAATTTAAACTACAGCTCCTCTGAACTAACTTTTATCTTATTACTGCTAAAAAAAGTTGAACAACCTGCTAAAAATTCTTTTCCGGCAAATGGCCAAGGTTAACAAAATATTTCAAAGACGTTCTTTTGATTGTTCGATTCTATTTTGGGATGTGCAAATTGATTCGGCTGTTTCTTTTTGAATCTACTTCTTAAAAAGACTATCTGCACAGGTATCGGACCCATATTCACAAATCCTTAAACAAACATCGAATTTGCCAGGTGAAAAATTGCCGCTGTTGACACTCCGTTACTTATTCTTTTTCTTCTATTTTTCCCACTTTCAGAAGTATTTTTTTCTTCTTCTTCTTGTTACACTTCTTTCACTTCATGCTTATTTCTTTTATTCTTTCTTTTTTCTTCTCGTTTCAGTAAAGTTTCTTCTTTTGAGAGTTAGTCTTTATTCTCACCTGCGTTTTTTCAGTTGATGTGCGAAAAAGGAGAAGAAAAAAAATTGACCAACTGTCATCGCCGATTATGCCTTCTTTTCAAACTAGTGTTTTAATCTGTTATTCGAACTGCTTAAGAAACTTATTGAGTAACCGTTACAAGAGATTGACAGTTGTATGAGGTTTTGTGGGTTAAACCTGTTCGTAAAATGTGACAGAAATATGACATTAAATATAGGTATTATAATATTTAAATTTATCTGCATATTTATGATAAAGTACATTTTATTTTGTATTATAATCCGTGTTTCTGGCTCTATGCGAATATCAAGGAATTCAATAATTTTTATCGAAGTGCTTTGGTAATGATTTTGGGAGATTAACAATAAAGTTTTGTATTATAGTAAATAAGTATTTATATAAATTTAATAAATGTAGTGAAATACGGTAATTTCATCATTATACCTTAGAGCATGGTATTAAAACCATTTATTCAGTTAAATTTACTTTTTAGATTTGTATTTTTTACCAAATGTGTTTTTATAAAAACTGTAGTTTTGAAAATTAGAATTTTCGGTAAGCTGTTGCCATATGAACGGAAAATTTACAAAATAAATAGTTTAAATACCAATACTGTATATTTTACCATAGCTTCGATAACTATTATAATTTTATTTATTTATTTTTTTTCCAGCAATGTCAACCATACAGTACGATTATTTTACAAAAAAAAAATTTCTTCTTGTACGTACTGTGTAGCTGCAGTACCAAGTACAAGAATAAAACATATGCTCTGATTAGTTATAATATTTTAAGAAAGAAAAAAAAACATTTCGTACAAGTGAACTAAGTATAAATTTGGTAAAAATTGTTCATGCATATTTTCAAACTTTCTATTTTATATTTGTTTAATTATGAAAAAAAAAAAAATCCAAAAACATAAACGCAGAAATATACATATTAAAAAAAAAAAAAAAATGCTTTGTATTTCTATCCGTTTTAAAACAATAAAGAAAATCCCTATTATACTCTTCTAACAAGAGAATTTAAAATAATTTTGCAAATTGGTTCCTAAGCATCAAAATTACTAAACAAACAATTTCCAAGAGGAATTATGTTTCTTAAGATGAACGAAAATAACTAGAACTTTGATTTATTCCCAATGCGTCGATGGGGAAACTTTTTAAAACAGCACTTAAGGAACGTAATTCTTTTATTTAAACTGAGAAATTTGTTTTCTGCAACTTCAGAAACATCACTACTCTCATGGGATTACTCTATATGACTTAGTTTAAAACAAAAATAATTCAATAAACGCTTCGAGTTTAATTCGTTTATTTCAATTTTAAAGTAGTTTTCCCCTTCGAGTTCTTAGACCTTTTAAAATATTTTAATAATCGAGATTTAGAAGAAGCACTTGATAAAAGTTACCTGAAACCGATCTGACTTTGTAATTTTCCAACAAAACAAATTGTTTTTTTACTGGTTTTCAACAAAGAGTACTCAATTGTATTAAATCACTTAACTGTAAAGTAATTTTTATCACCGTACTTTTATCAGCAAAATTCTTAAACGCTAAAATAAATCAATTATTTTATTTTATGCCACCGATTAAAGGAGTTAGAGTTTTATTTTCATCCAGACGCATATTCACAAGGAAATATTTAAATTAAATGCGCAGAAGAAATATATTTTACAATAAAAACATATTAACTGTATAATTATCCAAACTTAACATATAATGTAAAGAAAAATGTTTTTTTTTTTATGTAGTAAGCAAATTTGAAGAAAATAAATGTCTCATACGAATATTTCTACATTATTGTAAACTAAAATACTTATTATTCGAACCTGGTATTTGAATAGTTACAAACATGTAAATAATATATTAATGCAGTATATACTACTAAATGTATATCGCAATGTTTTAAACCGTTTCATATTTTATCATTATTCATCAAATTTCGCAATGAACTAAAATAGAAGAAGGCAGCATTGTTTTAGAAATTCAAAATTAAAATGCTTTTCTATATGTATTTAAAGTAAATTAATATCTACAATTTTAAAGAAATGTGTTTATTGTTTTAGCTTACAACAGGAGCTTTACATTTGGACTTTCAATAGCTCAACATAAGTTAAAATGCTGTATATTGGTTTAGCATTTTATATTATTTAAAAAAGATATTAAGACTATATCATTAAATTTCGTAATGAACTAAAATAGAAGAATACAACATTGCTTTAGAAATTTAAAATTAAAATACTTTTCTGTATGTATTTAAAATAAATCAATATCTACAATTTTAACTAAAATATGTTTATTGTATTAGCTTGCAGGAGCTTTGCAATTGAGCTTTTCATATCTCCACATAAGTTGAAATGCTGTATATTGGTTCAGGATTTTATATTATTTAAAAAAAATATTCAGATTATATTCCAATTAAGTCATTACTCACTTTTTAATTTTAGTCGTAAAATATAAATGTATATCATTTTAGTTTAAGGGTCGCAGAAAAACATGGAAATGCTTTTAGTTTTAAGTACTTTTTACCTTAAAATAAATATACGAAGATCCTTTTAATACAAAGCACTAATTAAATTAAAAAAATTCTAAACATCGAAATTCATATAACGTACTTATCATGACAAAAGATACAGACATTCGAAAATACTTTATCCTTAATAAAAACAAAATATACAACAACAAAGAAAGGTTATTTTTTTCTAAAATAATGATAAGAAAAAACACATACGAATATAGTAATGTGAGAGAAAAAACTGAATCTTATCTATAAAAAGTGACAACTTTTCTTTAAATCACATCCTACAATTCAAAGTAATAGACAATTCGAAAATGTTTTATATGCAATTTAGAAAGCTTTCCTGGCTGTTATCAAATAATGATTTGCATTTTAAAACTGCTTGAATAGAACAGGAGCCAATGTTTGGTCATAGAAAGGAAGCCAAGCGTATAGTTGTGAGCAAAATCGTTATCGCCAACACGTGATGAATAATATGTGCATCTTTAATTTCAAGAAAATTTATTGTTTTTCTCGACTACTGTTGTCACTTTGGTTCAATGTTTATGACTGAGAGATTAGAAGCTTCAACTCATGGTTTAATAAATCAGGAAAATTTTGAATAAAGTTATAAGAAAATTTTAAAAACATAGAAAAAATATTTATTTTACTTAATTATAGTATAAAATGATACTTTTGATTCATCAAGCATTTCAGCTGAGATTAAAGTGGAGTGCTTTGGAATTGGGTATTGATAACACACCCAAAACAATTAAGATTGTCGGTCTTTTCAGAAGAAGAACAAAGTTATGATGTTTGAAAATACCTGTTACAAAATAAAAAATTTTGCTTTATTTAATTGAATTAAATTGGTTCTGTTTTAATATTAAATGAGCTCAGAGTAACATAGAAGTAGTTTAAGTTAAGTTTAAAATAGTTTAGTTGGATGAAAAGTTCTCATTGGCTGAAATATAACAGAGCAACAGATTCTCTAACTACATTCATTGACCACAAGTTAAAATAAAGTTCTTCTTTCATTCTAGCTTTGCTTAGTGGCTCAAATGCAACATTTTGTTTTTGTTGAAAACTTACTGATCAGGCCAACCTTCACTTTTAAAGTGTTACAAAAATCATGTAAAACCTGTAAAAGCATGTAAAGCATGTAAACCTGCGCAAATAAACCTTGTTTCAGTGATGGTCATGAAATATAAATTAAACCTTCAGAAAGTGAATTTATCCTCTGTTTGAGAACGCTTTCTAATCTTGATTTGCGAATGATGACTTATTAACGATTTCGAAAGGTTTTTCTATTATTGTTTTGTAAAAGCATATTCAATCTTGATATAAAAGGGTTGTTTGTTCAAGCTTAACCAGAACCTCATAGCACCTAAACTAGTATAGTTAAATTTAACATTGCTACAAGCTTGCATGATTAATTTGCTAATCATTTATAAACCTTTTTGGGCTTTGTAATAAAGGTTGTTGCTGGCATTAAAATCAACCTTACACCACTAACTTGAAAACTTTCGCAACAAAACATGCTGTACATAACAAACAAGTCCAAAAGCGTAACAGATCATAAATGTATATTACAAATCTGATGAAACTTTTGACTATTGTATAGTAAACCACTGCTGTATAACATATTACTTTCGGTACAAATCTAAAACTATAACAAGTAAAAATTATCTGATAAATAAAGTTATATCTTCTTTTTCTTACAAAATGAAACATATTTGCTCAAAGTTTCAAAGAATTTTAATTTATTGTAAGAAATTTATAATAATAAAATGTTTGAATTAAACACCGAAATTTATACCTTTTATGTTATGACTAAATATTTACGACTAAAAAACCTATAAAGAAATGTCATAAAAAATATTAAAAAAACTCACTATAGGTTATTCATATTTCCTTTTTAATTATATAAAATTAAGCGTAAATGTATAGAGCTAAAAATATGTTAAAACAAATATTAAAGTACAGTAACAGCTTAATTTTTCACTTATGTTCGCCAATATTGTTAGAACATTGTTTGGCGTTCTGATGGGTGTCGCCAACAAAAAGCTTATACCGTGGAACAAGCTTTGGTCATTGTTATGCAAATTTTACCTGAAGCTTTGTCAGAGTCACCTTGTCAGTAACGAACGTAAAATGTTAGTAACCGCCAATTGTCACGCCAAGTATATTTTTCACTTCGTCTTAACACGGTCATTTGATGTTTACAGTTTGCTCTGTAGAATAAGTTAGATAAGTAATCATAAATATGCGCCATTTGTAATCGTTATTCTCTTTCTTTGTTTTGAAGGGAAAGAACAAGAGAAATGTCAATATTTGATGTCGCTAAATATTTTTTAATTACTTCTTTTGATGATTGTAGTATGCTACTGGCAAAATAAATTATTTTTTTTAAATTTTATTCATAGATTCTATTGATCTTGCTTCAATACTTGAAGAGCTTGGAGAAATATAGAAATAAGCAATATTTTTGACAAAATTAAAATTTTTATGCTGATGATTTCTTTACTATTGTTTCTAGATAAGTACTTAAAATTTTTTTTGTAATTTTTGATTGCTATAAATGCCTTTATATATACATAGAAAACTTGTTATTGTCATCAGAAAAGTTCCTACTGAATATTTTTAAAATGTGGCTTACCATCGCATGACCTCAACCCTGTCAGCTTAAATATGTAATGAATGCTTCATGCTTTGTAATTCGTATTTGAGTGTTTCGATTCTTGCGTTTAATTTTAACAAACTGCATTATATAGAGTTTATATTTTCGCAAGTTTTTTTTTTTATATAGTTTAGTTCTTTAAGATATTTGTGTCTGTTACACTATCTCAATAACATTTTTGACTACAATAATTAGTGTATCTTTTGTAGTACAAGTTTTTAGCGTTGAAGATGTAAGATAGAACAGCAGAAAGTATTTATGCTTCAAAAAATTATGAGTGACAAAAGCAGTCATTAGTAAGCTAAAACAAATTTAAAAGCTACCTACAATATTTTGCTTATTTTTTAGAAAACCTGTTTCAATTTGTTTTTTCTTACGTAACTTACCATGAAAAAATCTTAAAGTAACATCTTAATCTAAGATGTAAATTTCTTTCATTAAATTTCTAGATTAGTATGCAGATGGAACCTTTAATATATTCTTTCCATTCAATGTTTTAAATTCAAATTTAAAAATTTAAAAAAAAAAAAAAATCAAGTAACTTTTAAGAAATTTAGCTTGAAAAAATATATAAAATTGTTTATTTTATGATTTATTAATTTATTTATTTAAATAAACTTACGTAATGGTGTTGTTTGGTACAGTAAATGCACAGCATCGAAGTAAGCGTACATTATTTGTTAATTGCTTGTTGGAAATAGTATCTCAAAACTTCACTGTAAAAAAAACCCAGGATAATGTACCGGCACTCTGGGTGCCGATACTTTTTACAGTAAAGTTTTACAGAACAAAAAATATCTGATATAACGTAATTTTCATAGTAATATTTACTATAAAATCACTGAATTACTGTAAGTAAATAAATATTACTGTAAGCATGACGCTATAAAATTTTACGGTAAAAATAGATTTTACGGATGATGCACCCCGATTGTCGGAACTTTTTACGGCATTTCTTTGCAGAGTAGCTATTTCCCAAACAATAAATTAGAACATAGTTGTGGGTAATAAATACGTTAAAATTTCCAATTTTTCAATTCAAGTCTAAAAGATTATCTTTCTGTTTAATCCAGGTGTGAGAATCAACGGACATCAATTGATCATTCACCGAAGCCCATGCTTACAATTATTCAAATATTCGAATCACTGTGGGAAACGCGTGAATTCTAATTTCAAATTTGAATCTTTCAACCCCTGCAGTTCACAAAAGGAGAGAATCGAAGCAAAAGTTTTCGAAATTCAACCGGAATCTCCGTTTCTAGAAGGGGAGTTGTTGTTGAGGAACAGAACCACGTGGAATATAGTGCTTAAGCACTAATTTGTCAGCATAATTAAAGCGTTAGGTTCTCAAAGCACGCTTGCGGATAAGAGATCTTCTGATGGATAGTTCTCGAATCTTTCGTTGGTGCAGAATTATGGTAATGGTTTTAACACCCAACTCCGGAATTATCCCACTGGAACCCCACCTTTGTTACTATCTAACTCGTTCAGCAATTGCCAAAACTCTCTTGAATTCGAAATTGAAAGTATGTTGCGCTTTGCCTCACTTCCATCCTCGTTTGTGCAGTTTGAATTCGTTTCAAAGTTCGAGTGAATGTTAACGACTCTTAATTATCTTTCACTCGACTCAAAACGAGCAGACGATTTATCCTATCCGTCAGCAGACGATCATAAAACGTTCTTCTTCATATGGTAAATGCAGATTTAGCTGATGGAATGAGCTTACAAACATGCATATTTAAGCACAATTTTTCATTATGAAAATAAACAAGGAAATTGATCATTAAAAACTAGAACAAAATTAAAACCCTGCTATTTCGTTTTTGAACAGAAATTAGTAACTATATATCAAATAACATGAGTTGTTCGTACGCATGAATTTCCAAATTTTAAGGCTTATTGCGTTATATGATAAAATAAATCTTCTTAATCAATTTTATAAACTCTTGCTGCTTAAAATATTGAGTTACTATATAATTTTCTTTTTTTTTTCATTTGAATAAGTAAGAATATTTTTAGCATTACAAAGAGAGAAAAAAAAAAAAGGAAAAAAACCTCTACTGGCAACAACTAAAACCCTTTTTTATTCTAAAATGCGGAAACGGAATGGAAGTTTTTCAAAAAGAAAAAAAAAACTCAGTAGTTTGAGAATCTTTTAGCGTGAGATACCAGAAAAAACGTGCCAGTTTCGACTATTAAATAGACTGTTGATAATCGAACGTTTTCTTGCTTTGATCTTCCAAAAAGTTCGGATATTGTTGATAGTAAACAATCATTTCTGCAGAAAATCTTCCAAGGGAGGGCCAATCCATCATTTTCTGACTCCACCTCTTCGAAAATGTCGACGTTGACGAGGCAAGTAAAGTACAAATAAGGATGCTCTATGTGCATGACCTCTAGTTCTGACCAATTTTTTATTGCACTTTTTTGCAAAAATGATCATTTTTTTTAATACGTCATCGATCGATACAGTTGTGGGTCAGTATTTTTACCAAAAGAAGTAAAAATTCACTACAATATTCCTTTTGTAGTGAAAGATGGAATATTTATATAAAAAACGTTCCAAGCGGAACTGTTTGTGATCTTTGATAATGCGTGTGTTTTCAGTGTTCGTCATCGAGCCCAAACGTCACGCCTTGCTCAAGGTGGGACGCACGACAATCTGGAGATTGATGATGACGAATTAGAGTCTCGTCGTCAACCCCCGATCTATTGTTTTGCACTTTTCCGCACCCCTCTGAAAAGTACTTTTTTCTATAAAGGCAGCTACTGGTAGTCATTTTCTGTGTTGTAACTATTGAAATGTTGAAAGATTGATCTGAATCTTCCAATATAACGCCGATTCATTCAACAAAAATAAGATGAAAGAAAAGAGGAAATAGAATAATAATGCAGTACATTTTTAAATTTCATCCATTCTCGATTATTTACAGAATTCGGGTTTCAGGAAATGATGACCCCGTTCACAAACGTGTGTTATGAGAAATCTCTTCATCCCCGAGAATTTTTTTTTTTTTTTTTTTTACATACTCCATTCGGTGAGGTAAACTGTTTGCCTGTAAAGTACAGTGACCTTTTGTAATATCCAATAAAAAAAATACAGTTTAAAAGACTGACCCATCATAAAATTATACAAAGTAGATTTCTAATGTTTTTCCCATTGCTAGTGTTTTGTTGGCAAACATATTGTATTGACAATAACATTCTTTTAAATTATAAATGGTATCGTTAAAGATCAAGATTACAGAGTTAATCTGCAGATTAACGTGTGTAATCCGTAAGGTGCAAAATCAAGGATTTTCTCAGAATTTTTTTAAGTAATTTGCACATTAAGGATTACTGTACCGTTAAAGCTCAAAGATCCTATCATTCGATCAATCAATTTGTTGAATGCACTGTAAAAATTACGGTAAAAAATGCAGGCATCATCCATAAAATCTATTTTACCGTAAAATATTGTACAGTAATTTTTACAGAAATATTTATTTAATTAGAGTGGTTCAACGATTTTACGATAATTATTATTGTAAAAATTGCGGTACATCAGATTTTTTTGTTTCGTAACATGCTCCGGTAAAAATTGATTTTACGGTAAAAAGTACCGGCACATCTAAGTGTCAGTATTTCTTAGCGTAATTTAATCCGGAATTTGCCACAGTGCATTTGGCTGTTTTGATCAACTTGATTATTTAAAAATTGAAACATAAATATATGACATTATGTCAATTACCTTAATTGCTATAATATTTTACAGTGTTTCAGTGTTTTCTGGGAAAAAAATTTCTTTTACCGTATCAAAAACATTACCCTTTATTTCCATATTACCTTTTTATTTTCGATGCATTCGGAAGTTAAAAAAATATAAATAAATAAATAGAAATCCAAACTTTTCTACATAATGTAGTGCAGTCTTTTATAGATAATGCTTTTCTCAGTTTGATTAAGGTATATTTTAACGTACAAATACTTCTTCGAATAACGCTTTGTCCAAAAATAAATTCCATACTTTACATTAAGATTTTTACATTCTACTTTCTCTGCTATATAAACAATTACCTATGAAGTTAAATTCGGAAGAAAAGTAAGGCAAAATAAAAAAATATAATTTAGTGCAGTAACGTACAACCAAATGTTCATATATACATTGAAAGGAAACATTAATCAAAGAATCTAACATAAGTCTAAAAAAGCAACACTTTCTCTTTTATAATATGCGCAATTCCTTGCGCAAATTAATCTTATCCTACGCACAACCAATCGCTTACTCTTGTAGAACAGTTAACAGAATTTTATAAACTTGTTAATTCATAAAGGGGAAACGACGGGGGAAAAAAAGGGATTTTTCCTCAGGTGACTTAAGGTAGAGAGTGTCTTAATTGATAAACTCTAGCGGCCTAAAAGGAATAAACATTTTTACTTCTGTCGAAGATGTAGGGATTTTTCCGCTGGTGTTTTGAGTGACGGTGGGTTTGCTGTTATAAATGAAGATACGGCCGTGTTTTGTGGGAAAAATCTTTTAAAAAGTGAAAAAGATTTTCGCGGAAACCTGTAATTATGCATAAATGTGGAGTGTTAAAGAAAGCTGTTATTTTTCAAGTACTATAATAGCTCCTTAAAGAAATATGCATGGCAATAAGTTTAATCATTTTGTTTAAAGCAGCACGTTTAGATTCATTGTTGGGGGCTGTGTACAAACTTAAATGCTTCATTTAAAGTTGTCTTTTTGAATTCTTTTCGTATTAAAAATCACGTCGTTTGGCAATAAATATACTGTTTTTATGACTCGTTTGAGGACGTAAGAGTTGTTCCGCATTATTTTGCAAAGTTTGGTTAGTCTATATCAAGCCAGCGCCCTCTATGCTAATTATAAAAAATGGCATGGAATTACAATAAAATAAAATCTTCAATTCATTTTAATGTAGAAAGTACCTGTGAGAAAATTTCTTTTCAAAAAATAAATAAATAAATAAAATATAAAAAAAAAAAATAATAATAATAATAATTGCTTGTTATAACTAAAAACATATGTAAAAATTTTATTATCTTAGTTGTGGATTTTAATTATTTATTTATTTTTGAAAAAATCTACTAGATGGCGACTTTTAATACAAAACTATTTTTCTTAGAATTTAAAATATTCGTCTTTATGTTAAATGAGTAATTGTAAGAGATAATGTATAGTTTACTAAACGATGATATCCCTTGCAAATTACTGCAAAATATTATATTCCATACTATCAACTATGATATTATGAAATTGCTATTGAATAGCAATAGCATGGTAAAACTAACAAAATTAAACACATATTTAAATTATACTGTGAAATATTGCAGTCTTATATAAAATTATATTCTATTATAATTCAGAACGCAAAATTTGACAGTAGATAAACAATTTATGCATACGTTATTTCATATTTTCCTTGCTTCACAATTTATTAAAGATTAGTAGATTTAAGAAACTAGTTTTTTTTATGATTGAAATACAATAATAATATATTAAAAGTAAAGCAATATTCTCCTAAAATAGTTTTATCTTAACATATCTTTTTAAAAAAGAGTTTTTTTGAATAAAATGTTCAATTTTAAATTTATTCTTATTTTACTAAAGTTACAGTTTATATTTGAATTGCAATTTAAATTTTAAAAACTAATTTAAATATAATTTTGCGGTATTATGTAAAATACAGATGTTTCGAAAATTTATCTATTCAAGATATATTCACTTTTTTTTTTTAATTGAAATAATTATTTGCTCGAATTCCATTGCGATATTTTCCTTCGAATTTTATAACCTCAAATTATAAACATAAAAGAAACTCAGAGTCAAATTCAAACTTTGAAACGATATCAATTTTTCTAAAGAGATCGCTTTTGCTAGACAAGTCGTCTCATTTCCACAAAGTATCCCATGCCAAAGAACAAACATAGATAAAAGCAAATAGAATAAAATAACCCCCAAAAATATCGAATTTCAGGAATTTTTCGTAAAACTTGATTGTTTCCACGCGGAACTCTTTTCTTACGCAGTCCCCATCTAATTAATACAACGTATTCATCCGCTGGTGAGGACGAAGGTGGAGGGTGGAAGAATATCAAGAAGAGAAATCTAAGGGGTGTTCAATTTTCAATTAGCGTTTTACCGGCTAAAAACGCCGGTAACCTAGACATTCCTAGCAGGTGGGAGTAACTTTTCTTCCCAGAATTCCACCCGCACCCCCCAAAATAACAATCTCGGCATCAATTAAGGTATGTAAAAGGCAAAGTACTTCGTTTTAGCCTTTTCTTTGCCGAGCTGTTTCTGTTGCATCATTCATTTAGCGAATTGAACGAAGCAGTCTCGTATTTATCTTTACAAATGAAGCTGTAATCTGGAATCGAAAATCTTGAGAAGTTGGCTTGACTGTTTGGCGTAGTATTGGTTTTGCTCTGAAACAGGCGATAAATAATTATCCCTAATGGATGTTCCTTGGCGAGAAGTGGTATTAAATACATGGAAAGAGAATGAGTTTTTGTTCTTTCGGCTAGCTTCATATATACTAATCATTCGAATTGAGATTTATAGTTACTTCTTCAAACTTGCAAAATTATGGAAGGTTACGGCGAAATTTATTTATTGATAGAATGGTTATGAAATTCTAAGAAGTTATTCGTAATTCGTTTGTTTCTTTATGCATTATAATTGAGGAATAAGTATATATATATATATATATATATATATATATATATATATATATATATATATATATATTTACAATACGCTTCTGGTTGCCTATTTTTGCTCGATTTTCTGGTCTCAATATTATTAAAAATCGTTACATTATCAACGATCTTTATGCTATCAAAAATAACAAAAAATATTAGAATTTATTTTATTAATTGCCTTGTTTAAATAAAATTCAGTTCAGACGTTTGTAAATAAATCAAAAAAAATATTAATTTTTGAACTTAGGAGAATAGTGCAAAATAGTTTTTATTATACTTCATTACTTATTTGTTACTATAATTTAATTTATATGATATTTAAAAAAATTATACATTTTACTTATTTTTCTCCTCACAGAATAATAAGTCAAAAACATTTACGCTATCACTACTGCTACTATACACTTGAACTATGCTCTAACTATGCCTTTAACAATGAAAATTCATCTAGAAAATCCCCAACATAGTTGCATTGCTCAGTATGCGTATCTCATATTGTATCGTCTTGATAAATGTATATAAAACCATATAATATATCAAAACATTCTTAATATAGCTGAGGGGCTGAAATTTTTTTTTTATTACTATATAATTACGGTAAAAATTAAAGTTTTTTAAGATAGTAGCTAATTATTTAAAAAAAAAAAATCTGAAACGAGGTTCATTACTTGTTAATATAAAAAATTTTATTTTTTAAAGTAAAAACTGCTTGTTATTCAAATAAAGACTATTAGCTGCAAAAATAAAAATGAATATTAGTTGCGAAATATGTGTGAGTGTTTGCTAAGACTCGTTTTCTATAACAAGACTCATAACTAAAATTATCCATGTAATCGATAATCAAATTATTTAATCGATATGCCGAACGGTTATATGAATTACGTGTTTTTATATAACAGCTCAACTTAATTAAGTTGTTTATGAAATAGTTGATTGTCCCTGAAACCGATCTAATTGAAACTCGTTCTCTTGATGCAAATTAATCTGTAAAATTTTAATACGGCTTAAAAAAAAATGCAAATCAACATGGTTCCTGAACAACACGTATATAATTCATCCTATATTTATAAATATAATGGACATTTTAAAAACATTTCATTCAATCGCAGGGTCTTTTTTTCTAAAAACAATTTCGAACCATTTATCTTAATTAAATGAGGGCAAAATAAATTTACTGAAAAAACTGCTTTAATACAGAAAACTCACCTGGAAAGGTGCCTACTGTTACTCAATATACATATATTAATCTTGTTTTCGAAGATAAAATCACGTCTGCTGCAGCATTTTTGTTAAAACTGAAGTGCTTCAAGGGAGTAATTAAATCACAAAATTGTTCCGATGCCTCCACATATATTCCGTTATTTAATGAGAAATGCGTAAAAACTACAACCCTGAACTTAAGGAATTTTTCAGGGGCGGAAATAAAACGGTAATTCATTTACCCCTCGTTCTAACAGGTAGGTAGGTATTCACCATTAATTAAAACTGCAAGTATATTTTAATGTTTTTAAGCGAATTGCATCTGCTTTCCCGGTTTAATCCATTTAATTTTCAAACGATAAATAATGAAATGTTCGACTCATAATAATCTAGCGTTTTTAATGAGACCATTTGCTGTCTTATTCTTACAAAACTACGCTCTTTTTTAAATTTTTTTTTCATCTTTTCATCTTCTTATCAGGTAGTCTTTCTTTTTTTTTTTTTTTTTATCCCAACGACTAATCGCGCTCATCACTTTTAAAAATTCATTATCTGTTTTTTAATAGTTCTCATGTTTTAAGTGCAAACAATTTATTTCAAGATTATATCACGTGAACTGTACGGACCTTTTTTATTCATTAAAAATTTATTATTACTTTACAAGATTAATTTGCAAATTATGAACAGAATTTGTAGCTGGATCAAAAAATGTTTCTTATTGATTTTTAATTCCATCGATGTTAAATGAAAGTTTAATCGAATTTTTTTAAAAATATTTTTCCTTAACTAAGTTATTTTTATTTTATTTTCAAACGCCACATACTTAATTTTGTTATCCTAAATAATCGAGGATACATGTTTTAATGACATTCAAAAAATGCGTAACGAAAAAACAACTTTTAGCAAACAAATTAAAATATAAATACGGAGAAAAAAAAATTGACATTTTTTTTAAAAATCAAGCATAAAGTATTTTACAAAAAAACTATATCTGAAAAAATATGGAAGATATTTTAATATGAAAAAGATAAATATAAAAAAAATATTGCCAATTTATAAAGAAAAAATATTTTTTGCCTTACCATGTAACATGTAAATGTAATTTAACTATATATATATAGCATAATTAGCATAGATTCTACGAAAAATGTTAAATATTAAGAAATAAATATCGTTTGAGCGAATAAATTTTCAAATAGTATTTACTTTCTACTGAGAAATTATTGTCTTTCTATTCGCTCATGCTTTGTGAATAGTTCTTTATAAAAATTGTTAATGTTATTCTATGTTATGTAGTAATGTTATGTAGTAATCTATGTAATGTTATTCTAATGTTATTATAGTTAAATGTTATTCTATAGCAAAAAATATCGCTTGGCAAACTATTCAGAAAACAAGTTGGACAATTTAGAAAACGATTTTTTTTTCTAAGTTACTATTGAACGAGAAATTACAAAATATTTAAAGTTCAGAAAAATTCTGTGTTTTACGCATTCTGCTAACTTCTTGCCGAATAATTAGCTCGCTTTGTACTATTTTCTTTTGCGTTCAATTATTCAATAAAAATATCGGTTTGAGAATATTTTGATATTTTGAAGCAAGTCAATTCATATTTGTAAATATGTAAGCTTTATTTACTAAATGTAAGCTGTATTTACAAAAATTTTTAGAAAAGAAAATGTTTCAGCAGGTAATTAATTTTTTTTACAAAAGAAAAAAAGTATAAAATTTTTATTCTTAAGTGGTGAACATCGTTTGCTAGAATTCTTTTTTAACATTAAGATTTCTATAAAACTATATTTAATTTTTAAATAACAATCGTACTTTAAAGAACAAAAATAATTAATGTTCTGAGTAAATGAAAATTAAAAAGTTTATTTTTGCATAGATTATTTATTTTTCATTGAAGATTTATTCAAAGTCGACTCATGTAATTAACTTTAATTTAATTTTAAAGGATTATTTAGAATACCTTTTAAGTATTCTATGAATCGATATATGTTGATAATTTTTTATTGCATCATAATTTGAATTGTTCTTAGGTTTGCGGAATACGATGTTAATGGAAAGACACGGTGTTTAAAAATGTTTCCTAACTATAGCAAACTGAGACTTAAATATCGATAGTTTATTATAGCTAGTGAATTGAACGTTTATTTAGAAAACAATCTCAGTTTATTGCAAACTTATATCTACTGCTTAAAATGCCTATCAAACACCGTCTATCCATTTTCTCAACCATTTACTAAAACTAAGAAGAAAAAAATGGCAATAAATGAATTAAAAAAATTGAGGGGTTGAACCTCTTTATTACAGCTTCTTTTACCTGATGGCTTAATTCGCTGCTACAGAATCAATATTCAAATAAGACTGTACTGCATTAAAAAAAAAAAACGGTAGAAAAATCTGTTGTGGGTAGGGACTAAAAAAAAATGTTTTTTTTTCTTAGGGAAAAAAAAATCCCCACAGTGTCGGAGACATTTTTTAACACTATGTCTTTCCATTAACATCGTATTCCCCCACACCTAAGAGCAACTCGAATTATGATACTATAAAAAAATATCGACTTGCAAAACCAAAAATTTTTTTCTCTCTCTCTTAGTTCATAAAGACAAAAAAAAAAAAAAAAAAAAAAAAATCTTGTGGGTGTGGGGAATATTGTCACAATTGCCTTCACTGCCCCCAAGTGGTGATTAGCGTTTCAGAACTCCAGCGTTTAATTTTTTTTTTTCTCAACTGTGACCGTGGAGTAGGGCGGAAGAAAAAAAAATCTCCTAGGGTGTTCGAAATTTTGTAAATGGCTTTTAAGCTGTGTATAACAAGTCTAGAATTACCTGTGTAGATTAATTGGGTGGTTTAAATACATTTTTAGTGCACTTTAAGCATAATTTTTGAAGCGGATGAGCAAACTGTTTTAAAGACTTTCATATTTCTTATCTGGTTTTTTATTATCAGATGTATTTTTTAAATGGTTTTTATTTTTTAGTTCTCTGAAAAGTGTTATTTTATGACTGCTTTTAATATTGAGTTATGTAATGAATTTTTATAGCTCCATTTAGATTATCCAAAACATTAATGTGATAATTCGTTTTACCAATATTTTGTACGCATATAAATCATGTAGAACATGCAAATGGATTATTGGTGACAAATGTAGGCATTTACAAACTTCAATCACGCATATAAACTAAAGAAATTAGTAGATAATTTTTTGGGGGCTTATGCTTAGACACTTCTTGATTTGAAATATTTAATAAATATTGCTCAAAATATATTATTAACAAAATATACAATTTGTACAAAATAAGAAGACTGTTGTATTTTGTATATTCGGCTTTTCGTTTCGCATGTCTATGTTGAATGTTTTTTTTTTATATAGTTCTTTAAAAACCATAATTTCATGATTACCTTTGATATTAAATTATGCAATGAAGTTTTATTTTATAGATCCATTTAGATTATCCAAAACATCAAAATTTTGATACTTTAAATCAATATTTTTGAACGCATATTTGTACGCTTTACATATATTTTGTACATTTATTTAATTAATATATTTTGTACGTTTAATAAAATTCAAAAATACATTAATCTTGATTTTCAAATGTATCCCTTTATAAAATTAGATTCGTAAATTCGTTGTGTGATATTAGCAGCTTAATTTTGGTAACATGTTTCATAGTTTTAACATGATAACAAATAATCCTTATCATTATATATTTAAAAAATATTTTAATTACTAAACCATGCAATCATTACAAGTTTTTTTTTAAAAAATATTAGTACTTTAGAGAATTGATACTTGTCGGGGTTGGCTTACTCAAAATAGAATGGAAAGAATAGTTGCCAACTTAAACAAACGCTACGCTTCAACAACCAATCAGGATCGAGACACTCACACTACGTCACTTGCTGGTATGTATTCCATTGAAACTTCATGACTTACTCTAGATTTCACTGAACTCACTTTTCACTACTTTAAATTTTAAATTAATTATGGAGGGGAAATAGAACTTGCGGTGAAGAGTTTTTCCCGCTGTGTAGCATCCTCTTGAAACTTGAGGCATTAAAAACAAAAGACCGATGTAAGAAAATTTTGCGTAATAAATTCTTAAAAGTTTGTATACAGTTTAATGTTATTTGATTAAAATATCAGCAAATAAATTGGCTTTTTTTCTTTCTTTCTTTTTCTTTTTTTTTTTTTTTTGCTCTAAAGAGCCAAGACGATAGAAAACGTCTCTACTACCTCAAGTTTCCTGCTCTAAAATGAATTCATTTTCATCAGAACTTAATGCACCCCGATCCTCTGAATAAGAAATTCTTTTAAACGGAAGTTAAGAATTCTCTTATAAAGATGGCAACAGCTATCTATTTATAATCGCGATTTTCTTTGTTTCAATATATACTCCCCCCTCAACACTGGAGAATGTTTTAGAAAACAACTTATACTGAATATTTTAACCCAAGAATTTACTCTTTTTTTTTTAGAAGAAAAAAAAAAACTGTATCTCAGTTCTTCTCAAAAGCTTATATTCGAAAGACGAAAAAAAAAAAAAAAACAAACAAACAAAGAGAAAAAAACAACATCTGCTTTGAATTAAGCACACATTTCAGCACGTGTTTAAGGTAGGCATAGAAAATGTTAATGCTTTAATAAATTTGAAAGTCAACACCTTGCCTAACATCCTTATGATTTTTTTTCTTTTTTTTTTTTTTTTTTTAACTTTCCCCCATGCAGGGAAAAAACAGTCTTCACTTAATGCATTTTTAGCTTGCTTTTCTATTATCGTGGACTACTTTTTCTTGTGAATAGTAAACAGGGACTGGAAAAAGTTTTGTATAAAGTAGCATATTAAGCCAAGACAAAAGTAAGAACTGTTTTTTTAGAGTTAGCAAAGCCGGTACCTAAAGGTTCTAGAACTTTTTTTTTTTTTTTTTCTTCCCTTCTCTACAAATATATTCATGCTCGCTGATGATAAACCACTTCTACTTCTACTTACAACTGCACTTTTTTTCCTCGCAAAGTATACTTAAAGTAAGCCTCTAGTTTTTTAAAGAAGATCTTGAATTATACATGCCTTAGTTTGCTTTTATTTCGTTTAAAAGATAGGGTTTGGATCACTGAAGAAAATACATTTCAAACGTATAACAGAACTTAGTATTTTTTTTTTCTTTCCTGGGAAATATAACTTTTTTATTCTTTAGTTGGAAGTATATATAAAGTTTACTTAGTGATATAAAATTTTATTTTGTAAATAATTTTCGTTACAATATAAAAATACAATTTTTTAAAAAAAAAAAAAATGAGGATTAAATTACCTGGATCTTAGTTTTAATTGTGAGTCAAAGATACAAAAAATATAAAGTGTAATATTTTCGTACGTGTAGTTTATTTCCTTTGTACATATTTTTCAATATATTCTTAAAAAACATCTTAGCTGTTACATATATTTCCTTAGTAACTGCTTTTATATTTGCATTTTCTTAACATCTGTGAAGCCTTATATTTATATGTACAATTATTCTTTATTTTGTTTAAATAAAATCCATTTCTATTTTATTATTTTTCTAATAACCAAATTTAAAGTTTAAATTAAGCGTGTGATTAAACAATCTACACATATTTGAACACATAAATTTGACTAGATATTTTTGAATACATAGATTAGAATATTTATTCTAAAAAATAAAAGTTTTTTTTTATAATTACATTCCCTTTTAAATACAATATTTATGTTTGATTTAAATAATATTTTTTTGCTAACTTAAATACTCATATAAAAAAAAAATGCTTCAAAATATTTTCATCGTATAAAATATATCTTACAAACATGTACGTCTCAAATAATTTTTTTAAATGGATTATAATCCACTAAATATATTAATTACATTAAATTATATCATTTTGAATATATATGCTTAAAATATTATGCATATATTTCAATATAATGATCCAAATTTAACATGATTACATTAATATATTTTTTTAAAAAAATACATTTATTTTCGCCTTAATTATATAATCATTTATATGAACTATAATACATTGTGAAACTACTCACATTATAACGATAGATTCAATAGTACATAATACATTTCAATAAATGAGTGCTAAAAAAAAACCAACCCATATTTTTTTAAATAGAATAGAAACTTTCAACATACTTCTTAAAATATTACTTACAAATTTAAATATATTTCACTTACATATAATTTGTAATATGCTTTGCAAATGACGTATGAAAATAATATTTTGCCATCATATTATTATACATCTTAAATCTGAAAAGAGAAAAAAAAAAAGGAGATATTTAAGTGCTTATCAACTACTTAATAAAAACCTCCGGAAACATTTTAACCCTTTTATTCTTCAGTAACAAAACATCATATGAAGAGAAAACATAGAATCACAAAGTATATGTTCTTTTGTTTGGCGAAAGAGATAAATGTTAGGGGGGGAGAGAAAAAAACATTTAAGTTGGCGTGACATAGGAATTGGGAGAGATGTGTTTCTTTCACTTTTGCGAAGTGTAACCTCCCTCATTCCTAAGTGTCTAAAGAGAAACGGGAACAAAAAGACGGGCACTTACGTGATCTCTGTACTCTGATTTTTCCTTAATTCTCCTTTTGTCATTTGAATTCAGACACTGGGAGCTACAGTGGTGTATGTCAGTAATACAGCTTTTTTTCCGATTAATATATATAGTTCTCTATTAATGCATCCAGTGCCGGATTTATCATAAGACCTAAGGAGGCCTCATTTCGGAGGGCACTCTAAATTTTACAAATACTTTTTTTTGTGTTTTTCCTTAAGAATTGTCTCTTAGAAATGTGAGTTGATTGAAATAGATACAAGCTCAAATTTAGTGATATATCAAAACTTATTTATGTAATAGACAATTTAAAAACACTTAAGTATTATATTTTGTTTAAAATAACGAAAAGAGGGCCCCTGACAGTTTGGCTAGTGCCCTGCATTTCTATAATCAGCCTCTGAATGTATCTTTGGTTTATTTTGTGAAGTGCTAAAAATTAAACAGGGATGTTAGATAATGTAATATCTGCACTGTTAGAAATTTCTCGATAAAAAATGGTTAAATAGCAATTTATTTAATTATTATTTTTCATATTCAACCATAACAATAAAAAAAACTGATAAGTACTGATTTGTATTCAAACTGATAAGTGTAAGAGAAGGCGTTTATTTATTGTTGTTTTTATTTCCTAATATGGTTAAACAGAAAATTTCTATCTGCGCTAACTAGGTCACTTTATAAAGCCATTTTGTGAACTGCCATTTTGTGTGGGTGCATACTGTAACAGAGAAGGCTAATCAGTCAATCTTAAGACCAGCTGAACGGGGGTTCGTAATCCCAGCATTGATACTACAATATTTCTTCCATTCCCATTCCTTCAATACATGAAGAGTTTCTAGTGTCCTGGACTCTAATCGGTGACCTGAACTATTGGAATAAGAAACTATTTTATCATGTATAAATGACGTAGCACCCACAGAGCTTTAATGTCCACTTAAGTTTCATTTTTATGGTTTAAAAACTATTTTATTTATGAATGGTTTCAAAACAGTTAAGTTTTGTATTAACGGTTTTTTAACCGTACCAGGTGTAAACGATATCAAAACCGTAAAGGTAAAAAAATGTTTTAAACCTTCAATTTTACGGTTTATCGGATGGACAGACTTATGTCCGTTATTTTACCGTATTTGCAGAATTAAAATTCTCTAGCTGTGTAATATGCATGCCTGCATAATAATATCTAAAAGGTATTGCATATAAAGTACTTTTTCGTTTTCCAGACGCAAGAAAATGCGACTTTTTTTTCAATTTTTAATTTTTTTTAAAAATAATAAAATATTAAAAATAGCAAAATAGTTTAATTTACTCGCTCCCAGGTAACGGAAAAAATACCGAATAAAGCCAATTTATAATTTAAACATTCATAACTATAGATTTATAAATGTATGAATTCTTAAAAACATTTATTCTGCCTATGATTCTTTGAGGCTTCATTGGGGACAAATTTCACTTAATATAGTTTACTTTTTAAGGTTTTTTTCCTAATTTTATTGAGCGATATGTTTAGAAGTATAAAAAAACCTTTTTATGATTTTTTTAATGTTTTTTTTTTTTTTTTGCCCAACCGCTCTAAAAAATAATGCTATTCCCTACAGTGGAATTCTTTTCAAGATAATTCCCTACAATTATAGTTTTTCAAACGTTTGGAATTAAATGCAGCAACTAATGAAAATATGAAATCAAATAAAGCAGTAAAAATCATTTTCTACAACGTATATGGATATATATAAAAATAAAAAAAATCTTGTAGACCTATTCTTTCTATAGATATTCAAACAATATGCAATTTTATTTCAAAATTATATTGACTTAAGCCACTTTGATTCCCAATGAAATGAAACATTGCGTGACAAGCAGAAACTGTCGGCCATTTTATTATTATACATAAACATGTAAAGAGTTCTAATGAACTTTTTCACCCGTTGCTGTTAAGTGAACAGAGTCATTAACATTATTTTTCACTCTTTGTAGTTCGTACTTGTTAGCTAGATTATTAATAATGATTAGAAAAATTCTAATGCAAAGTAGTTTCGATTTCCCAATCGCGAAAGCCCAAAATTAAAATGTGATTTTCCTAAACTCCTCTACAATTTTTTTTTATTCGTTTAAATTATTATTAAATTATCCTTAATACACCCGGCAACAATAAATGAAACCCACAGTTAAATATTAAATAAAAAATAAACCAATACATTTTTTAAAACACTCCAAAAATAGATATGTTTTCTTTTAACAAAATTCCTAAATTAATTTCGAAAAAATAAATTATTATAATATTATACTTTTTATGAAATATTATACTTTTTTACAATCAATTTTCTACCATAACTTTAAATTTTTCAGAATTTTCTGTGCTTCCCATCTCGCCAAAACGCTTTTACTCGCCAAAACACACAAAAAAGTAACTTTTAATGGCGAATAAACAACAGAAGTGAAAAAAGGCGGGAAGAGAATAAAATTCATGGTGCTTTTACCGCTTTTAAAAAACAATCCTCCCACCCCGACCCATAATGTATCGCAACCTTTAAAATACTTGAGACTGTAATCACTGTGAGATAATAACAGTCAAATTCGGAAATAACGGTCCAAACAAATACATCTTCTACTTGAAAGAAGAACCACAGAACACTTTGAAGTATCTCTCACAACGGTGGAAACGTATATGAACATTTATAAAACGTTCCATTCGAACTGCTAGGCGGGGATAAAGAAGCAATTTGATCACACAACTCCATTGGAAAAGACAGACAAACAGGAAGAAAACCCCATGAAAAAGATAGTGAAGTCTCGGGTTACAGCAAAAGTACTGATATCGAATGGTAAACTTTGCCATATTTATAGTGTAAACTTTGATTTGAGATTAATTTATTCGAAAGCATGTTATATAAGAGGTTATCTTTGCCATATGTCTGAAGCGATTTGTAAGAAAGGTGGAGATTTTTTAAAAATTTTTTTATGTCTGTTTGCGGTTTAGATCAATTTAGCCATGATAAGCATCGGAATTGAATAGGAGTTAAAATATTATACACAGAGAAATGGTGGCGAGTGATATATGGCTAATACTGTAAAAGAACTTGTTTATCAGTTGTTATGATTTGATAAATTTTGTGATAATATTTTTTTTCTGTAGTCTGGAGTGTTTAATACATTAATGTTGTTTTAAGTAAAATGCATTAACGAACTGCGTAACTGAAGCAATTTTTTTCCTAATTTGTTTACATAAATCAAAAATTTTTGTTATTCAAAAGAAGATTAATTAATATTCTATGCATTTTTAAGATCGAAAAATATGAAATAAAATCTAGATTTTCGAACTTGAAATTAAAAAGATATAACAGCAATCGTTGCTCTGTTTTTGATATATTTAAATTTATATTTGTTTTATTATTTTACGAAAATTTATTTTATTACGTTTAATTAGATATATTAATAATTCCAGTTGCATGTCATCGCACCAAAATTAAATACTCCATAATAATTTTTTTATTTTTTAAAATAATATTAACATTAATTTATTTTGATCATTGATTAATGCGTTTTTGTTTTTAATTTAAAAATATATGTATTCATTAAATGAAATTAGTGAGTTCGCCTTTTATATTCAGTCTAAAATTTGCCACACAAATTAATGAAGTTTAAATCATAGGTAGATCATTTCATGATTATTATTCCTTAAAAATTTTGAATTACACACGGACAAAAAAAATATGGTCAAAACTCACAGAATATGGAAAAATTTAGTGTTTCTGGCTTTATAAGAAAACCAAAAAGACAAATAACCATTTAAATTTTAATTATAATTTATTGGTTTTCTCGATAACATTTTAAATATAACACTATAAGTAAATAAAATACTACCATTACTAATACTTAAAATTGAATTTAATAAATCAAATAAATTCATACATTAATTATGCAATTACATATACGAAGAAAAATAACGCATAAAAAACCCGATCACATTAATTACAATTTTGATTTGTTATTTCAATTAAGATTTATAACACAAAACAGAATATAAATGATGCATATAATTGGAATAATTCGAAAAACTTTGCGGTTGTTTCAAGCTAAACGATTTTCACAATTATAATTCCTTCAGTATATTTCAGACTCTCGACTTTACGAACAAAAAACGAATATTTAAGAACAAAAAATACATTTCTTTTCATCCGTCTTTGTTGGGAGAAATTTTTTAAAACATTAGGAACGCTTCAATGTACTTAATAATACCGCAAGAGTCGTGTAAATATTATTACTTTCCGGGCTGATTTAATACTCGCGTGGACTGAACCTAATGTATTGTTATTAACATCTTTTCATTTTTTCTTCCTCCAGCAATGATTAAAAAAAAAGTTTATAAAAAGAAACAAAAACGTTAAATTCCCTAGAAAATAATTGAATTACCCATCGGTGAAAAAAGAAATGAAACTTGGATTTCATAAATTTTTTTTTAAAAAAATATATACTGTATATCCTTTGTGGAAGTTAAAAAAAAATGTGAAAGAAGTTGATTTTCCTGATATACGTTTTTACTTTTCTGGTATTTTTTTCTTTCTTATTTTTCTTACAACCTTAAAGTCTTTTCCAGTGGCTATGTACGGAGGTTGGAGGAATTTTACATTAACAACCATAACTGCCATTAATTTTGAGTCTTCTTCCCACAAATTCAATTTCTAGACGTTTTAAAAAAACGTCCACCCCAGCTTCAATTCCTAATTGCGGGTGGGTAAGCAGAATGGAACCAAGGACACGTTTTGTTTCTCAGCGAAGAAAACAAAAACACTAAGATTTATAGCTAAATTTTTATGTAAGCAAGATTTCCATAAGAATTTAGCTATGAAAATTTGCAAGAAAAAATATGAAAAGAATTTCAAATACATTAATCTTAGTTTATTGGCTAGAAAAAAAAGGTGTTGTGTCAACAAGATTTCTTAGCCGTGATGGCTCAGGAATAGAGCGTTCGCCTTCCAATGAGGTGAACCGGGTTCGATCCCAGTGATGGCGGGTTGATACGAATTCCGCATCCGGCTTGTACCGACCACAGTTCTGACGTAAAATATCCTCAGTGATAGACGGATCATGGGTTAGAGTCCCCTTGCCGTTAGTCTAACCGAGGGAGGTTTTCCTCTATTAATATGAAACTTTTTTAAGTTTCAAGTTTAAAAAAAGGGAGAGGGATTCATGAAATTTTAATTTAAATTGTTATTACCCGTTTCAATCTTAGAAATTTTTCATAAATTTTACATTCAATATTGATTTGTAGAACTAAATTTTAATGTAATAAAAAGTGCTTTTAGAATTATCGAATTGATTAATTTATTGAGCAAAGCTTTAAAACTAATCAATATGTCAATAATCGTATGAATTTACAAAATTTGTTTATAATCTTTCATTGCTATTTTTTTAATGATTTAAAAAAAATAAAAAATAAAAAAATAAACTAAAACTTCAGTTCCATAAACTGCATTTACAAAAGATTAACTGAATCATTCTCTGAAAAGTATCATTAATAAGTAATAAAATTAATTTAAATAAAAATGTTTTGTAAAAATATTTAATTCATTTATTAGAAATTTAAGTTCAACGGATAATGTTTACAGTTCGTAATTATTTCTAAATTACTGTGCAAAAAATTTAATATTTCAACAAGTTCAAAATGTTTGTTTTGAAAGATTTTGAAAAATGTGCTAAAACTTTAAATATAGAAAGCTGCATAAACTGCTTTTGCAAAATTAAATGTTTATCAAATAAAATTATTTTCATAATTTTAATTTATAAAAATAACATTCATTTATACGATGGGTAATATAAATAAATCTATATATTATATATATTTATCAATAAATTTTTAAAAAAAAATAAGTTATTTTTGAAGTAATTAATTTATAATTAAGCTTCATAATTAAATTTAAATAGTACCGATATCCGAATATTTTAATTTTGCAAAAATCATGTAAATAATATTACCTTTTTTAAAGTATTTTTAAAACACTACTTCTTTAGACTCAAAACATTTTAAGCAGAAGGGAAATTTCAGTATAAGTTTGAAGAAAAAACTTGAACTGCCACTAAAAAAATGTTTTCAAAAAATTGTCTTTTAGACATTCTTTAGAAGGGGGAAAAAATCAGCAAAGAGCCATATCATTTTCTAAAAGAGTAATAATATTTTTTATCCGCAATAACGGCAATTTCAATTCTAAATCGAAATTTTTTCCCCCTCAAATATTCCCAGCACGGTTTCCCATTAGTTTCATTTCTCATTCTTGGCACAGATTTCAACAACAGAACCGCCCTTTTTTCTACCAAAACAGTAATATAAAAATAACAATAATGTAGCACCCGAAAATTCATCTCCATTCTCCGCCAAATTCGCCAAGATGTACCTGGCTTCATAACAAAGAATTCATATTTAAGCGAGAATGCTAGCACTGAATAAAAATACGCTTTAATGCATTTTATGACTTGTGTCTCTGCATGTCTTTCTCCTCTTCAGCTCCGAAATGAAAATCCACCCCCTACTCTGGTGTGGGATACAAAAGTTTTTCGTTTGGGATGCTGCAAGCTATTCAAATGAGCTATACGTTCTTTTCTTCGAATCTCACTCCTTTGGCACCCTTTTTATTAACCCTCTCCTTCTTTTCTGTGAAAACGAAGTTTAAGTAGTTATTGTCTGCCTGTTTTTCCCCTTCCTGCTCTCAGCTCAGTAGCGCAAGTAATAAGCAAAAGTTCTTGAAAAGAGCAATTGCACTTGTACGCCTGCATACAAATTGAGGCACGCTATGCGAGAAAGTACCACGTGAAAGAGGATGGTATGCTCTTGTAATCTTAAAAGGGAATTAAAATGAAAAATAGAAGAGCTACTTTTCCGGTGGATGAAAGATTCATGTTTTTGAATTACAAAATGTAAGTTAACATGAAAGGAAACAGTGTAATAAATATAAATATACGTGTTGTACGATCTGTTTTTTTTTTAAGTGATTATAAAATGATTAAACATACATTAACATCCAATTTAGACATCTACAACTCTTAGCAAATATCAAAATTTATATGTTACCATTTAAATTTTTAAAATTTTAATTTTCTTTCTTTGTTTATAGTAATTTTCTAGCAATAAAATTTTTATTTATTTTTATTTTTGAACCATAATTTGATGTTTATTATATTTAGACCTGCAATTTGTAAATAAGCAGTTTATATTTTCTAACTTTAATTAACTGACTTTTTTAAGTACTACTCAATTTGTGTTAGAGGTATTGTTAGGATAAAGAATTTTTCAACTTAAAATGAAATTAGTTTTTTCAATTGATTAAGAGGTATCAAAAGTAATATTTACACTAAAAATAAAACGAAATTTCTTTCCCCAAACAGAATATTGTTTACATTTGTATTCTATATCTTTTTGAAAAAAGGCAGGTTACTTGCTTTTCTTAAAATATGTCTCATATTTGCATAACAATGCATAAAATCTAGAGAATGATGCTTTTGAACGATGCGCGCATGTGAGGATAAAAAAAAAGCTTTGTTTTCAAACACTATGCCTGAAATTCAGTCAATGCATACAGGCAAACGTAATCATAACATTAAACTGGCAGGTCGTCCTATTTACATATAACCTATCATAAATTTAACCTCATTTGCAAAATAACAACCTTGCAATTCCGAACTCAAAACTGGCATTCTGTATGTTTAAAACTTTTTAATTGTTATCTTAAGTATATTCTAAAACAAACCTAAATCTTGAAGCAAACTTTGAACTGGTAGTATTCAAACAGAAATCTAGAATGCATCTCTGTAATTTAGTTTTAACACATTCTTTAAAGAGAGCATCAAAATATATACAACCTAATAAATTCAAATCCGAAAAACCATTTATAACTCAAACATTTTTAAATTACAATGCCTTGAAGCAGGAACTAGAATGGGTTTAGCGTACGCAAAATATGAGTGTGGATTTGGTGGATTCTTTAGATGCAATTTTAGCGTTGCATCGTCGGTTGCTTGCGTGAGCGCCATCATCAAAATATGTTACCTGAGAATAAGTCCTGTTATTAGCGCTCTTATATGTTTGCTTAAATAGAGCTTTATGTTAACGTAAAACCAGAGTTCCAGCGATGATTTTGGCGCGGAAAAGCTGAACGTGATAAGAAAGATGATCTTGGCATACATCCTAGTATTAGAGAACAGTATTAAACGCAAATTTAGCAATAAATTATGCCAATTCGACCTTGAGAGCTGAAAGATTAATATTCTGTTCGGTAGATTGTAGGTGTGGATTGATAAAACGATTGAGAATATTAATATCGATTCATTTCCAGTTATTTGATATTACTATATCCATTTCCTTTGGTCGAAACGTATTGCGCATGAATCAGAAATGTTTATGCATTATATAACTAATTATTTTTTCAGTGCATTAATGCCATTTTTATTGGAAACTATTGCATGTACTTACTGTTGAAAATTGAGCTGCATGCTATTTACTAATTTTATTTAGGATTGAATTTAAGGGATTTTAGCAAATTTATCAGAATGTGATTTTTTTTCTAGTATTCTGAAATAAATATACTTTAAAGATTTGAAGCGAAGAGGCTTCTTTCTAATTAATTTCAAACTGATCTTTGATATTTTCTTTGAGATTTATTTAATTGAGATATATTTAATTTTTGTGAGCTGGAAGTTTATTTCGTTTTCGATTCTTTATTGTTAAATAATTAATTCCATTCAATATTCTTCCAATTTTTTTTTTTTTTTTTTGTTTTTTTTTTTTTTTGAAGAATAAGGAATAGAATAAAATTTGAAAAATACCCCAAATTCAGTTTTATAATTTTTCAGAATGCAGTTCTAAAAATGGGGAAATGTGCATAACTGTTATTCTTGTTCTAGTTATCAGAATTGCACAAACCTTGCTCATATATCCTAAAAGAATATTATTCATAGCTAAAATTAACAAACTTTTAAGATCTATTGGATCTATATTCCTTATAAGTATACATTAAGTGTATTCTTTTTCCTAAACTACAAAATTGCGGGACCGTGTTTTTTTTATTTATTTTTTTTTTATTATAAAAGAAAACATTGTATTCTATATTCGGTAATTTAAATATTTTCGGAATTTTTATTCTTGCTCTTTTTTTCAGAATTACAAAATGCTGCTACTTATGTTCTAAAAGAATAATCTTCTTAGCTAAATTTAACACATAGTTAAGGTATTATTGTATCTTTATCAAAATAGCAAATGAATAGATTTCAATATTTTCCAGTATTAAAGGTTCATTTCTCGCAACGTACTGCACAGTACATTAAGAGTATTCTTTTCTCTACACTACAAAATAGCAAGAAATTGCTTTCTTCTTTATAAAAAAAAATGGTAACTATAACTGAATCGAAAAAAATAACACAATTTTTATGTGAAAAATTATACTCTATATGCAGAACAACTAGCCCATATTTAATTTTTTTCTTCTTCCCTTTTTTATGATATTCTTTTTAAAAATATAGTTCTAAATGACATACTTTTTATTCTTGAAAAAAACATCAAGATCAAATGATTGATTTTACTTAAAGAAGGAAGCAGCTACTATGTGATTGTATAACAAGGTCGAATATCATTATCTTAAAAAAAAAAGACGTTTAAGGTGTCTCGATATTTGTTAATGTATAAAAACTCAATTTTCGATTCATAGCTTATAGAAGATCATTGATGAATATAAAAAAAAAAGAGGACATTTCTTCCCCGGTACGAACCAAACCCTATGAATGTATAATATCCATTATCATTTTACAAAGACTCAAGTGCTGTTTACCGTTGTATTTCGAAATAAGGCACGAACATCCGGGGCTTAAGACCTGATCACACCTTCAGCGTCTAACCTTTTCCCCATTCTTTATCTGTTCCTTATCCATTCTTTATCTGTCGCGCCATGAGAAATGATTCTGCAGATTAGCCAATGACGGATTACAAAACCATGATTTTAATACTATTCATAACGAAAGTGATGAGATTTTTCTTGCCCACTTTTTAACCAATCATCTTTTATCTTTTTTTTTTTTTTCACTTACCCATATAGGTACTTTTTTTCTTCGGAATGGGTGCTGGATAGAGAAAAGCCGGACCTTGTGCCGATCAGTACCCATATATATGTACACATATACACGTGCTCCACTGAGGCTAAAAGCGGCAAAGCGTATATTATTTGTGAACTTGCACAATACCAGTAATAATAGCGCGATGTAAATCGTTCTCTACGTTGACATAACGTTACCAATCCCCTAACGCTAGTGTTTAGGATTTCTATTCACGGCGTTTAGCTTCCGCCTTAAGCGCTTTATATAGGAGTTTTTTTTTTATACTCGCCATATAGCTATAGATATCATATTTTTTCATCTATTATTACATTTTTTTATACTTTTATATATTCTGGGTAGGATATTTTTTAAATGTAAGAATAAATATAGCATTTTTTTTTTTTTTCGGTTTCTCGCGCATGCGCTCTGACCTCTCCTGAAACTGCGAGGGCAGGGGTGGGCCCAAAGAATCACAAAAGCGTTTTTTTTATTTTTTAAATGTCATTTAGTAGAAAAGATGGAGGGAACATTATTATAATAGTGGACTGGTGTCCCCTTCTTCTTTCTGTAATATTTAGAAAAGTAGAATCGTTAGTAATCTGGTTTCACGGGAAAATATTCTGCCAGATTTGGCGAAGAATCTTCTTAAAAAGATTGATTATATAATAATTCTAAAAATAATTCAATTATTGAAAAAAAAAAAAATCAAGATATAATAGTTTGCATCATTCACTACTCAGTCTAATTATTTCACTATTATTATTATTTATCTAAACTACAATTTACTTTATATATATATAAATACGAAATATATTAAAACATTTTTATTTCAATAATGATAATATAATAAACTAAAAGAATTATTAATATCATAATTTGAATGTTCCTTAAAATATTTGGAAAATGCATGTAAAAAATGTAATCTATACAAAAGCATGTAATCTATACACCAGCTAATTCAATACAAGCATAAAAATTTTTAGATTCAACAGACAAGAATTCGTGTATGAAAAACAAGAAGAATTTTCAATTAATTTCTATATCACAAACACTGACTTCTTATTGTTTCATATAACTATGAGATAGTTCCCATGAATTCAAAATCCCATATTTATTCAATTTCTGTATTAACTGACATTGCAACAAACGCAGCATGAATCATTTTTCATTTTATGGGAAAATTTTTCCGCTTTTTACACTGTTGTTAACAGATAGTCATGCTTAATGAACAGGGAATTGTTTTGTCAACGAAATATTGTCAAGAATTTACTAAATCTCGATATTTTGTTACTTTCAAATCATTTTACCTGAAAATTATTTTGTCAGGAAGTTAAATATATCTTGATTTATTGTTTATAGTTGTTGTATTTTTTTATTTTTTATTTTTTCTCTTTTTATAAGAAAATTGTAATTATTTTTATAAACTTAAAATGAATAATTTAAAGTTTACAGTAATATTAATTGTAGCATACCTTTTGATTGCTTCATTCTTTTAATAAAGATTCTTATTTGAATTTTTGTTGTGAAAGTTGATTTGAGGTAAAGCACTTTTCTTTAACCCTGGTACAATTTTAGGACCACTACTCAATTTTTTTTAGTATCAACTTCATCTCAATTTCGTTTGCTCAATTTAAATTAATATCTTAGCAAAAACTGTTCCTTTTTTTCATTATAAATAAAACGATTTATATAATAACATTAATTATTATCCTAGTTCTTAATTTTTATAAAAAGCTCTTTTATCTTATGGCTGTATTGAAAAAAAAAACTTGTTTAACTTATAGCTAATTAAACTAACTTGTTTGCATTATTGTAACATAAGATAAATAAATACTTTTTTCACTTCTTTGTTTTATAACATAATTCTATTTTTAAATTTAACTTGGCAAAATAAAGCTACAAGCTTCTCTAAAAAAATATCGTCTGCTAAATATTAGTTTGAAGATTGGCGCATTTGGCGAAATGATTGTAGGAAGTTGAGTAGAATACTTTGAAGTTATAAAAAATGATTTGCACTCGCAATGAATGGGAGAGGGAGAAAACGATCGAAACCTTAGTGGCAATGAAAAACCAAAATTGTTACAAATTTCGGGTTCTCATAATACACTGGGGTGGCAATTTGTAACAGCAACCAGGTGCAGAATTTTCTCTATATACATCCAAAAGCCCATATACACATAAATATAATATTTTTTTTCTTCTTTTTCATTACTCTGAATAGTCCCTTCCTAGTACAGTTCTGGTCGATTAGCTACAGTTCACTTACACTGATCCATTCTTCGTTTTGTGCCGGCTCCCTTTTATTCTATTACAACTCCTAGTAACTTTTGGGTAATCTTTTAAAGGCAATTGCGGATATTTCGGGTAATTTAAAGATTTTGGATGTCCTCTTTATTGGATATTTAAGAAAAGCTCTATGCTTTCTTCAAGGAGGTTTTTTATAATATTCGTGAGTTATGTTTCATTCGACTATGAGGCTGCTTGAGTATTTCGTATCTTTTTTCCTGTCTTCTGCTGGTATTTTTTTATGGTTCGTTTCTCAAGTTTCAGCTAAAATATGCTTTCAGCAGAATTTTCTTTTTTCATTCCAATTCGCTACAATTCAGAGCTCGTAATATTTAATAATATTATGAAATTTTCGATAATATTTTGGTAGTAGAAATATATCTTTATGTTATCTGATAACAATATTTTTTTTTTTTACATTGTGTTATTGTAATTTTTTAAATCATTATCTGCCTATATTCCTATATCTTACATATCAAAATTGAAGCTCTTTGATTTTTATTGTTTTAATACTTTCGTTTGGACCAAAACAAGATTTGAGACCCTATTTCAAATAGAAAAGATTGAGTTAATCTAATTGCATTGATGAATTTAATTTTTTTTTTGATGAATTTTGGATGAATTTTGATAAATTTTTGATGATGTATTGGTGAATTAATCTAATTGTATTGATGAATTATTAGTAATTTTATTTTTATGCCAACTATTCTAGATCTATAAAACAGTCTACTATTAATTTTTCAAAACATATTATATATAAGGCTGATGAATTATGATCTTCCTCAACTATTATCAATCCACAAAGAGAAATGTCTTGTCCAACTTCTTTCGAAAACTTTTTTTCCTGATCATACCTTCCAAAGCTGATTTTCTAATTTCTTTATACCACCTGTTTTGTTCTATGTCATGAAGGTAACAGACCAAGATGATGTGCGTCCAGCGACTGTAAGCTATACGAGCCATATAGCTAACTCATTCATATTTTAAGCATTTAACTATTTTAATGATATCAAAATTTTTTTGTTTATTGTCTTATACACGTTAGTCGCCTTCTGTTTTTTCTCGTATTGTAAAGTAAACATCTTTCAATAAATAGTTGTGGTGTTCTATGTCTTTGCACAGTTTTGCTAACCACAGTCCAATTTTTTAACATCATATGGTCAGCATCACGTTAAAACCAAGCAAAAAAGCATTTAAAAGTTTATTCTTCTATGTAATAATCTATAGGAAACAAAAGCATATAACATAAGTGCGGCATTTACATTCAAGTCATTGCTATAGTGTAGTGGACCAAGACAGAAACAAAGAAATGCACTAAAGTGAAAGTTGTTAAATTTACAATCGTGATTTTAGCCTGGTGCATCAATGTATGGTGAATCTATTGTTATATTTTTTTCTTTCTAAATTTTCAAAGTTTTTAAAAACTTAATTTTTGTTGAATGTTTTTGGAATTTGTTTAACGTTCTTCCTCTTCTCCCCCATCTATCCCTTTTAACACAATTAAAAATGCTGAACAAGATAAATAAAAATAAAAAAATAAATAAATAAAAGACTATCATTGTATGTTTGTGTGAAACGAGGTTTATTTGCATTCAGAATGTTGTTTTTACAATATTTTGAAAGGTAAAAAATATTTCACTAAAGTAAAATTGATCCCATTGAGAACATTAAAAACTTGATCTACCTTGAGAGTTATGCAGTGAATAGCATTTTTTGCGAATTTTAAATTTTATCTAAAATAATTTTACATTGGAATAATAATGATGAATGATTTTTAAAACTTATAACGAAACATAACATTTTGAACCAATTTTTTAATCGGACATATTATATTTCGAATGTTTCTCTGCTGGAAAACCGCTTGGTTTTGCCACCATGAGTTTGCTAATATGAATCTTATTGTTCAGAAATGAGGAAGAGATCATCAGATAAAGTTTTTTTTTCGCCATCTGCCGTTATGTCTATTTATTATTTGATTTTGAATTCTAGCTACCAGTTTTTTTATTTTATTTTTTATTTATTTAATATTTGGCATCCTTTATCTACAGGGGGTAATATTCCCTTGGGCAACTCAGGTGACAGTGCACCACCCTGTACAGAATAGTAGAACATGATGCTTGGTCGACCATTAATGACAACCCTAAGGCAGAAGTACTGAATGAATTAATCTCCGTGTTCGACAGAAACTAGGGATGGACAGCCGGAACGGGGCCCACCCCAGGGGTGCTTGATTCCATTCTGAAACTATTGAATCCGTATCTTTGAATCTTATCTTATATGATTTTTTATATCTCAGTGCACTCAGCAATGGAAATTAAATTAGGCAATAGTGGAGGGGTTTCAAACTTCAACTCTCAGTTGTATCCAAAAAAGCACTTTTGATTTGTTTGCGTACAATGGATAACATTGGACAATGAATTGGATATTTTTAACATTGATAGTATGAAATGGCTTACAAATTGTTTCTTTTTTAATGATGCTTTTACAATGTTTAGTTATAAAAATACAATATTTTGTTTGAAAAGCTTCAATAATTCATAATAATAGAATGGTTCCACAATGATAAATATTTTACACTGTTGAAAAAATAAAATAAATCAAGTAAGCTAGCAGCAACTTAGGCACCAAAAGGTTTGACTTTTAACTTAAAAATTATAAATTTTTGAAATTAGTTATTTACGGAAAGTATACTTTTCGTCAATATTTTCTGGCGTCAATTTTAATAGATAAAGAAACATGAAGTACTAAAGTCTATCTGACACTAATTTTTCTTAGTAATAGTTTCCATAAAGATACTTGCAGTATAGTTTTTTACATAAATAACTTGAAATATTTTATTTATTAATTAATTTATCTATAAATCTGATTTTTAACTCTAAAAATCAGAAGACTTTTAGTCTTTTAATCAAGGAATCTACAAAATTATACGAAACGTAAATGTTTTTCAGAAAAAAATTTGCTTTCGTGTGAATTTTAGGAACAATACTACTGTAGTACAGTTTTCAAAAACAAAATTAATGAGCAAATGAAAAAAATGAAATGAAGAAAAAAATAAATAAAAATAAATAAATATAAATTTAAAATTTAACCTTTCTGAAATATTTTAATTTACATATTTTGATTGAAATAAAAGAATATCGCATTGCGTATAAGTGTTACATCATTGGTTTAGAATTTAAAAAAAAAAGGGAAATTTAAATGGGAAAAAATAATTGCGTAGATTTTTTTTTTATTTAAAAAAAGCGAACTTAGCAAGATAATGTTTCTTTAATTTCAAATATTTGTTTAAAAATTTGGGAATATTTCCTTAAGCCTCTTTTAATTCAATTTCCTGTTCATTGAAATTGCTAAGGCAAATAATTTCACATTGCAATTCATCACATTTTTTAATCCCCTGGAAAAAAAAAATACACGCTACTTTAATTACACTTGCTTAGTGAATCTCTCTCACTTTAAATTCACGAAACCTAGGAAAAACATGCTTTGTAATAAATCACAAGTCCACTTCTAATTCCCATCCTTAATGGAGAATAAGCATGAATGATAAATCAAGAAAAGGGAAAAAAAAATCCCTGAAATGGGGAAAAGGAGTTTTCTTATCGCCCTTCTCAAGCAAGCACAAAACAAACATTAGTCTGTTTGCTTTACCATAATAATCTCCGCAATGCATTGTCGCGAATGATAATTAAACTTTTAAAACATGTAAATGTGATTCGAATTGGAAGGCTTAGCAAATACAACCCATTACAATCCATTTCTAATCAACAGTTGAACACCTGTTGCAACTGGTTTGATTATTTGCAAGCACACGTAATCAAATTTAGGGGGATTTGTGTGGTTTCAGATCTGGCACTAGGCTTAATAATTGGAGAATAAATGTTCTACTATTCGCGTCGTAATAATGAATTGAGCGACCAGGTAAATTGCAGGTGCTTAATGTATTTAGATTTGAGAAGAGTTAGTTAATTGTATTATGGTTTTATGAAGTCAATGGTACTTTACATTTGATTCATTGAATAATTTCGGAGTTTGGAAGTTTCGAACGTTTGTTAGATTACTGCTAGTTAGATTTGGACAGAGTTAATCTATTGTATTCTATGAATTTATCAGTTTAACACATAAATTTAACGGAAAGGAAAGAGATATAAATTGAATTGTAATATTCTAAGTGGCAATTAAATCAGATTACGCTATTGTTTAGTCTAAATCAGCAACTCGAATTTATATTTATTACTTATTCATTGTTTTATATTTGCTGATTCTTAAGAATCATCAGTTTTTTTTTAGTTTTTCAGTTAAAGTACTTGAATATTTCTTCCTTTGTTAAATATATGATACATTTCGCACATGAAACATGTTTATTTAACATATTTAAATAAACACGTTCATTTATTTTAGTTATTTATTTATTTTGCATCTCAAAACGTGAAGGAGAACTTATCTACATAAACGTGTGTATCAACTCTGTCTAAATTACTATAATCGTTTGAACATTTGAAGTTTATGAATAAGTTTATTATATATCTGTATATTTACACATACACGATTCTTTGAATGCTTTAAATTGTTGCACCACATTGTTTTGAAACAAATTAATATAAGTTTTTTTTTAAAAGAAAAATGCAAGAAATTGCCTTGAAGAGGAGATAATCTCAAGGATGGTTTTTATTACGTCGTAAACATTTTTATGGGCTTGAAAGAACACAGTTTCGCCAATTGGCTAATTAACAATAAAATCAAACTTAGACGACGGTATAGCACATTTCTTACAACAATGTCTTTTTAGGAATCTTGTTACTCGAACGATTTTAAATATTTCAATGAAGGACTTAATGAGAATTTGCCAGTTCGTCAACAAAAAGACTTAGTTTTAAAAAAATTATGTAACCTAATAATTCCAAAATGTTTAACAAAAATATTACTTATATTTCACGAATTCTATTTACAATTTTATGGTGGAAAATTATTAGGTGTAATAGAATTTTTATTTTTAGAATTAAATAGAATGTATTAAGATGAAGAAAAAAAAAATACTTGACGATTAGATGATTTAAAAAATAGCAAATTAAAAAATTACAATTAAAAATGTAACATTAAAAAAAATTAAAGATTATTTTTAGTTTTAAAGAATGGAAAGTTAAAAGTTGAGACTTATGCAATGTTTTTAAACCAATAATAAAATTTAATAACGTAGAAGATCTAATCAGAATCTGTCTCTCCCTTTCTCAAAAAATAAATAAATAAGTAAAATAAATAAATAAATGAATGAATAAAAAATAAAAATAAAAAGATAATAATCGTAAAAATAATAAATGAATAAATAAAAATATAAATGAAGATAAAACTTAAATTTAGAAACCTATTTAAATTATTTGTTTTCAACATAGAAATGAGAACTTTGCTTCTGAAAGAAGAAAGCTTTCATGCGAAAATGTGTTTTGAAAATAATAATAAAACAAAATGTATTTATTACGGTTAAATATGTTTTCGTTTAAATAAGGCGATAAGTTAAAATCAACTTTTTCGAACGGTTAACTTTTCAAACTCGTCATTCTCAACATTTAGCAAACTGACGAGCGAAGATGTATTTGTTTATGTAGCGGCGCGGGAGTGTGAACAAGGATACAGTGACCGCATAAAAGCCGCCGTAAAATCACGCTATCACTTAAACTACTCTTAAATGTAAACATTAAAAATAAAAAAAAGAAGTAATAGACATTCATTACACAACTAGTAATAATTTGGAAACTAGTCTTAGAAAAAAAAAAGAATGTGTGTAGAAGCTGGATAATTATACTTCTCATAAAAAGCGCGGAGTAACGACCCCGTTTAGCAAGATTTTTTGATATTCAGAATGATAAGAAATAAACATTTATTTTCAGTAAACAAGAAAATGGCATTATTTCTACTTTTCTTGAATATAACGATAAATCTGTTAATAAAAGCGGGAGCTGAAGGAAAATAAAAAAGATATTCGGATTTCTTTTCGGTTACCAAAATTGGAAGAGATCTTTCATCATTATCGTTTTATAAGATAAGCAATAAATGGAGTCGATTCACATTGGAATGTGATAATATCTAATGCAATATTGTCTAAATATACAATAGATGACTAATGTGATAACTTTTTAAGCAATTTCAATTATTTTAAACAGCAGTTTACACATTTATTACATCTTTCAAAAATTTATTTTAATTAATTAATTATAACCATGTGTAATTAATCAAGTTAATTAATGCATTTTTTGGAAAAATATTTAATAATTAATCTGTTGAAAATATTTATACAGTTTTCCTTCCAATTTATTACTAAAAATATTATAAAGTTTTTATTTTTAAAGATCTAGTAAATATTAAATAAATACTTATAACGATAAATATCGAATATTAACTCGGTATTAAATTAACATAAATTTCTAATCATCACTTTACATATTTTTACATGTAAGTTTTTTTCGAATTACGTGTTAAAGTTTATTATAAAAAGTTATATTTGAATTAAAGTAAAAATTTATAATAGGAAAATCCTTTGCGGAAAAAATATTCTGGTAAAATTACCATAATATATCGTAATGATATTTTTGATAAAAAAAATCATAATCCTGGTTATAAAAACAAAGAGATATGGTTTTTAAATCATTCATTGGGCAATTTTTCCATTCATATTGAAATGGCTTAGGGAGTTTTGGTTTTAAAAATTATAGTTTTTATAGCCACACATTTCGTAAAAAAGACAAAGCTGAAAAGTAAATTTAATCGAATGAATGGTTTTTAAGGCATGCTCTGCGGTAGCACGATAAAAAGTACAAAATTTTACCAAATTTACCAAATTCTGTAAAAAAGAGGCACTTAAAAACATTATGGGGACTTAAAGACATTATTATTTATTTCTATGGGTTTGCAGGGAAATAAATAATAATGTTTTTAATTTCCCATAATAATGTCTTGAAGTTCTTTTTTTTATAAAATTGTTTAATCAGCAAATTTCCACTTAATATAGAAATTTCTACAAAATTCTTTTCTATGGGTTTGCATAGAAATAAAGTATATCTTTACGTTAATCCAAGAAAGTTTCTTTAGTTGAATTAAGTTTGTTATAAGTATGTTATGTATTTTTGAAGCTAAAATTTTCCTCATCCTATAAAATCATAATTATTTGAAATACTTTTTTAAAAAAAAGTTTTCTTACTATAAAACTTAGTTGAAGTTTCTCCTATTAATGATACTAAATATTTAAAGAGCAACAAAACCAAACTTTTCGAAAACATCTTTTCTTCAGTTGAATGAATTCTTCGAGTTATTGGAAAAAAGCGTGTTCTCCTACTTTCCCACAGCGTTTACGAACACATTTGTGAAGAATTCTACAAATAGTGCAGCAATAAATTATTACGAATGGGACAGCATCTTTGTCCATTTGTCCCATTGTACTCTTACGCAACACTTTAGGAATCCCACTATGTGGAAGATCATCGTATTTGTTATGATCGGAACCCCCTACTAAGGAGTTATTAAAGGGACTGTCTGCAAAATAACTATCTTCTATTTCTTGTCCTTCAAACTACACAGTAAAAAAATTCCGGATCAAAATAAGGTATAAAGTACCAGCATCATCCGTAAAATCCATTTTTACTGTTAAATATTATACCTCCATTTCTTAAGTAATATTTATTTAATAAGGTTGATTCATTGATTTTACGACAATAATATTTATTTAATTAGAGTGATACAGTGATTTTATTGTAATTATTAATGTAAAAATTATGGTTGATCAGATTTTTGTTCCATAAGATTTTCTGGTAAAAGTGGATTTTATGATAAAAAGTACCGGTACCCTGAGCGCCGGTACTCTTACCGTCATTTGATTTTGAATTTTTTAACAGTATAATATGTTAGTTTATATATCTAAGAAAATTTTTTTTATTTAAACCCAGCGTTTTTAAAAGAAATTAATGCATTTTATGCTAAATTTATTTAGAACTGTATTTAAAATAACCGATTATATTGTGAATTATTTGTGTATAAGTGTTTGAACTTGATTTTGTTAGCTAGCTTCTCCTTTTAGTTATATTTATAAAATTTGTCCTAAATTAAAGCACCAAAATCAGTCAAATTATACTTAATAAAAATAAAATAAAGTTTTAATACTACATAGTAAAAAAATACAATAAAAATGAATAAAATAAAATAAACCAAATTAAAATTGCCTAATATTTACTACTTATAAAGAAATATTTTTTAAATATAATAAAATTAATAATCTAACAGAAAGTGTAATAACTAGAGTTAAATAATTTCCAACGAATGAGGTTACTTAAGGTTCTTATTTAAAAAAAAAAAAAATTGAAAAAATGAAGCTAATAAAATTTGTCACGATAGTAAATGCAAGCTGCTTACGAGTAAATATTTATATTAAGTCATTAATTTTAAATATAAAACACTTGACACAATGACTTATTAAAAATGAAAAGGGTAAAAATCTATTGACAACCCCATAGGAAAATCTTAATATTTACTTATTTCTACTAGTAAGACATTAGTGGTTAAAAAATAAAAGAAGCCGGCTCAATCCAAACTTAAGTGGAAAAAAAATTGTCAACAAACCAAATGAAATCTGTTTAATTTTTACTCCTCTCCTTAAAGTATATCAAGAGCAGATGGCTTTAGCAAAGGCAAGGACAATCTCTATAAAAGGATAGGGAATCTCTAAATTATGTCCCTTTCTATCTCCTTTTCTAGCGTGTCTCTTTTGCAAGAATCCCCATTCTTCGAGGGATTTCTATTCTTGAGAATTGCTTTCAAAAACGTTGCATTTATACCACCAGCGATGAAGTACAGGTCATAAATTAATGATTCGTAGCATCTTCCTCTAAAGAGGAGGGACACAAAAAAAAAAGAGAGTAAAAAAGCAGGTAACCTTCACATACTCGAGATGGAGTGAAAAAATAATCGTTATATTGGTTATTGTATGAGATATTTAGAGATAGTTAACAATTGGAAGAGCCATGGTTCGTTAGTCGCGTGTAATATATTGGCATAGAAGTTCACACGCGCTGTTAGAGTTACTTTTGTTAAATAGGACTGCTGAGTATGGTAGGTGGTCGCACCTATTTGCGCCGGTTGGTTTTTGCAATATATAAAGATATCAACAAAAAAAAAAATTACGAATAAATATATTTAGGTACCAGGAGTTAAGAAAATGTCTCTAGTTGAGTTACATATATCTATTGTGCTATGTTTAAAGCATTCTTTCAAAGTCAAATGTTTTAAAATATATTAAACTGAAAAAACCCTCATTTTTAAAATAATTGGAGCTACAGTTTTTCTTAAAGTAATTTCTCAACTATTAAAAAGTTTAGAGCATGGTGAACCATAGCGTTTAATTTTTCTGAAACTTTTTATATGATGCTAAATTAAGCCAAAATTATACGATACTATAGTTTAAATTATATGAAATATTCAATTCAAAACTTTCAACTACTTTGCACTGTAATGTGGTTCAAGGATCCATACGATGGTTCAACTTAGAAATTTTTTTCTGAGAGTATAATAAAATGGGTTTGTTCAATATATCTTTTAAATAAATATTAAAATAAAATTTTTAAATTTATAACATTTACTTAGGATTGAAAAAAGCATAAGCAATGTGTACAGTGGACTTACGATATTAAATAATAGAAGAAAAAATATTTCATAAACATTTTACAATAAAAGAGTTGTAATTGTACATTCTTGAAAAAAAAATTGTTTGAATTTTAAAGCGTAATATTAGTGCCTTAAATCATAATACGGTGTAAATTTGCTGCCATTTTAATAAGTTATTAAATTGAGTCCTGTTTCCGTTTAATGTTAACCATATATCGTGTAATTAAATTTGAAAAGCACGATAGTAAAAAAATGAATGATGCAATAGCTCAACCAGCTAAAAACTTTTGAACAGGATAAAAGAAGTGTAATCTTCATACAGTAATTTAGTTCTCATGCTATTCTTATTAGAGAAACATTTATTTCGAGGTTTATATAAGTGAAACATGATTCCAAATAAAAAAACTAAGAACAATTTTGCTTAGTAAGAAGTCCTCATTCTGCTCGAGGAAAATCAATTAATTTTACTTCTTACTAGATCAAGAAGCATACCTTTGAACGATTAATTAGACTGACCCTTTTACGAATTAAGTTCGTTATGGGTCCTTGGCTTGGATCGTGGAAAAAGTGTCTCTTCTTCGGACAATTAATCCTGTCTTTCGAAATCCGTCTGAAGGATGCTCGAAATTAATTTTCCAAAAGCAAAGGGGGATTTATATCGACTAGTGGCAGGACTTTCTTTAAAGACCCTGTGTGGGTGAGCTTTGTGTTTTGATGGCTGTCGCTCACTAGGAGATCAATCCCCTAGAGAAAGTGAATAATGGCACTAATGAATTATTGATCATTCCCTAGACCTGAAGAATAATCTCGAATTCATTCTTCCTCTCCTTTTCCACGAATAGTTTCAAATGCCCATTAATCTTTCCCAAAACAATAAATTATAAAGTCAATTAGGAACTGCGTCGCTATGAATGACAAATTCCAGGCACTGCGAATGAAAATTCGAACTTGCCCCTTTTAGAAGAAAAGCTGGAATTCGAAGGCATGAGCTTTATTTGGATGCAGCAGTGACCCTGGTTTCTAATGTCGCCTATAGTCCAGAGGGATATTAAGTTTAGAAAAATCTGACATTCCTGTTCCAAGTCAGTTTAAATTATTATTTTCAATATTCTCAAGTATTGTCTTTAAAAAAATAAGCTTCGTAGAATAAATTTCGTTTCAAGCTGTCAATGTAAACTATAGTCAAATATGATTGTTATGAATTACACTAGGACAGGCTAAGCTGGCCAGCCATTGGCTTTGTGAATTAAGTTGGGAAGGAACATCTTTCGTTTGATAGGGTAACATCGCTAGGGTGAAATTACGACTTTCCACTAGTTGGTAAGGCTTCTTCCACAATTTAGACATAGGTCTAAAAAGGAAGGAAAATTTCCTGCACCCATGGTGCTGCTCAGCAACCGACCATAGGACTTCCGATCTCACAAATATTACGAGCATATATTACACAAGTACCTGGTGAGTCCTTGTGGCTTTGAGGATCAAAACCCTACCCTTTCCGGAAAGAGTTCGATGATCTAATCACTGGGCTACCAAAGACCAGTCGAATATTATAACCAGGTTTTCTTTGGTGCTGGTTTTATATGAGAATTTATCTTAGTGTTGGCTGGCATTCATTCATTCTCTGCTTTTCCTGTCTGAGACATGTTTATTAAGTGGACTCTATGCTGTCCAGATCTAAATCTTTTAGGTTATGGACATGTATTATGGAGGCATGTTATGAAGGATTTCATGCCCAGACAGGTCTTAATTTAGGAATTCTATCTTGTTTTAGCTCAAAATTCTATTTCTCCTAGTTCTTGATCTTCTCTTATCTTCCTCTTAAATCAAATCAGATAATAAACTCGAAAATATTTTATTAAACAAAGGTTCTTTTTAAAACAAAATTTTGCAATCCATATTACCGCTTAATTTATTTTGACTTCCTTTTTTTATGGAATCAAATGAAAGAGTGTGCAATTAAGAAATCAACATTCATAAACTTTAGTTAGATATATTTAATAAAATATCGTAGCCTGTAATTTAGTAAGTTTAAATTTCATAAAATATTAAAACTTTATGAGGAAGAACTTCTTTCCGTTTGAATACTGCAGATCTTATCTGATTGGATAGAAAATTCCAACCAACTCTCTTTGATCCTAAAGCATCTGAATTTTAATAGCTGAGCACACTTGGAAGCATCTTCCGCCGTCTCTTAATCTCAAGCTTCCTTTAACTTACTCCCACGGACAGAAACTAAAAATCCATCAACTCTTCAGCTTATTTTGCGTGTGTGCTAAATTTCGAACGAACTAGCATCTTTTCAACCCATATCTAATGCCTGGATTTTCCCACACACGGCGATAATTGTCGCTTTAGAGAACAGTCTCTACGGATTAACGAGGAGATAGAACGAAGAAAAGGTTCCAAGTCGACGCTTGAAACCTCACCTTCCATCTTCTCTCCCCGAAAAGGTTTAGTCGAATGCCCATCTGCTAAGGCATAGCAAACCGTCTTCCAAAGTTAAACAAGAGATTCGTGTAAACAGTGGATACAGAAAAGTCTTTCTCCCCTTTTCTTCGCCAAGTGTTTTCATTGCTGGTGTCTCTAATTAAAAGCTGAATAATTAATTTACAGAGAAAATAGAGCGAGAACTTTTACAGCAGGGCCACCCCTTCTCCGTTCCTTTTACCAGGCGACGTAATCACAAGACCAGAGCGAAACTTGACAGTTTAACTGTTGAAACAGTGGTTGTATTACTCGACGATTTTCACGGAGTGTTCAAGAGGCCAAAGTAGTGAGAGAGCTAAAGTAGGAACTTACAGTAGCCCATTGATCTACAGTTTTCACCTGTCCTCCGCATTAATTCCAGCTTAGCGCAAATTAATTTTGCCCCAGCCCCCACCAAATCTTATGCCTTTGAAAAGTTTTCTCCCTTGCACAATAAAATGCAGAAGCGAACTGTTTTAAGTGGAGGTCATCTGTAATATCATATTAAAATTGACTCCCCAATTTCTCCCCATTTTGATTATAAATTTTCGAAAAATATTGATTTGAAACTGCTTACAGCTGGCTGGAGGACGAAGATTAAAAAATGTGTCTTTGAATCTAAGTGTTGATATTGAATCCTTATAAGCGGTTGATATTGATATTAGTTTGATTCACGCAACATTATACCTTTTATTGTGAAGTTTGTGCAATAAAAATACGATTGTGTAAATTTGTGTATGCACAATTTAATAAACATTTGCAAAATACGAAACACTTATTTTTGGCTAGTGAAGAATGTCCTGATATATATTATTTTTTTTATTAAAATATGCATTTTTATACAATGCCTAATGGTTATTTTTGGTTCATGTAGAAATAATAAAAAATTTTGTTATTTTTGAATCGACGTTATGCATGGCACCCAAATAAAGGAAATATAGCTCTGTAAAAGATGCCAAAAGATCTAGCTGTTGTGAAAAGATACAAATCATAAGTACTTAGTGTAAAAAAAATATATTAAAAGAAAATGAGCTCGTAATTTATATTTAATTAAGGATTCCGAAAATGTTAATGCTAACATCATCCAATTTTGGTAAATTGTAAGACATATTTAACTCTAAAATGTATAATAAAACATATTTTTTAACTAAAATTATTCTAACATGTGACTAAAACATAAGTTGTATACATCAGTTGTATTACTAATCCCATACGACTATGACAATTTATATCCTATATTGACCATAATTCTATATGACTATGACATTTTATATCTTACATTTATCCCATTTGAATGTGGCACTTCATATCCCATATTTACACTTATCCTATATGACTGTGGCACTTTATGTTCTCGCTTTACACTTAATGCAATACCATATTACACCATTTTACGTTGCATATTTACTCTAACTTAATTCCACATAATTAAGCAAATAAAAGTTTCATTATATATTTTTAATTAAATTTTCATACGGAAAACACCTATAAAAATTATATTTAAAGCTAAATCTTCGATTCGAATCTGACATGAATTGGAACAAATGCAGAAATCCAATGTTTTTATCGCCCTTCCTTCTTTTTCTGAGGACTCCATTTGCTACAACATAAATCAAAATTATTTCGAATGTCGTGGGTTAGATCAGTCAATATCAGTGGTACCCATCAAACCGTACAATGGGTGGGATTTTCCATTTTCACGAGGATTCATGATGCTATTTTATCTCTCTATGATTAATGAGTCGGAATCTATTCTATGAATCTTAAAAGAGTTTCTATCGTAGCTCTTGATTCGAACATTCATTTCTGCTTCCTCCTTTTGGGAGTCGTCTGGTGTAGATTCCGGAAAGAGTTAATTTTTATGGAAACAATTAATCAATTAAAACTTTTGGCGCTAAATTTGGCTAAAAACGAATTAGAAAAGTAGAGGCCATTTTTTTAATGAGTATAATTTTCGTAATTGCATTCATTGGGTTTGAATAATAGATTGTAAACTGGATTAAGCTTAGAAATGTGTTTCACTGTGGTAAAATCATTCAATCTTTCTGTTTTAAAATAGATTTAAATACAATTGCTAAATAAATAGCTCGGAATTTCAGTGCGAAAATAGGCTAAGTCTTGTATTTCAAAATTTAATGGTCGTAGCTGTTTAGCCGTTCACCAATGCATTGCAAAAAATGAAGTTCTGTTTGTCAATGAGCACTAATGAATTCAACCTGTTACGTCTGACTAGAAAAACACTATTTTAAACATCTTTATAAATTCTTATGAGTTATTTTCTAATTATATAAGATATTCTCTAGTTCTTATCTATTATCTATATATTCTTATCTATGCTCTATAACAGGGCTGTCCAACTGGCGGCCCGCGGGCTGGATATGGCCCACCAACACATATTGTGTGGCCCGCCAACTTCTTATTCAAGCTGATCGGCCTCAGTTTTCTCATTAAAATGCAAGCAAATTCTTTTATAATCCTTCTGTTCCATTGTTTTATAATTAATAATTCAACTATTAATTGTTATTGTATAAGAGGTAAAAGGGTATTGTTCAACTTTTTCAAACTGCGGCCCTCCAGGTGATCAGTAACCGGAATTCTGGCCCGTGGGCTCTTTGCAGTTGGACAGCCCTGCTCTATAAGATGTTTTCTAAATGTTACAAATTCATTCACAATTAATAGTTGACTGAAACATTTGGTGACCAAGTAACAGTTGTGACGAGTATATTAAACTAGTTACAGCTACGATATGTATGTTAAACAAATAACAAGATGTTGAACAGGTATGACACGCATGTTGAACTAAACTAAAAGCTAGTGAAACTAAAAGCTAGTTGTTACATCACAAAGAAAACATTCATCATTAGAAAAAAATTTTAAAAATTTTGCCCAAAAAATTTAAGTTTTAAAATAATTTTCCTATAATTTACGAATAACGTTTAATGATCGAGAGCTGCAGTTAATAGTTAATATGTAGTAGTAATAAAGCGGTGTGTGGTTAATAATGTTGTAGTTATATAGTCACTCTATATTTGGCAGTTTTCATGATTGCGATGAACGTCTGATAAGGTGCCTCCTGCGACGTGAATATAAAGTATGATCATCAAACGTACTGGTATAAGACTGTTCCAGCTTGAATATTATATTGTTCAAATTTGTCATTCTGCCTTTGATACGTACATCTAAAACTGCAACTGGTAATGATGTCTTTACATTTCAATGAAGCTTACGCTTCATTGTCATTAATATGTAAGCGTTTTTTCCTTTCTGAAAAAAAAAATCTCTTATTCTCACTTACGCGACAAAACACCTGAAGATGCCAGAGATTCGTTTAAAAGATTTCACAATGGCCCATCTTGGCTCTTTCAAACTGAAATGATTCAAATGGAATAGAATGTGAGAGAAGGAAAAAAGAATCCTTCGCAGGTTCCGTCTACCCCAAGGGTTCGACATCAGGGTAGTATAGAAAATTTTGGAGAGTTCTTTAACTCATCAATTATTCAAAAGATCTTTTTACAATCCATCTGATTTTTTTTCCATCGCTAAGTTCATTGAATTTGAATAGAATTGATAATAGTAGCCCTACAAAGAATGCTTAATTGAAAAAAAAAATGTTTTGAAGTGCCTGAAATAGAATTTTAAATTATTTTATTTAAAAAATATTATATTCAAAAAGTTTCATTCTTGTGTTTTACTTTACGCGTTTTTAAATAATATATTACATTTCTGTTATTTCCTCTTTAAAAAATTAAATTAAAAGAACTAGATCTTCTAAATTTCGTATTATAAGAATATTATAGGAACTTATATTAAATATATTAAACGCACAAATACAAGTGTACATTGGTAATTACACCAGAGTCGCATAAAATAAAACTTTTTAGTGCACTGAAAAAAATTGTATGGTCAAAAGTATTAAAATATGGTACAATTTACCGTGCTTCTAGTTCAAATGGAACTACAAAAAACTAGGTAATTTTTAACCGAAGCGACTTGGTAATGATTTTGGTGAAATTAACAATAAAATTTGGTTTAATAATATGTGATTGAATTCGGTTAATGTGCTAAAATTTGGTACCTTAAAAAATTTACTTTTCAATTTTGTAATTTTTACTAAGTGTTTGGAAATAAGAATTATAATTTTGAAAACCAGAAGTTATATAGGTCATTTCTAAAACTCTGATCTATGTATTTCATTCTTGATAAAATCGCATATTCTTTTCATAATTATTGTTAAAATCAATAATCTATTATACAGTAATTAGAGCATACCAATGATGGAAATTTTGTTCGACATTCTACTTTATCCCTGAATGATTACGTATTCTTTTATTCACCTTAAATATCATAAATTAATGGCTTATTATAGTTTTAACTTTGACATATCGAACTCAACTTATTCTTATAACCACAACTTTAAAAATTGAATATTGAAATTCCAATGTGGTTCAAGCGACATTAGTGTTCCTAAAGATAAAAGCAACGACGAATGAGGTGACATATTTTCTTCTTCAGCTAAGCCATATCTTCCAAATTAATTTTAAAGAAAACGAAAGACATTTGAAGGGACGTATCAGTCCTCCCAAGTTTCCATTCTACATTCTAAAAGAGCGATGACTTTAAAATGAATCTTTTCATAACTTAAATGGCGCGCACACTATGGATGTCCCTTTACTGGAACTGAATTCCATGCTTCATATTTCCATCACAAGAATATCTTTTGCAAGGCACAACCATCAAAATAAAATTATCGATCATTTCAAAACGATTTTCCAAAGACAAGAGAGTCAAATTAATATTCTCGAACGTATGCTATGTTTCGCAGACAGCATATTGATCCTTCCCTTTTATTCAATTTTTCTTCGAAAGTTCTTTTCTAGTGGGTAGGGTGTAGTGGGACATATTTGTCTAATGTTTTACCGAATGTATCCGCCATATTAAAAGGTTCGTCCTTTGTTGCCAATCGCCGATTTATAATAACGTCCTTTGCTGAGAAGGTAATTTATTTTCTTAGGGACTACAGCTTGAGACAGATTGCCAGGACTGCTAGCATGCCAAAAGAACATTCTTTCTTCTTTTCCCGGATTTTTCTTTTGTATTAAGGAGCATGGAAATACATACGTACATATGTGCCATGTGTGTGTGTGCGATTCTTATCTTTACGGCGACAGATGACAAGCCATTTGAATCTTCGTTAATGGGTCTCAATTTCTAGTCAGCTTTCTTCCGTTTTTGTTTCAACTAGAGGGGGCGTCGCTGTTTTAATGGAAAATGTCATTTGTTTATTCCAATAACATTAGAAGTGTTTAATAGAATATTTAAAAAATGAAAGGGTACCATTTAATGGATATCGACACTGGAATATTAGTTTATTATTTGAAATGGGTTTTAAAACTGAATGTTGGCTCCTAAGAAATAAATATAGATTACTAAGATGTCTTTTTTATTGAACAGGATTTGTGAATAAAAAGATAAATTTATTAATTTCTTTAATTTATTTTTTTGGCAATCTGAAAAGAAACTATTTCATTTAAATTAGTAATTTATGACTGGAAAATGTACACATGTCAAGTATCTTTGATATTAGAATATATATTGAGATATTTGGTGCGAGCATATCTTGATTACATATGACCAAAATGAGCGCACAGTGCATAATTAAAGCCCTGTTGAGTATATAATGTATATTAATAACCATATTCACTATATATTGTATGAGGGGTGATCCTGTATAGTGGTTACAAACTTGGAAGAGAGGTAGACGACATTACATGGGTTAAGATTTGCGTAGTAATCCTATGGTGGGAACTCTCATCGTACGCCGTTAGGGGCCCCTCCCTATATTGGATTGACTGTTCGCGTGCATTTGAGCCAGTCTTTAGTTATTTATCAGCTATTCACCTCAGTTATTTTAATCTTGTGATTTTCAATATAGAGTAAAATTGCATTTAAATCAATATTAGTTTATTCCAAACAATTAAATCAGTTCATATTAGGAAATTGCCCGTGGTGGCTTATTGTTGTTGACCTTTACAGCAATGGGTCGCTTTGCAATTTTCAATCCTTATGATCCGCTGCACTGAATCACCCTGCACTGAAAAATGTTGAGAACATGGTTGTATAAGGAGCCCTGTTGAACATATAAAGCTTTGTTTATAGAACTGTTCGGTAGAATTTCAGATTAATATTATGTATGGAATTAACTTAGAAGCTTTTTTCAATAAAGTTGACTATTTTCAATCATTATAAAGCAGCTATTTTAACTCTTTCATCACCTATGTTAAGTTACTATAACTGTGCAGAGAAATAGCCTTATGCATGCTATACTGGGAATATTCATTTGAATTTCCTATCGTTACATTCATAAAAATAGAATAATTTGTCTCTGTTAGCTAAATAAAGTAATCGCATGCCATACACCAAATTTAGATCTTAAAAGGCAACATGCTAGTAATTTTGCACGCAATGCTTGAAAACAACTATCTAACAATAAGATATTTTCGGTTGAAATAAATTAACTGTTTTTATACAGTGCATCTGATTTAGTTATGTGCATCGAAATTTTTTAAGGTGAAAACTTAAATTGAAACAGCAGGTGGATTTTATTCTACCGAATCGAACGTCCACCCCGAACTTTTCCACTACTTTTTCACCCTGTCTGTCCGTCCATGCTTGAAATTTGTCGATACCTATCTTTTCCTTTTCTCCAAGTTTAGAACCGCAGCACTATTCAATAAGAAACGAATAAAAGAATGAAAGAAAGAAGGGAAGAAAAAAAAAAAAAAAAAAAAGAATAATGAACCTCGGAAAACGGAACTTTTACATCCTATGAATCTAATGAAAAATAAAAATAAGGAATAAAAAAAAAAGGTTCAAATACTGAATGCAATTTAATATTGCGTATTGCTCCAGAATGGGACACTGGGGAGAGAGTATAGTGTTACGAATTCGAATACAGGGAGTTGCTAGGGGGGAATAGAACGATTGGGCATAAGCATTCCCATCTTGCGATGCTTTGTTCGGTTGTCAAAGTTTTTGGACTATTCCAGATTGAAAAAAGCTTTTTAAAAAGGGGAATATCGAGATATATATGTATATATTGATACGTACCAGTTCTGGCGTATTTTGGGGTCTTAAATTACAAAATACTGGCATAGATCTTGCCGATTGCATTAGCAGACGATTTGTCCGCGTAGCACTCACGTTTTACTGTTATCTCAATCAGATTAGTCGCGTGGGAACGTCAAATATGAATACATAACGTTTTATGGGAGGTATATATGAATTTTTTTATTCGAAATTCTATGGATGCTTTTGTTCCATTAGGCCAGGTTTTTCTTGCACACCTGCTATTCTCGAGTTTCTATTGATAATTTAGGTCTATTTGGAAAGTTTTTATCTATTAAATTTTATTTTACGTTAAATCTTTTCTGATTGCTTTTAAATTTATAGATTGGTTTCATTTAATACATTTAGCCATAATGCGTTGCGATATCGTAACGATATTTTTTTAATACACTAAGATGTTTTAAGTTGTTTTTTAATGTTTGAAAACTCTCAAAAATGCATTTAATAATTAAGATTAGTTATTTACTTTTTTTACCGATGTTACCTGATATTTTTGTTGATTCAAAATTATAATCCTTTTTTTTTTTCGTCGAAAAGTATTTTGAAGAAAAAAACAGTATAGTTAATTATCTGATTAAAAACTTCATTCGCTTCAAAAATATATGAATATTAAATACCAGTCGACATGTTTTAAGCGCTCAAAAACAAACGCCAATTTTCATATCTTGCCGGATGAGAATGAGAGAAAACTAAAGTGATTAAAAATATTATACGAAAAGTTGCCAACAAAAAATGGTGTAATGGTAAAATAACGGTTAGAAACAAAACTAGCAAAACCACAGTGGCTGAAGGGGTAAATAAGGGCTACCAAACCGAAATGCAGTGAAATAAAAACAATAGAGCTTTAAATGTTTAAAATAGATACACATCTATAAAAACATATTCAGTGATTTCAAAATTTAAAACATTTATAGTTTTTATTCGACGCAATAAAATTAAAGCTTTAATAGTTTAAATAACGCAAATCCATTCTTTATTTTTAAATAGCTGAAGCCAACACTAAATTTTGAATTTACAAATTTATTTTTTCGTGTACATTCGAAAACGTAATGCATTTTTTTTTTTTTTTTTTTTGTTAATATCGGAAATAGGTTCAAATTTTCTTTGTTCTTCAAAGCTCCACCGCGGTTCCGGTTGCAGTTAAAATATGTCGATACACTATTTAAAAACAATGCATCAACCGTGTATATTGGGAGAAAAGAGAAAATATCAGCGATAATGGGGAAATATGAAAGAAAATGAGAAGCCAGACGGAGAGCAACTTTTCAATTTTCTGCTTTGGCAGTAATTTCCTTTACATATTCCCCACTCTCATACATCTCTTCCCTACTAACGAAACGAAAGGGAAAAATGACATTTAATTATTTAAGGCTTCGCAATGATGACTATTAGGGAAAAGCCCACTGCTGATTACAATCGCTTTAAGCTGAAGAGATATTCCCTCTCTGAAAACAAATAAATGAAAGAAAAGTAAAACTGGCAGGGGTAAGGGGGAAATTCTCCCTCCTTCAAATAAGCATCGGGAAAATAATTCCCTCTGCTTAAAACCACTGCATTTGTTAATAGCTGACCGATTTCGGGGAAAAGTTCGTATTTTAACTTGGTGTTTTGTACAATTTCTTAAGGGGGCACGTAGAAAATTATTTGCAATTAATGAATGAAGTATTTTTCTCTTTGAAACTTTGATGTTTTCTTTATTTCCGGAGGGAGTTAGTTTGCTTGTATGTAAATTCGATTTCCGGAACATTTGGAAAATCAAATCTTGGAAACGTATCTTTTTAATTGCCTTCGATATGTCGCCTTTTTATTACAAACGTGATATTCGAATTCAACAAAATTGCTGTTTGCTATAATATTCCGTTGGAATTTACAAATTAAGTTTTGGTTTCTTTCGATGATGGACTTTGTTTTTTTTACTTTCTTTATTTCGTTCTGCCATGAATGCATATTTTTATTTTATTGTTATTATATTTCTTCTAATTTATCTTAAATTTAAAATTATTAAAACCTTGTATCTGCTGTTAAAAATTAATATATTTATTGAGAAAAAATAATTAAAAATACAAAAAAGAAGGTTAATAATCTAAGATTTTAATATGTTAAATTATGTTTTTCTGAAAAAGTTTTACCATTGTGACAAAATTTTCTGTAATACAATTGTAAATGTAAATATTTTTAACTGACAAATAATGTTTTTGCAAGACACGTTTTGAATATATTCTCACACGTTACTTTTAAGTTTAAATTTTACTAAAATTAGCATTCTTAAATGCTAAAAATTTAAAAGTAAACGCTAATGCTAAAATTTAAAGAAGTTTATGAAGGAAAAAAAATATTAATCATACTATATATAACAACGAAAAGTATATATTTAACAACGAAAAGTCATACTCTAGCGTTGTTGCTTAATATGTATATATTAATTAGAAGAATATTAACTAAATATTAAATCGCAAATTTTTCATGAGTTATAAAATATTATTAAAAGTGAAACTTAGTAATTTATTTCAATAAGAAATTTCAAAAACTTTCTTCCTAATTCTGTAATATATTGATTATTGAGAAAACTTTTGTTTGGGACAAATGGAAAAAAAAAAAAAAAAACATTTTTTTGAGGTAGTTAAATTAATTTAATTACGTCAACATTTTTATTATCACCAGCGTATTTTTGCATACGCACAATTTATAAATATGTCATTTCATTTAATTATCATTTCATAAAATCATTCATCAAAATGTGGCTTCAGTTTCAAACAATATTTTATTAAAATTAAAATAAGAATGACATATTTAAAAAAGTAAGAAATTTTGTAGTTAATTTATTGCTCAACTACATATATACACATAAAAAAAAGTTTCTAAAATACTAGTACAAAAGAACAGCTATTAAAAATTATTTTTCAGACGAACCCCGAATCACAACCGTAATCGTGCCACCTGTATGTTTGTATTTTCTCCCTTCTTGCGTTTACACTGTCTTGCAGACGATTTACGGAGAGTTAAAGAACACGAAACTTATCGGAATATCGGGAAACATTCATCACTAACGATGAAATTAAATGTTCCGTGTTTTGTACAAAATTATTAATTTCCGGCTGCGGAATCTGACTTCGGAGAAGAGAATAATATGTCCATTTAAGAGCCTCGGCCCATTTCTTATTTAGTTCCCCAGCAAAACTGAAAATTTATATCGATTTTAAATGCAGAAAGCACTAAAAAGAAATAATGTACATAAATAAATGCATTTCTTGTGTGATAAATGATTTTTCACTAGCGGAAAACGAACGCTTTTGCAGAAGCTTAGTATATAATTTATCGGAAGATTCACCGAGAGGATTTTCAAAATGGCGGTCGGTTTTGTTTCGAAACTTGTAATTAACAGGGTCGTTTCATAAAAAGCTTTCAAGAGACCCTCTGTGCCATTTAAATAGTCCTTTTGAAAAATGACAAATTTTCTCAGCTTTTAAAATTATTCTTCGGAAAACGCTAACGACTTTTTCTCGTTTATTGCGTTTTTGTTTTTGGCAACGCGCAGAACGTGTTACTTTTCCGTCTGTTGCCAAAGTAAAAATTGAAAAATTAAACTGGTGGCTAATGCGACAGCAGAGGCGACTTTTTCTAACTGTGTTCTTGTAAGAGGATTCGTTATTCATTAATTTTATCGAAAATGGACCGTTTTGGAACGTTTTTTATTCGTTCCTTTGTTCTGTTGGCATATTGTGATTAGGTGGAGTTACAGACGCAGTGAACTGGGTGTGAAGAAAGTCGTTATTTTTCATATTTATTTCATGTGTAAAGGACGCTCGTGACTAATGGAAAGCAACTTAAAAGGGATAAAATATTGAAAACTCCCATTAGCGGGGATTTTTTAGGGATATTTCGCACGCACTTTGTCTTTCCAAATTATTGACTTGTTTCTATGTCTGCATATTAATTCTGAGTTAAACATGGTCTTTGGTTTTTATCAGACGGTATCTTAAGTATGCTTTTTCTAAACATTAATTTCGCTTGAAGAAGAATATGCCAATAGTTAGCTTCAATATTAAATTATTCTCGGTCAGTTTTTTTAAATATTTTTTTTTATAGATATTATTCCAAACATTGTTTTTGTTTTTATAAACTTTGAACAAAACTGTTATTATTTTTAAAAAAGAATCAATGAACTTTAACAAATCGTTGCATATTTTTGGCCAATGATTTGTTTATTTAAACACAATATTTAGATATTTCTATTTAAAAATGATATCTCAAATCCTTTTTTTTTTTTTTTTAATTTTACATTTCTTTTGTAGAATTATGGCTCACATCTTGTAGACGATTAAGGTATTTAGCTGAAAAATATATGCAGATATCTTGTAGTCGTTCCGTCAATAGTATAGAGTATAATTATTGAAAAATAAATTAAATTATTATTAAATTATTTATTTAAAAAAAAAAATTTTATACAAACGTAGACTAAAAATAATAAAATAAATTATATATGTAACATTTAATAGTGAATTTTTTTAGCACAGTATGTTACCTTTTTATTTTAAATTATGACACTTCCTTAAAAATTTTTTGACTGATGAAAAATGTTTTTTTTTATTAATTACTAAAAGTCATTTAAAAAACAAGAAAATAGTTCATGCTATATTTAAAATCTTTTTTTATCTAAATATAATTTAATCAAAAAGTATAAAATAAAAAAAAAAAATAAGAAAGAAAATACAAACCTTGCATTGTTATTTATGAAAATTTCAAGCAAATTTTTTTTCTTTATTTATTTTATATGAAAAATAACATTTTGAAAAGATTATAGTACAGTATTATGAAAAATAACATTAAAATAATAAATAAATAACTTTATTACACATAAAGTCAATTTTTCTTGCATATATCAATTTTAAGTAAAATTTGTAATCGAATAAAGAATTTTATGAAATTAATTTATAAATAAATACTTTTTAATAGTTCTTTTGGCGCTTTTTTATGCCTTGATATAGCATAATCATTAAATCAATCGGCTCTAAAATAGATTTGATATTTATGTCCAAATACACATTTAATCCCTATTGTACTAGATCATTTATCATTGCATAAAAATCTTTGAGTGGAAAAAGAAGGAAATGATATCTTAAAGAATATTAGTCACTTGTTTTGTTGTACAGGAAATGGCAACAATAGCTACAAAATGGTACAAACTGATGGGAAAAACGAAAGTGATGCTGGACAATATTAGAAAATGGTGTAAGCAATACAAATACAAACTTAGAATGATTTCTAAATGCTGAAGAAAACACTTCTAGCTTTTCTTCTTTCTTAAAGAAGCCGAAGAAATGGGGAGATCCCGGAGGGGGGTAGAAAATTGAATAATATTGGAGGAAGGGGGGAATAAAATTGCTCAAAGAATCCGATTTTTCCACCTTACACAATGACTAGTCAAGTGGTAATGTCTGTGATCTCCCCTGACCCGATATTAGCGGTCTATATTCCAAACTAAACTGACCTCTAAAGTAGTTGGCGAGCAATAGTATCGCCAAGGGGGAATGAGAGGGGGAAGTTGTATAAATACATATTGGCGGGGGGGGGGTATTGAGGAATCTAAAAGCGGGGAATAAAAATGGATAAAAGCTGTGAATCTATAGAACAAGGGTAAGATCTCCAATTTGTTTGTATTTATCGGCTTACAAACTAAAATATACATATAAAAAATTGCATACTTTAGTAAAATGTGAGTTTCACACAATAAGATTTTTGTCTTAGTTAGTATTATTTTCTTCAAATTTATTTCATAGCTAAAGTAGCATTTTGCAAGTTAAAAACGGCAGAATTAATTTCATTTTGTATAGAGATAACCATTGAAATATATTTTGAAGTTTAGGTGTCTTTTTACAACCTGAATTGAAAACATAAATAATATTTTTTTATTAATGAGAATCAACTAAATTTTGTATTTATTTATTTCCTCGTCTAAATATTTTTGCTTAGTTTCATTATAATTCTATTCGCATTTATTTAATCGGACGAGGATAATAAAAAAATTTACGATTCAAATTCTTATGTTAGACTAGAAATAAAAAAAAAAAATCTAAGATGAAATTATTTACAATTAATAATGATTAGATAACTTCTAATTTCTCATTTTCACAAAGTGGATCCGATTTTCAATAACCATAAAGAACTGCTTTTGCTTTACATTGACCTCTACTTTTTCTTTTATTTATAAGTGATAGTTTATTCGTTCATTTTATTCATAAATGGCGCGTTTTTCAAAATTCCGAATTTTTATTCTCAGCAGATAATTTTAAAATTTTAAATTTATAAATAGAAATTCGGATCAATTGAATTACAATACCTAGATAGCTTATATATTTTAAAAAATTTTTGAATCAAGTTACGGTACAAAGTAACGGCACCCCGAGTGCAGCATCCGTAAAATTAATTTTTACCGTAAAATTTTATTCCATTAATTTTACAGTAATATTTAACCACAGTGATTTACAGTGATTTAACTGTAAACACTACTGTAAAAATTACTGTATATAAGATTTTTTTTACGTAGAATTTTACGGTTAAATAATTTCTTCAAGTAATAAGTACTGGCACCTTAAAATTCTTAATAATATGGCTGATTGCTCTGATATTTTAATCATGGTCCAGTTTCCAGTACCTAATGTAAAGTAATTTTTAAGCTCGTTTTGCAAAATTAACTCCATAAAAGAAAGTTCATTTTAAATAGATCTTACAATGTTTTTAACGAACATACAAAAGACCTCGATATTTTTAATATGTATGCTATTGTTTTTAAATAATTATGTTTAAATGTTGTGCAGTGACTTTCTTTTTCATTTTTATTGTATGCACCACTGTACCTGGGTTTTTTTTTCTGTGGTGTGTGTTTTGTTTTTAAATTGAAAAATAAAATAAAAGTAAAATGAAATAAAACAAAAATAAAATATATTTAAGAAAATGAAAAATTACTATATGTAAATTTATTTTGAAGCTAATATCGAAATTCTTTCTTGGTGTTAGGAAAAAAAATATATTCCTAAATAATTTCAACACCTCCATATTTATTCCTTAAAAATATATATCTGAAAAGAAAACATTCTTCACAAAGGCGGTAACTGCGCAACAAAATGTCGCCTATTTGTCAGTGGGATAAAAAAAAAAATTCTTCTCTTTTTTCGCCAATAGATTCCAACATATATTCTTTACTGTTCGTCTGTTTCTCGCTATAAAGTTATTCTTTCGCACTATATGAATAGAAAAAAAAAAAAAAAAAAAAAAAATTCCAAAAGAGCAGGGGAAGGGGGCTGAAGAACAACATGAAGAGTGCCAAAGAGGGGGTGGAATATGGAACTATCTGCAGCTGTAAGCTTTGTCGCCAAAAGAAATGACACACCGAGCATTGAAGGGAAAAAAATAATAAAATGTCAAGTTAGTCAAATTCCACTTTGATCAAGAGAATGCAAGATTCAGACATGTCTTAACGAAACGAAAAAATACCCCCTCTTATTTTTCAAACCGAATCTTTTGTCGCTCCCCCCATAGGTCTATTTTTTTACACCTTATTTGCTTCTGTCTAGATCAAACTCCAGGTAGGCCCTATTTTCAGCCGATTTCACAAACACTGAAGGCATATATTTTCATATTCACCTTTTCGTCCCACAATGTAATTTTTTGTTATTTATTTTTTGGTTTCGTTTGGGTATAATATGTTCTGTGAAGGCCGAACACCCCCTATTTTCGACTTACTCTTGCCAATAAAGTACCACCCAAAGGAGGATTGTGAATAGCTTTGAGAAATCAGACAGGGGAAAAAATTAAGGGGCTTCGGTTTTTTTTTCAGTCAAGTTTATTATAAAACTTTTTCGAGTGACGTAGTCCCCCAATTTTTGCTTGCCGCCTCGAAAATTCCTGCATTTATATAAGATAAAAAAAAAAAAAAAAAAAAATGAAAAAAATCATTACAGGGAGGTGACGATAGATTTTTTTCTTCTCAACATTTTATCTTATTCAGCTTTTTGCAGATTTCTTTTCAGTTATTGAAGAAAGATTCTTTCATTTTTAAGATAAATGAATTCTAGGAATTTATTCCAAGTACGTATGATTTACATATGAAAGAATTTTGCGATTTATATATTTTATTTTTATACAAATATGATATAATCTTATTTTGATTAGGATTTACACTTCACGTGTTGTGGCAAGATCAATAAAAAAATAAAAACATATAAAAAAAAATTTGCACTTAATGTTGTTTTTTGTTGTCATTATTTACTGTTTTTAAGAAAGATATATATATATATTTTTTTTTAAATATGAATGTATGTTTTATAACAGGCACGACATCTAAATTTTTATATTGATAAAATATTATATTTTTTAATTATAAATTTAAAATAGTATATTGTTTGCTCACATTTAATTTTAGCAATTCATTATTTTTTAAATTTTTAATTACAAAACAATTCATTTGTTTAAATTGAATCGACGAGTAAACAATATTTGATATAACTTCAATATTTTTAAATTAACAAAGAACTCTGGAGAAAAAAAATTTAAAATTATTAGTAACATTTACAAAATTACTATGCTAATTAATTTTATAATTTAGAATGCATTTATGTATTGTGTATTTTTATATTTCAAAGAGAATCTAACATTAACATCATTCAAATATTATTTACATTTCAAATAAATTGAATCAAGTTAGCTAACTTATAGAACTAAACTAAAGAGTAAAATTTCATGTTTCAGATCAGATAATATTAAGCAATTTAGCTAATATTGTTGTTTTTCTGAAACATTGAACATAACATTGATTCCAGAGTTTTAGTTTTTAAAGTGTAAAACTAACCCTTAAGAAACGTATAATAAAAAAAATAATTCAAAATAAATAAGTAAACGCAAACTTGGTTTTAATTAATAAGTTCACTGGAATGGATAATTTTTTTATATTTTTAATTCACTTAAATGGCCTTTCTAGCTGTCCTTTTCAAACCGTTGCCAGTCATTAATATTTAATTTTACTTTTATTAGTTTTTTTTGTTTCGCTTTAAAAAACTGCAATAAAGGGAAAGTATGTATTACGCACATGAAAGGGTGTTCCGATCTTGAATCTTCAAATTATCATCTATTACTTAGCGTGGCAAGCAACACTCCTCAAATTTGTGCAACGCACGAAAGATTCAAATCAGCATTTTCCCCAAAAATTGAATAAATAATTAAAAAGTCCCTCTCCCTCGTCATCACATCTTTACGGTTCTCAGCAGAAAAATCCTCATCAATCAATCATAAATGGAATCCATGGAACATTCCATTCTCACCGAAGCGACAATGAAAATCGTCTGCTTTCCATTGTTCTCAGGAAGATCCACGGGGTTTTCTTTTCTAAATGAATTATGAATAATTTCCGGAGTTCTTGAGCAGAACAAAATCAACTCAACTCGTCTTATCTACATCACTGTTGAAATGCATACAGCAGATGAAGAGTTATCTGTTTTTCTCGAAAAGGAAAGAGATTCGAATATGAATCGAATGACTTTGGTAGGGACCACACCCTGGTGGCCATTGTGTTCCTTCGTTTATGTCTGTCTGTGTGTTCATTCTACATTCAGAATACTCGTTAAAGTTCTTGTCCCCTCCCTGCATTCTGTTCAATATACTAATGAAAAAGAGGGACAAGATCATGGATTAGATCTGGAAACAGCTACATTTAGATCGGATTCTTCAGTAGATACTAAGTTTTAGTTCGTCACGCAATTGTAGTCAATCGTAATAATATTGTGAGACTTATAATTTATGAATACTGAGGGCTATTGAGCAGAAAAAAACTTTAATGAAATATTAGGAATAATACATTCAGTATTAATTTAAAATTCAATATCATTTCTTGGTAAACATAGTTGTACTTCCAAATGCTTTGTTCGCATGTAAATATATAAATATATTTGCTTGCATCAGAATATACTCTTAAACAATATAAATAGGAAAAAAATATTTTACTTTTAATAGTAAGCAAAAATCATGCTTTATTTTTGGATATGGAATTTTGTGTTTCGGTTTTTAAATGGATGTTGCATTTAAGGTACATTAATAAGACATTTCAAAACTATATTTTTCATTATATATATACTTTTGCGAAATAATTCTTTTTAGAGGCTCGTGCATCCACTTCCGAAGCAGGATTCGAACCCGGGATCTTCCTTAGAATTAAGTTATCTCTATGACGACAGTACAAGCCGGTCGGCTCATTTAACCATTCTAGTTTCGTCATTCAAGTTAATAATCTTCCACAATGCACTGAGATGAGGTTCCTAGTTAGGAAACATTTTCGTCATATATTTGAGAGTTCGTGCTTCGTCACAAACCACGCGACAAAATGATTCTTAAAATTGACGAAATACGACTCAAGAGGCTGTTGAATCGTCAAAAGAAATTTTTTTATTTCTAAGAATGTTGATATATAAATGATAGGCAATCGTCCTTTATCTTAACATCGGTTATCAGAGTTGCGCTGTCTAAGGCAATAAGGCACTCCCTTCCCAACGAGGTGAACAGGGTTCGAATCCCAGCGATTACTGGGATTCAAACTCCGCATCTGGCTCGTGACGTAAATTATCCTTATTGGTAAACGGATCATGGGTTAGAGTCCCCTTGCCATCAGGCTAACCGTGGGAGGTTTTAGTGGTTTTCCTCTCCATGCAGCGCATATGTGGGTTAGTTCCATCAAAAAGTCCTCCCCGAAGGCAAATTTCTCCCTATACTTGATCCAGGAGTTCCCTTATTTTCTGGATAGGGTTCAAAATTACAAAGCTACGGAGTATTGGTAGTCGTAAACTCAAAATTAAGTTGGTCGTTCAACGACGCTTATAAAAGAATATCGATTAACTCCACTATCGATGTTAATCCAGAATTAAATCATATCATTCCTCACAATGACCGCATTGGATATCTATCGCTACTATTATCGCATTGATATCTCTTAAATTTTACTGTTTTTCCTTATCACATATAAATACACGTATATAGCCCCCGATCACTTTATGTCTCATAAGGGAGCATCCACACCCGATGAATAACTCCCAATACCTTTGTCATAACAGAGACAGTCGCATAACAATAATTCGAGAGGAGCTCCCCATAGGTATATACCTCTGATTAAATTAGATACTCGCCAATGTACGTCATTCGGGAATGGATCTTCTATTCATTTGTAACAACTTCCTAATGAATTGGACTCGAAATGGTTTGCCTTTTATCACTCCATAACCTCGCCAACTTTGTAAATGTTGGAGTGTAATGACAGGCAGGCGGTGATAAGACAGTGGCCATCTGTTTGTCATAAAACGCCAAATGGGAAATATTTCTCGATAATTCTGTAGGGCTGTTTGATCACAACTCGCATTTCTATCTATTCAAAATTTTATGTTTGCATTGTAGAGTTTTAATGGTTTTTAATCAAATTGGTTGTTGAAAATATGGGTTTGATACTTTAGGCTTTTGCTTGATACTTTAGGCCAAAGTTTCTCATATTAGAAATGTCTCCTTACATTTTATTGCTTAATATGCTTTCGTTGCTTGAATTTTCATTCAGTTTTGCATTTACATTTCCTATTATTTTTATATTCTTAAAGTCATCTTTCGGATATTATTCTAGTTTGATAATTTTTTTTACAATTATTTTTATATTAATATTATTTTTATAATAATTTCAATTGCAATTATTTTTATATTCTTTTAGACTTACTTTTAAAGCTCAGAATTTATTTATACTAGTTAAAATGTATTTAAACCATTTTTTTTTAAAATTAGTATTTCTTTTTCAAATACAAAGTGTCGAAAGTATTTGCTAGATTTAGATTTCATTAAAAAAATATTTATTTTGAATTGCATATATTATTGATTTCTTAGCGTAATTTTTATTTTAAAACATCAATTTAAATTCAAAACGTATCTAATAAAATTTAAATAGCAGATTCAAACTTTAATTTTTAGCACGCTTGTTTATTAAAAGATATTAAATTACAAATATGCTAGTTTGGAAAATATTTCTAGAAATTTGACTCTTTTGTGAACTATCTTTACAGTTAAAAAACTGAAATTAAAAAATTAAAGCAGGATACTCACTCCTTATATCTGTATTGTTTTTTTTTCTTGTTTATAAATTAGGATGTCATGTTTAAAAAAAAAAAAGTAATCATTGATATTTTCATGTTTTTTCAACGAAATAAAAACATCAAAATTCACTTTAATCGCCAAAACTTCATTTACTTCCGAGTTTAAACACCCTAATAACTGAGTTTTAACATTTTTTTTTTCCTAGAAATTTTTTCTTCTCCTAAATTAGCTTCGCAAAAAATATAAAAACAAAATTAAAAAAAAATTGCGTCAATTAGCTGCAAATGAAGATTCAACCATAATCAGAAACTTCTGATAATCAAACATAGATTTACTAAATTACGCGTACGAATTTAATGTAATAACCAAGATTGCCTCCTTCTAATTTCGCTTACACCCAATGTAGATAATTATAATTAATCCGCAGGTAATTGCCTACAATTCATTACCCTTTTGAAAACATTTCGCATGCTTTCTACCAGGGTAAGCTGCAGCTTACCATAGTACCAAAAACCGTCATTATAGTTTTAATTACACCTGGGACTTGCGACTAGAAGTTAATTTAGCAAATCGCATTTCCTAGTTAATATTCCAGGAAGAGTGGGGGAAAAAAAATTAGAAGAAGTTTCTTGATTTTTATTGTCGCAGTGCTTTGTTCTTCCTTCAAGACATTCGGATTAGGAAAGTTTAAATGACACACGAAAAAAAAAAAAAAAAAGCTTTTATTGTTTGATTTTAATTGCAAAGGTTATAAATACTATAAATAATTATACATGTTTACTGAAAAGCACATAGTTCAGAAAATAGAGTTTTGCGTGAAAGATTTTTAAAGGTTTCAAATCGTTCGGCAATTTTTATACTTTTCAATCATTATTAAAAATAATATATCTACATTACTGGTACTTAAAGAGAGGTATAAACTATACAGATTGTTTGGTAACATTTTTAAAACATTAAAATAAAAATTGTTTTAACGGATATAATTTATTAAAAATTTTAAACGAAAAATAAAAAATTGCCTCGCAAATCTACCATGGAAAAATAGTTTTAAAAATAAAAGTGTTGTTAAAAACTTATTATTTTATTATAAATAAATATGTGTACAAAAATATAATTTGTACGTTTGGTGGGAAGCACATTGTTCGGAAAACCGAGTTTTGCATAGAGGTCTGTAAAATGGGTACATATTTTTTGCTAAGTTAGATTTAATATATTAAAAATTTAAAGCGGAGAAAAAATGCCGCGTAAATCCACCATTTTCATAAGCACACTAAGAAATAAAAATTTTAAACTTTGGGACATAGTTTTAAAAGTATTAAAAACTGAAGTTCATACTATTTTATTATAGATAAATATGTGTACAAAAACATAAATCAATTTGTAAGTTTGGTGAGAAGCACATAGTTCGGAAAACCGAGTTTTACATAGAGGTCTGTGAAATGGGTACATATTTTTTGCAAACTTTAAAGATTTAATTTGTAAAAATTTAAAGTGAAGAAAACTTGCTTTTCAAATTCACCATTTTTAATATTTACCTTAACAAACTAAGACATAAAGATTTCATACTAAGAGAAAGTTACTTTAAAAAAATTAAACTTTTAACTTAAGTTCTTACAATTTTGTTTTTTGAAAATTCTTTATTTTCTCTTCGAAGCCACAAAAAACTTAAATCTGTTAAAAACGTATTTAAGAATGAAATTTTTCTACAATTAGAACAAACACGTAATTAAAAAATACCCAGCACATAATTGCATTACAATTGTAATTCATAAACTTTTAGGAATTAAAATAATTTTATTGAATAAAGTCTTCTTGAAAATGTAAATAATTTTATTCCTTCTTAATGAATTAAATAATAATTTCATTTCCCTTTACTTTGTAGTAGTACAAACTCAATCAGATAAAAGGATTATTGGCGCTTTTGGCGTGTGCTAATCAGGCGCCAAGGGAGGATTAAAGTTTTGTCCCACACCACTTGGGGCTAAAAGGACAACAGAAACACAAAGCGTTCAATTCTATGTCCTTTTCACTCTTTCAATTGTAGGAGGATTTATTTTATAATCCGATTCATACTTTCACGGAATTACTCGCCAATTTCAAAGAATATTTTGGCGTAAGTCAGCTATTCTTGAGGGAAAATTTATCAAATAGCCGCTTTAATTAAAAGTGGGATGAAATTTTTAAGTCATGAAATTAAAATTCTTTGACTGTATTTTAGAAAATTAATCACCATCTGGTCATTTGATTAATATTTGAAGCCTAAATATTTTCCTAATTCTTAACTCACTATTTCTGGTTTTCAAAGCTCTTAGGAAACCAGAAAATTTTTATTATTTTTATATATTTTGTGTGGGACATTTAACAGTTGGGTATTTAACAGAATTTAAAAAAAAAATATTTGAATAACAATGAAAAAAAATATGAAGTAATAAATAAAAAACGAAACTAGGCATAAAGAATTCTACTGAATATCAATATATTGATGGCTTGGTCTTATATAATTGATCTTGTATCAAATTTGCAGCGCAAACGATACTGTCCTAAAGGACAAGAACAACTAATGTTCTTTAAAAAATTAATATTAATTGTATGGATGGCAATTGATTTAATATATCGGGTGATATTTCATAGTATCTATTAAATAATTTGAAAATTCAAATCTAATTTTGAACATTCGACATTTTTCCATTGTAAAATTTGAGTTCTGTTTATCCAATCAAATTTCCGTTTTATTTTTATAGAAATGACCGAAAAAATTTGTAAATTGCAATGAATTTCAGAAATTCAGAAAGAGTGTTTGTTGAGGTTGATTTTTATTACTTCTTATTATTACATTTTAAGGTCACTGATAACTTAATCAACGTTTTAAACCAGTTTCAAGAATTCTAATGTTGTTTAGTTCTGCTTAACTTCTGTATGGAATATGATTACGAAGAGATGAAATCATTTATCAATCTCATGTTTTAAACTATAGCTAATGAAACTGAGATAAGCATTTCAACTGTCACATCATGATTCATTAAGCTCTAATGAATCATATGACGTCAAATTTAGTCATCCCATCATGTAAACAAATTAATTTCTAAAAACTTCAGCATATTATAGGAACACTTCAAGTTTAAAATATAAAAATAGGGATTTTTTTTTCATACGTTTTTTATTTTATTAAATAACTTTTTCTTTTAAAAAATAAATCGAAATGTTCTTTAATTCCTACAAGAGTTTAAGGATAACTTAAAATTTATGGAATATAAAATGACAGCTTACATTTGTGTTCATGAACGCTGATAATAAATGAAGCAAAATAATAAAAATAAAATGAATAAACTAATTAAAATAAAATAAATGTATAAAACGAAATATATAAGTAAATAAAAATCAATTGTACAAAAATGCAAGACATAATGCATGCATACTACTAAAAGTATATTTACCTTATTAAAATTTATTTTAAGTTTGAAAATAAAGCCAATAAACTTTACATTATTGTTGATTGTTGACATTTATGAATTTTTGATAGATATTAAGACGTATTGAAAATTCTCATGTTTTTGGATTTGTAGTAGTTAATTATGAATTGAATTGTACAATTTATTGCAAGTATTGAGCATTTTAAGCAATTAAAAAAATTTCAGTTTATTTATTTTATTATTTTCAATTTAAAGTAAATTAATTTGAATTTATTCTAAATATAAAATAATAATAATAATAATAGTTTTTAAGCACAACAATTATATTTGCTTTCCATCCGTTAAAGATAGTTTTAATCAGCAATTTAGTTAATAAAAGAGAAATATTTTTTATTAGAATATTCAGAAATTAATTACATTTGTAAGATATGTACTTAGGGTTCATAGCAATAAATTTTTTAAATAACTAATTTTCGACCAAAATAATTCTATCCTAAACATAAAAAAATATTCTTTTTCTTAAATTTCATATAATTTTAATCAATTTCTTTAAATAAATGAAAAAAAATATGTAAGGAAACATAAATTCATACGCATTACTTTAGAATTACCAATTTATTTAAAGAATAATAACAACCTCACGATAAAGTAATTGGTTGGTAAATAATATAATTTTCTAAAATCATATTTTCTCACAAGTAAAACAAAATAATTGAAGTCAAAAACGATTACTTTTGACAAACAATGATTCTTATCTCTAGAAAAGAAACAACTAAAATGGGGATATTGGAATACAAGTTGAATAACTAAAGGTCAGACATTGATTGGAAAACAATACAAACGTTTTTTTCTTTCTCCTGTTACCCATAGCATTCAAAGTTGCCTTAAACGTCTGTTTTCAAACAGATGGTCTATGCGGGCTGTCGAAAAAGTGATACGAGTTTATGGTTAGACTTCAAACTGTATTTGCCCTACTTTCAAAAATTCCTACTTAAACACCATTTTTTGAAAGACAAGTGTGAAAATTGGAGTGCCAGAAATTGTAATCTTTAATTTAAAAGAAAAGAAAAAAAAAAAGAATTGAAAGTGTGTTAGTAATATAATTTTTTTCATATAAAATGAAAGAGCTTACATTAGATAATATTAATCTTGAAAATTGTTTAAAATAATGAATAATAATAGGATTTATGCTTACCTAGAAGAAATAATTGGTGATAGTAATATTATTAATGAAAAATTGTATTTTATTATGTCAGTAATTACACTGTAAAAATTCATGATCAAATAACCTTATAATGTTATTGTCACTTTGGATGCATCATTCATAAAAACCATTTTTAACCGTAAAATGCAATTTTAACCGTAAAATCCATTTCCACCGTAAAATCCATTTTGATCGTAAAGTATTTTACCGTATTATTACAGTAATATTTATTTAATTAGAATGATTGAGGGATTTTACGGTTTTACCATTTTTACCGTAAAGTATTTTACCGTATTATTACAGTAATATTTATTTAATTAGAATGATTGAGGGATTTTACGGTGATTATTACTTTGAAAATTACGGTTTATCAGATTTTTTTTTCGAGTTCCGGGAAAAATGGATATTACGGTAAAAATTACCGTCCGGTACTTTTTACCATATTTTGATCTAGAATTTTTAACTGTGTACCAGAATATTTTAATTTCTCTTAAGTAAATATATCTTGATCCGAAAGTGGAAGATTTGGATATTTAACTCTGAAGTGAAAGTTAAGGTTAAGAATTTTCCACTTGCTTTATTACAAAATTGATATCAATTTTAAAATTTTTCCAGAGGTGTGTGAATCATGATTGATTATTCCTTGCTGCATATTTAAATTTGATTCATTTATCAAATTTTATAAATAAAATTCAATCTATCTGTTGAACCAAATTATAAATTCTGTCTATGAAATGTTTTAAAAAATATTTAACAAATTTTCTAGAATGTCCAATCGATGTATCAAATCAGTCGTCAAAATCAATCTAACTAATAAATTTATAAGATTCAATCCATCAAATCTTATTGAATATATTTATCTAATTTTATAGAATATTCAATATATTTATCGAATCTTATAGAAAATTCAATATATTTATCGAATCAAGAGCTCAAATTCAGTCTATCAAATTTTATAGAGTATATTTACCAATTTCAATAGAATGCAGAAAATTTCCTGTTCTGTACAAAGTAAAGTAAAGAGAATACTTTCATCCTTGTAATGGAATTGATTTTGGTGTTTAACCTTGTAGATATTTCCTTTCCCATTTTTCCAATATATCGGCAAGTATTCGTTTGTAACACAAATTTAATTGAATTATTTAAATTTGATTCATTTACCAAATTTATAAAATTCAATCTACTAATGCATCTGTGGAATCAAACTTTAAATATCATCCATGAAAATTATTTAGAAAATATTTATCAAATCTTAATAGAATAAATTTATATATTAAATCAATCAATTTAATTCAATTCATCAAACTCAATTCGTCAAATCTTAGAGAATACATTTATCAGATTTTATAGATTATTCAATGAATTTATCAAATCAAGTGATCAAATTCAGTCTATAAAACCTTAAAGAGTATATTTACCAAATCTTATAGAATACAGAAAATTCCCTGTTCTGTACCAAGTAAAGATAATACTTTCATCCAAGTAATGGAATTCATTTCGTTGTTTATCCTTGCTTGTAGGCATTTCCTTTCCTATTTTTCCAATATATCGACATGTATACGTCTGTAACATGAATGTAATTGAATAAAATATTAAGGCTGAAAACGATCCGAGAAGAATACTCCACCACCTACTAGAACATAAATCACGCGATGTGACATTGGACAACACCAGGGCAAGGAAAAAAAGTTTTTCTCCAAGTACTTAAATCTCCTGGCTTACTACCAGGGTTTTTTTGGGTTCAACTTATACCAGGCATGTTTGAATAGAAATTTAGAAAATGTGTAAAGAAAAATTTCTACTCCTAATATGTGATAGTAAAGACTTCTGGGAATTTTTTTTTTACTCAAAAATTTTTTGTTCTTGTAGGTAAAATTTTTGCAACAATGTGTTAAGTAAAAATAAAATGATGATTTTATACAGTATAGTAAATATTTAAATTGTATTGATTGTTTTTCGATCTCTTTGAAATGTTCAGAAGTTAAACATTTGTTTAAAAAGCAATTGCAACAAGTTATGCTAGAAAAGAAAACTTAGGATTAGGATTTAGAATTTGTTTTTTGTTCTTATCATAAAATAACTTAGTAATAGCAATTTTTAGAATCGAATAGAACAGTTTTTAAAACATTTAAAAGTTCTATAATTTATAGCATTAGAAAAATATAGTCTCCAAAATTGGAATAACATAGTATTAAAAATAGTATAGTATAAAAAAAAAAGTATATTCCCTGCATTGGAAAGACATAAGTTTTTATGAAATATACATTTAAAAAAAAAAAAAAAAATAGATAAATTTTTTTTAAATGATATTCTTTAAAATACTTTTTTTATTTACAATTTAGAAACAATTGCTTTAATATGTTGGCAGTATTTTACTGTTCAATACTGTATCACAAATTGATATTTTTAAATTATTTTTCTAATTTAATATTCAACAAATTCATTATTTCATTTTTAATATATTTTTCTATTACTTTTTTGATATTCAATATCGCTAAAAAATTTTATTTTAAAATAATTTAAAGAAATGTTAAAATTGGATCTTGTTAGATATCTCACGCATTCACTTAACCAATAAAATTAATAAATAAATAAAAAAAAAAACGATGGGAAAAAGCAACTAAGTGTTTATTTAATTTAAGTCAACACTTTTTTTTTTTTTTTTTGCTAGTGGTTATTTTCAGGTCTACTGTAATGCTTTGCTTTTTCTATCACTATTAGTTTTAAAATTCAGTAAGTCTTCATTTCTAAATAATTCAAAATAAGGTAATAAAACCAGTTCATTTGGAGGTTAATTTAACACTATCTTGAATAACGCCTTGAAATTAACCGAAATCAATTGTTCCTTAAGATAAATGAGCTTTCTATGTAATGTGCACCCTCAAACTTCCATAAACCATCCCAAGCGTGCTGTCCATTAAATAGGGGGCAGTTTATTCCCTGAAGGGGGTGTTGCGGGGTATTATTCACCTCAACTTTCTCACCTCATCCTTCCTTTGGGTCCGTTTGTCAATCTGTCAGCTGCAGGATCTCATTATATGTCTCACTGGACACTGGTCATCTGATTTGACCTCATGAAGGGTTTGGATCACAGAGGATTCTTCTCAATGTGGAAGTCAGAGTAACCTGGTAGACGAAAGAGAATTCTAATATAATGTAGATGGAACAGCTGTTTTTTATTGCTGATTCTATTCTCAATTGGTATTCTCTATATTGGAATACCTAATGAGAAAGTTATTTATATATTTATTTTATGTGTACGTAATTTTTTATGGCCTAATAAAATATCACTTAATGATAAGAATACAAATGGCAAATATTGGAATTAGATTTATCTCCATTGTTTATAAATAATTAAAATTTATGTTAGAAAAATAACTCGTAAACTGAATTTAATTAAAACACGTATTAAAAATAGTTAGAAGGTTGCGTATTGTATTTAAACAATTTATACAATTAATAACATTTTCATGCAGTATAAAGGCAGGCTGAGTAATTTATTGCTGATTCTAAACATTAATATGAATGAAAAAATAATTTTAAAATATGTCAAATATCAAAAAATTGCTTTTAAATAAATCACTTTTATTATAACCTATTTTTTATCTTTATGTTTGGATTATTATCCAAGTTAAAATTTTTGATGGTAAAACATATCATAATGCTAACCATCTAGTTTTATCACAAACCATTATATTTTTTGATAGCAACTAGCATTACTATTATTACTTTAGACCATTATTACTATGATACTTTCGCATAAAAGCAACAATTTTTGATCGCTTGTATATGTTGGATCATCAGGAATTTCCTATATATTATATTGGGAATACATTGTTGGACCAATTATGAATGTCCATCACCCCTATGTAGCTATTGCTTTGATTTATAATAATCCAACATAAGAAACATAATTAACATAAGGGACCATCATCCCAATGTGGAAATTTGGATTCGTTTATGATATTCCAACATAAAAAAGGCAACTCGTTTTGATGGTTTGTTCCTGATGGGCGGAAATCATTTTCTTCATAATATTTTGGAAATCTACCATAAATATAAGGAATTTGGACTATTTATGATGGCTCAACATGATAAAAACAACTTTTTTTGATGATTATCCTTCACTTTACTAATATAAATGACTCTTAATAATAATAATAAATATTATTATAAATAATATTTCATAATTTTCATTGCTACTAATGCACCGAAGAGCCATTACATTATGACCACCCTGCTAATAACATGTAGGACCACCTTTAGCTCTCAAAACTGCTAGCATCCGCCGTGGCATTGATTCCACAAGTTGCTGATAGGTAGTCTGAGGTATCTGGTACCAAGCGCTCACCAACTGGTCCTGCAATTCCCTCACATTGCGAGGAAGTAGCCTGGCAGTACGAATTTGGTTTTCCAAGCAGGACCACAAATGCTCTATTGGATTAAGGTCAGGTGAATTTGGAGGCCAAGACATGACTTGAAAGTCACTGGAATGTTCCTCGAACCAGTCCATGACGATTCAACCCTTATGACATGGTACATTATCCTGTTGGTAAACACCATCCCCCGCAGGAAAAACTGTTGCCATGAATGGGTGAACCTGGTCTGCAACTATGTTCAAGTAGCTTACAGACGTCAGGGATTGTTCTATGAGGATTATGGGTCCCAATGTGCCCCCATGACCATCTGCTTCTGGGCGAGCCCATTGTTATAGATGGAGGGTGGTCATAATGTAATGGCTCTTCGGTGTATAAGTTAATTCCAGCCTGATGCTTTTCTTACTTAATTTTAATTATTTCTAAACTAAACTCACTACTAAATATTTATTACTATCTAATACATAATTTTCCTTACAAATTGCATGATTTCTTATTGTCTAAAAATTTATAAATATTTCACAATAAATATAAATAATAATTTTATTACTCAACATTCATGATCATAAATATAATTAAACAACTACGTTATAAATTCATGACTTTATTTTCCTTTTCACTCACATAAAACAATTAAAAACCTTAACTGACGTAGAAAGAAAAAAAAGGAAGACCAATATCTATCAATGTTCTTTCTTCCTACTATCAATGCCTAATTTGAAAATTGGATGTTTGTCCAATGATAGAACAAACAACAACCGTGCCCTAAAGATCATCAAAAACATATCTAACCCAACTGTTAACCAAATAAGCAAACGGCTATCCAATATTCAGAGATCACGCGAATAAGCATATTGCGTTTTGGATCGCCAAATATACATTCAACATTGCATAATATTCTCGCGTTTTATTGTATTGACGTGTGTGTAATGATTTAGTCATTGACTTTACAATCGTTTTCTCCTGTCCCATACCACCCAAAGCAATCAGTAAAAATTAGAATGTCGTGAGATCAATTCATTCTATTCGAATTGTGTTCCGTATGTGGTCTTTTTTGTCCAAGTAGGTGGGCTGTGTGAACAATACATTATTGAGGTTAAAAAGGAAATTACGCATAAATGTCTTAAAGAACATCATAAAGGGAGGTTTTGTTTTATTTGATCATATTTCTTCACTGGATATGATGAAACGAAAATATTTGTTTTTAATATTGAATATTATTAGTTTGTAGTGACATTATTTATATTCGATACTGCGTCCTGCAGTTCTCTATAATTGGAAAAGGCAATGAAAGCTGAAAGTGTTTTTTTATTGATAAACAATACACATATAAAATTATTAAATTAGAAAACTCATCTTGTACTTTCGTTTTTAATATGTTTTGCCAAGAGTATATTAATTTACTTTTTATTGTATGCTGTTTTTCATTTTTACTTTATTTATAGTTTGTTTTATTAAATTTTTGTTAATGGTTAATTATTTCATTAATTTATTAAAGAAAAACCAATATTTCAAATGGTTTCAATATTTTCGAAATTATAGATTTTGTAATACATTGAAAAATTAAATTATCCAAATCGTTGTAAGAGACAAAAAAAAGTACTTCCACAGATCTAGTTAATTATTTCATACAGATTAATAATAATAAATTATTAATATAAAGTTACATTTTTCTGTTAATTGTAGTTTAATTTATTGCTTCAAAAATAAAAGTTTCTTGCTACTATTTATAATTAAAATTTATTAATTCCTCTAATTTTTCACGTAATTGGTTAAGATTCATTTTATCGTTAGATACTAGTCCATATTGCGAAAATAAATAATAACTAAAATTTTTCGTACTACAAATAATTATAAAGCCATTTTTTTCATTTCCTATTTTTGACAAAAGGTAGTTGATTTTTTAGTAAAAACTTAGTTGGTAAGAATACAGTATAAGCAATACCAATGATAACTGAAAATAATTAATACTAAAAATAACTAATTAATTTCTAATACCTAATGTACAGAACTTAAAATCTTGTATCACTTTATAATAACAGCAATAAGTCAATATTTTATTTTATAACCGTCGTTGAACAGCCGACCCAATTTCATGGGTTTACAACTACTAATGTTCAACTCCGTAGCCTTGTAATTTTGAACCAATCCAGAAGACAAGGAAACTCCTGAATCAGTACCCCCAGAGGTATTGATTTGTTATGGGAACATGGAGGACTTTGAGACTCGACAGATTTAACGTGCATCAGTCACCATTTACTACACGGGGAGTCTTCGGCCGGCGAGGATCGAACCCACGACCTCTTGGATATGGGCCCAGCGCCCTACCGACCAGGCAATAAGTCAATATTGTAATAGGTAGTAAGGTAATAAAAAACTCAATTTTTTTCATCAGTAGGTTTTAAATGTTTGTTTAATATCATTTAAAATTTATTCGCATAATTACTTTATTCGTTAACTAATTAAAAATGTATTAAAATATTTAATTATTTTAATCAAAAAAAAAAAAAAAAACTTAAACACTAAAAAAATTATTTTATTTTATTATATGATTTTCTATCTTAGGTTTTTCAAAATTTGCTTTTATCAATCGAAACATGTATATAACGTATTTATTTTATTGTCTCCGTGTTTTTACCAAACGATGTATTAACTAAATGTTTAAAATTTATAGCTGAAACAATTGCCAACGAAAATATTAAACATTTACGATGTAAAAAATCCTCCCCTCCTCCGAATAAAATCAAAAACAACAAACGTTTTTTCTAAGAAACATACAGATGTTAAATTTAACATAAAATGTTAACTACAAAATTACGATCCTCATTTATTCGAAAAACGATTCCGTTACAATTGTTCTGGTAACTTCTAAGAAGCAGCGTTTATACTTCCCTCCCGGAGTGTGGTCTAAAACAGCACTAAAACACATCCTCATGCTGTCTCCTTTTTGTCTCTGTGCTGTTTTTATAGCTTTTAAGACCTCTAAAAGACCATCCGTATTTGAGGCATTTAGTTTCTAAAGCTTCTCCTGATGTCTGTATTTCACCCAGAAGTTTTTTACTTCGTTCAAGGAATAAAAACTACTTTCGTTGGAGTTGTAAAAATTTTATGTGGTCTTTACTGATGATCTTTTTCTTACCCCTGAAGATTACCAAGTGCAAGACCTTTCTTTATTGGCACTGTCGTGAGCTTTAATTTCTATTCTGTTTCTTTGTTAGGACTTTCACTGTTTTATTTCAATGTTCTTCTTTTTTTTTAAGACCAAATGTTTACCACCCTGCTATCCTGAACAAAGCCTGACTCGTAAACGTGAGGTAGGAATATACTCCCGGTACTGATTTTTAGTAGGAAATACAGCTGTATAATACAACTTTGAGGGAATTAAAGATATAGCAATTTTTTATTACGGGTTTACGTATTTTTTTAGAGGTGTTTGTTAAAGTTTAAAATATACTTGGCTGTAAAAATACCTGTTCGTAGCATTTGTGTTGTTATCTATACGAATATAAATGCGAATAATATGAGTACATTCCAGAAATTTTCTGTAAGGTATTTTAAAGATTCTTTAAATTTTACTTGCATTTATTTTCTTAAATTGAATTAAGAAAATCAATATTCAATTTTCTTAACTTAAAAAATATTTTCTTAATTTTTTGTTTTGTTTAAAACCTTTCTTAAAGTTTTTGAATACAATTTTCTTTGAAGTTCTTTTTATTCAGTTTCTTTGTTAGGACTTGTCACTGTTTTATTTCAATGTTCTTTTCTTTCAAGACCACCTTGCTACCCTGAACAAAACCTGTCTCGTAAACGTGAGTTAGGAATATACTCCAAATATATTTGAACATCGGTAGTCGTGAACTCCAATTTGAGTCGGCTGTTCAATGACAGTTATAAACATTGCATTCCTTCAGTTATTTTAAGAAGTGGTATTCAAGAAAGAAAATCTTTAAAAGTGCATATTTATGTTATCATTTTACTTCTTTAAAATGGTAAAATGTTACTGGGATTGAAATTTCTGAACTCGATAAACTCATAATTTATTTTAATCTTCTTTCGGTTATTCCTCTTCCATTTCGAACTACACACCCAGCACCGAACATTTTGAAATCCTTCATCAATACCAGGAACTGTAAGAATGTTCTGCTCAATATTTATATTCGCTGAATGAAAGATAACGACGGAAAGTTTTATTTGCTTGACAGAAAAGTGTCTGCGTCAAGTGGAAACTTTCTCGCCTGTTCATTCCTTTTGTGAAATTGCAAACGGCTTAAAAGGACGTGGCGGAATAATACTCGAACGATATCTGCGCAAACATTGAGGAATTCCTTTCCTACCATCCCAAAACCAAGACAATAGAAGCAGAACGTTTCATCGAAAAGACAAATTAATTAACAAGTTTTGCAGATCGGGTTCTTCTCTGTCGTTAAGCTTTAGACAGAGATAGAAAGAGTTGCTATGAAGAGGGGGGTTTGAGTATGCAAAAGGGTTCGAAGATTCGAAAAGCTTATGATTAATTCGATTTCAATTTTCTGGTAAAAGAGTTGGAAAGAGTAAGGTGCAAATCATACTGTCTAGTGCTTCCTATTGTTTTATTTATGGTGCGATTAATTCGAAACATTTGGAAATATTTTTTTTCTTTGGTGATCAAATCTTTTACAATGTGCGAGTAAGTCATAATTTTTTTAATTTTTTTTTTATTTTTAGTAAAGGTTTATTTTTAATTGAAAAAATCATTTAAAATTTTAGTTTTTTACCAATTCCGAATTATATACGTTTTTAAAAAATCCTTGCTTAGATATAAATTATTTTTTAACAGGGGATGTTAAATACATTTGTTAATCAAAATTTGATTTTTGTAAAATCATACTGTCTTCTATTGTCAAATCATACAGTCTAGTGCTTCCTACTGTTTTGCTTATGGCGCGTTTAGTTCGAGACATTTGGAACAATTTTTTTTTCTTTGGTTATCAAATCTTTTATAATGTGCAAGTCAGTCATAATTTATTTTTTTTTAGTAAAGGTTTATTATTAATGAAAGCAATCATTTAAAATGTTAGTTTTTTTTACCAATTCCGAATTATATACGTTTTAAAAAATTCTAGCTTAGATATAAGTTATTTTTTAAAAGGTCATTTTAAATACATTTGTAAATCAAAATTTGGTTCATTAATTATGTATTTTATGTAAATTAGAGTGGGAGGTTTTCTTTTTAGTAAGGAAACTAGATCGGATCGTTATGTTAAAAGTTTATCGAAAAAAAATGCATTATTAATGTCAGGGACTTTAAGAAACTGAACTTATAACAATTTTTTCCAAGAAATTTCTATCAGTTAGGCCATATGTGTATCCATTCTTAATACACATTTCACTTTTCTTTAAATTTAATCAATTGTGATTGTAAATTGAATTGTAATTTTATTAGCTACATATTTGAAATATTAAGTTTATATTTATGATATCAGAACAAAATTGACATTCCTGTCTTATTCATTTACGACAAGAATAGTTTCTAAAATATCCTCTTTTCTCCTTATTTTTAAAACAGTGTTTTGAAGAGACATTTTTACAGAAATATAAATGCATAACTTTCAAAACTACAATTCAATTTAAAAATAATTGAAATTTTCTCACGATAAAATTTAAAACAGCCTCTAAAACGGAATTTTAATGGTCGGAAATATAAATTTGCAAAATGTCTGCCAACGACGACCATGCATTCAAAGTGGAGTCCTTTTTTAAATCTCATTCCTTTTCTCCCTTTCGAAATCTCGCCAAGTTCCGAACTCTTTTGAAATGATAAATGACTGCTTTTAGTTCTCAATTTTCCAACGACATTTAAATCCTCCTTTGTTATTCTGCCTCGGATTTAAGAATCGTTCTGGGTGGAAGGAATTTTCGAAACAAAACCACTTTCCGCCGAAATATTTAAAGCGTCACCTTTGGCTAGATTTCCTGCTTTTAATCAAACTGAGGACAACAATTAAAAATTCCGAAATCAATCTTCTTGGGGGGGGGGGGGGTTCTGAGAGGGATAGCTCAATACATGACGCACCAAAAATAACTTATTTTCAAATACATTGAACTTTAGAGTATAATGAAGAGAATCTATTTAGAGTATAATTAATTGAAATAATAAAAATGATTTTTGATTTGAAAAATGAAATTGTTCATTTAAATAATGAACAATTATTTTATTTTCAAAATTATTAAAATTATTTTGAAAACTATTTTTTGAAATGATAGAAATTATTATTTTGAGTTTGAAATGATAAAAATAATTCATAAGTTCAAATATCAACTATGAAAGTAACAGTGTCAGCCTGAATATTAGTCCAAGTTTACAATAAAACTTCATATAAAGTTTCATCAATGTGTAAACGGAGTCAGATTGTTGTTGAGTTAATGGCTGGTTTTCATATTTTCCTTTTTCATTTAACTTTATTTAAAAAAACAATACAGTAGTTGTTAGTACTACTATTTGACACACAAGTTAGTTTGGCTTCTAAGTTGTGCTTAAAACTGTTAACTTGCAAAACGTAGCGTAAATGCTTTAGATACACTATATAAAAGTAAAAACAGGGGAATTTTAAAAAATCGATGTGTCTTGTTTTATGATTTGAAAAATGTATCTATAACTAAAAAATTTTATTTTAAAGTATTGTGAATAATTATAAAAATCATTATTTGTTAAATAGCTGATTTTAATTGAATATTATCACTCTTTATAAAAATAATTAATTGAATTTTTCTTTCTTATTTTTTGACCTAGTTTTGTTTTAAAAATATCATGAATTAAGTGAAAAGTAAAATACATAATTAAAAATATTCAGAGTTTAAAAAGAAGCAAAAGTTAAAAAAGCTTTCCAATTTTTATTTATTTTACAGTTCTATTAATTAGTTATTATTTTTTTCAAAGTGAAAAGCAATATAAATATTTTCAAAAGAATTTAAGAAGCGTTATTTATTTTTAAATGTTTTAAAATACTTAAAAATTTTTTTTAAATTTTTCATGCTTAAAAACAGTAGTTTTTAAAAACATTTAATTTTTACTAATATTTAATAAAGTATTGAAATCACTTCATATAAATAATCAAAGTGCACCAGTTTTTCTTACTGTTAAACTCTTCAGTTTAATTAGTTTTTATATCGCGAATACATTCACCACATTTTAGTGTCATTCTTTTAAATAAGTGGCACTATTTTATCATAATACAACCCCCACGAGCATGTGCAACGATGTTTTTTATTATAAGAACCCACGAATGTGTTTTATGATGGCTGTAAAGTTCATTCGAAATCCAGATGACCCGTTTGGAGAATGTTTTATTGACACTGAAGATCTTCCTTACGTTCGAAAAGTGTTTTATAGATCAAGCGAAACTATTTGTTATTTTGAATGTAGTTTATTAAAAATGCCGATAGTGTGTTGGTGTTTACATTTATTATCTCTTTTAAATGGGTAAGAAAATTATTTAACATTTCCTTTAAGACCTTTTAGTTTAGATAAATATTTCGTCGAAAAGAATTAATGTAAATTTTTAGAAAATACTTTTTCTTTCATTATTTTATATTAACCTAAAGTTTAAGCATGTTTTGGGGAAATTGAACGAAAAGTTATCGCTGAGTAACTTATTTATAACTTCATAGAGTTTCCTAGGTAACTTGTAACGTAGAAGCTTAGACTAATAGACTATAGACTATAGACTAATAGACTATAGGCTAATAGACTATAGACTAATAGACTATAGGCTAATAGACTATAGACTAATAGACTATAGACTAATAGACTATAGACTAATAGACTATAGACTAATAGACTATAGACTATAGGCTAATAGACTATAGACTAATAGACTATAGACTAATAGACTATAGACTAATAGACTATAGACTAATAGACTATAGACTAATAGACTATAGACTAATAGACTATAGACTGATACTTAGACTAGTAGACTTACACTCTTATAACGCTTAATAACATAACATAACATAGTAACCATAACATAGAAACCATTTAGTAGCGCAGTTATGGTTATTGAACTTTTCTTAAATTTATGAAATTACTTTCTTTGCTCTTAAACAAGAATAAAAATATGTTACTATAGAGGAAATTTAAATCGTAATCATAATTTAATATCACGGTATTTTAAATTTTATTTTACATCTGGTGTTGAGAAGCTGATTCAATAAAAGCTCATACGACTATCGATGCTCAACTCCGTAACTTTGTAATTTTGAACTCAACTCAGAAGACAAGGGACTCCTGGATCAAGCATTGGGAGAAGCTAGCTTTAGTGGAGAACTTTTTGATGGAACTAACTCATATTTGCTTTACATGGAGAGGAAATCCATAAGTCCGACGGGAAAGGAATTTTAACCCTCAATCCGTCTGCCACTGAGGACATTTTATGGTGGTCGGTACGAGCGAGGTGCAGAATTCATATCGACTAGCCACTGCTGGGATTCGAACCTGGTGCACCTCACTGAGAAGAAATATAATTTTAATGGGAATCATAATAAACCACGAATGCGATAGTTTATAAAAATGGTTTAATATTAGGCCTGGCATAAAAGACAAAACAGTGTTATTTTCTAACTTGCTATCTGATTAACCGTACATGGTTTATTAATTTTTTCGATTTTGTAAAACGCATGCAAAATATGCCCCCCCCCCTCCCAAAAAAAAGGTTCTTCCACGATTATACAATAATTTACTCCTATAATTCATAATTTTCCGTGTCAATCTCAAAATTATAAGGCAATGCAGAAGAATGCAATGGCTGTACAGTAACAGTATCTAGTAAAATATGTATAAAAGTAAAAACATAGGAAGTAAACATAAAAAAAATGATATTTTTTAAGAAAAAAAAACTTTTAACTGCGCAAGAATACAAAAGTAATTTGCATATTAAATCTTAAAGAATCAATAAATATTAATTGTATACTTTTGATTAGTGTATTTTAAATATAATATTGTTGAAATAATAAGTACGCATTATATATATTTTTAAAAAATAACAGAATAGGAATGAAATCCAAAAAATCATTTATCTCACCTACTTAGAAATTTTTTTTCGTAGTCAAAATACAACGAGTAATAAGGGGAGAACCCCTTTAAAAACCAAGAAATATAAAAATTTATATTTTTTTAATAAAAAATTAATATGGAAGGAATAAAAAAGTTATTGGAAAACTAAATCACCTAGAAGCAATACATATTAATTGCATGCATTTGATAATAGTATTTTAAATCTAATATTGCTGATAATCATAAATACGCAATCTTATATATATTTTTTAAAATAACATAATAAGAAAAAAACTCCGAAAACCATTTATCTCACTCATTTCGAAATCTTTTCTTCGAAGTCCAAACACAACGCAGCAATAAGGAGAAAACCCCTCTTTAAATCTAAATCGTCGAAAACAACAAAATGAAGAAAGATCCACAAGTTGCCCGACGAGGACCTGTTGAATCGAGACTATTGAATTAAGAGTAGAAATGGAGAAGAATGAATGATGAAGGAGGAGAAAGGGAGGGAGTAAAATGATGCTCCATTTGTGAAGATCTCTCTGCTCCTCCGCATCCCATTCCAGTCATCCGAAACATCATCCCTGCAGATGGCGCCACACACAGTTGGAATTGTTCACATCCAAATGTCATCCAGCCAGCAATCGTAATCGGAAACAGAATTTCTTCGTCTGTGCCGACGGTTCGACGACGAATGGGATCCTCTCGACGGGAATGCAGTCGAAACGGATTCGGCATCGGAGAGACGAAGAAGTCGTCGAAAGAAGAAAGAGCGAAGATTCGAATTTTTCTCCCCGTTTTTCATCTTGAGCTTCTGAGTGCGATGCTGAGGATTTCAATGGGATGCTATGTGGATTAATTATATATATTTTTTAATTAGACGGGTAATTTACGTAAATTCGCTCATTAGATATAATATAGTAATACGGGAGACAATAAATCGGAAAAGAGAGAAATTAATTGCATTTCAGTTTTTTTCGCTCTAAACGTTATCGAAATATTTTCCTAAAAAATTAAAATTCTTTAAAAACCTAAAAACAACTTACTTTTGATACATTAATTTTTAATTCTGTAAATATTCATCAGCTTTTTGAAAATTTTGTGTTAAGACATACTTTTGCTTTTTTGAATCATTTATTTCAATTTTTTTTTAAATTGAAAATTGCTTGAAATACGTTTCGTTGATTTAGTTATTATATATATTATAATTAGGAATTAATGAATCGAAATAGATAATAAGTAAAAAAAACAAAACAGTGGTTTTTAATACATTTGAAATCTTTTGCTTTTAACATTACCAAAATGTACATTTTTTCAAAAAATCTATTTAATACACTTTATATTATTTTTAATTTTGTTAATATTTCTCAGCTTTTAAAAGTTTTGCGACAAAAAATACTTTAACTGAGCCAAAATATCTTTTACTTTTTAATAATCGTCGAAAATTAACATGCTTGGAATTGAATGATTGCATCATTCTATTGATTACACATTAAAAATGAAACTTATTTATTTCTTAATAATAAAAATGCAAAGACAGAGTAGATAGTCATAGAAATTTTTAACAAAATTATGTTTTTGAATTTCTACACATTAACTTCTCTAAAGTACTATTCAGATGTATATAAAAGTAAATGAAGTATATTATATATAAAGATTTAAAATAAATTGACGAGAAATATTTCCTTATTAAGAATTTAAACTTTTATTTAGCTATTAATTTTTTTTGTTAAAAGAAATTATTTTAAATCTTCTGAAACAAAACTGAAGAGTTGAAAAATTACTTTATAACTTTTTATCTTAAAAAATATCCAATAGAATTACGTCATTTTAAGAAATTGTTTTTCTTTCCTTAAAAAAACATTTTATTTTTGTTTGATTTATCAGTTGTTGTTAAAAGTATCATTAATTAAAATATTCTATACAATGAATGAATTTTTACAATTTAAAATTGGTATTCGTATCTATTTTTGGATAAATTAATTATTTTTTTAATTCAATAATTACAAAATATTTACTTCTGAGACTAGTAAAGTATTCTGATGTAATATACAACTGACAGAATTTTTAAAATATTATTCCATTTAAACTGGTTTTTTTTCTTCATATTTCCTTTTCGCTCTTTTAAAGGACGACATATAAATAAACGAACTAGTATTTTTATGTTCAAAATACTGAGTCATGGTGAAACAAATGGATTTTCGTTGTTAAATGTCCATTTGAGTATTGGAATAGAACACAATATGGGGATTTCCAGCTGTGATAAAAGATTGTTTTTCATCGGAAAAATACATTTTCCAAATCTAATATCACCCCATGAGATCTTTATTCAATTTGACGGATCTAAAAAAAATAACACTTCATTTGGCCTAAATCCTAAAACATATGTAATTTGAAATAAAAACGACTTAATTTCTTATATTTTATTTTAAGTTGGTTTAATACACATGTATTATTTTTAAATACTTGTCATATTGTTCTAAAAATCAGGCTTAACCTTTAACAATATATTTAAATGCATTATTTCCAATTTTCAAGCTTTGTTCTTATTTTTAAGAAACAAAAGTCTAAATAGGTAACAATTAAAGTTCTCTTTAAATAAAATTTATATAACCGTTATAAAATAGTTAACATTTTTATATACATTATTTGAATGATTATGACTATAGTTTCTAGATTACGTTCCCCACTTAAAAAAAATATTGCTGAAAATTTACATTAAAACACAAAAATATTATCAACAATCATGGAGGGTAACAATGATATTTACTATAAATTTAACATTCATGAGATAATCCCTATATGATTCCATAAAAATAAAGTTCGTAATTTGCAAAACTCTTGTCAGTGTTGTCTTGACATACGCTTCTAAAACTTGGACAATGTCAAAACTGGAGGAAATTGTATCGCAGTATTGGGAAGAAAGATTTTGCGGAGTAAAAGATGGTGAAGATGAAAACAATTACTGGAACCCACGTGATTCGAATGAGTGATAATTTAATAAAAAAGATATTACTTTTTAGACACACTGGAACAAGAAAGCGCGGAAGGCCTTGGTTGAGATGGGCTGAATTGGAGATCAAAGAAAAATCGGAAGTCGTTATGGAGAAATCTTCAGAGAAAGGCACTGGCCTACATTGGGCTGTCTGGCCAACTATGATGATGATTCCATAACATAATGTAGATTGTCTTATAATGGGATGAAATAAATTTGCAAACCAGTTGGGAGATCATCGTGGTTGAAAAGAGAGTTATCTTGGCACTCTATAGACAAGAATCTAAACTACTTCCCTGCATTATTTATTATAAAAACTAAAGTATGCCGTAGAATTTTAATTTTTCATAAATATTTACCTCAAAAGTTTCTTTAATTTTCTTTTAAAGAATATGAGCAAATAATTGTCTTTAAATTAGTATATGTCACTTTTGAGCTGTGAAAAATGTACAATTGCTAAAACCATCTCAAAATTCCAAAAAAAAAAAAAAAAAAAAAAAAAAATCAGAAATTTTTTTTTTTTTATTTATTATAAAACTGAAAGTGCAGGTGCTGAAATAAATAAAACAATATCCCAGTTATCGTTAAGACAAATAAAACGAGACGTAAAATGTCGCCAATAAAGCCAGACCTCCAGCAAGGATGATAGTAAAACTTCCTTTAATCCCTTTCAAGTTTTCATTGTTGTTGGATGCCTAACGGTTTTGTAAAAGACGAAAAAAGCAAAACAGCTTGTAACTGAGTTTTTATGGATTTGCAAGCAATTGTATTTCAGATTTAGTCACACTTTTATGCATTTTCACCTTCTGTTGCTTTCAAACCTATTTAGGCATATCCCTTTACATTTTATTACAGTTTTTTTCGCATATGCTTTTTAATACCTTTTTTTTCGCAAGGTTGGTCACAGGGTATCTAAATAAGTTATTATTAATGTTGTGGTATATATTTTAATGCTCAGATAAGCAATTGTTTTAACTGAGATATAGTTAGCCATCGTACTTGCTCTTACCCCCCCCCCCCCCCCACCGGCTTACTATAGGAGTCCAGGTCAGGAGCTAGGTTTGATAATTCTTATTACATCTAAACAGAATATGCCAAAATTCTTTTTTTATATAGGATATATGACTTTTTAACTGTGGAATATAATTTATAATAAAGCAGAATAAATTTGATTTGAGGATTTCTATAAAGTTAAATAAAAGCTAAACAATTAAAATAAGATTATGAAAATACTTCATTCGAGTAACAACTAACTTAAAACTAAAATACTTATTATATGCGTTGTATAACTTATAACTAGTAGATGTAATATGTTTTTAGAACGGAAGTATTCACAAAGTAACTGATAAAACATTCACAATGTAAAAAAGTTAAATATATCTTAATTATCGTTTAAAAAAAACTATTTGCATATACATTTTGTATATTTTTAAAAAATTTGTTTTCACCCATCGAACATTACGTATTGTTGTAAATTTTTAGAGAAAATATATGCATAAAGAAAAATCAATCTTGTGCAAGAATATCGATAAAACTAAGTGAAGTGGGAGAAAAAAGTATCCTATTCTTTCTTTCCACGCTCTTGCTAAACCGTCAAGAAAATCTGAGAAAATCCTCAGCTTTTCTTTTGAGGAAGTAGTCGATCCATAAAATCGAAAAGTGAAGAAAGGAAGAGAAAAAAATTCCAGAAAAAAAAATGATATTATATAAGAAAAAGGTAACTTATACCGAGCAAACCAGCAGGATAAAGGAATATGAAATGCTAAAACAAGAAGATAATACGGAAAAACGTTAAGCCTATTGTTTTCAATGCAATCTAACAGAAAAACGGGAAAAGGGGTGGAGCGACTTCAATTTACTCCCATCCCTTTTAACCGACGTCATAAACAAGAAAAAATAAATAAAAATGTACACATATCAAGACTACATTTTCATTTTTTTCCTCGAGCACCCCCTTTCTTCATCATATCTTTAGATTGAGAAGAAAAAAGGGTCTTGAAATTGTATCGGCAGAAAAAGTTACGAAAGGGTAAATTGTATACCTGCGAGCTTGCATTGGCGAGTCTAGTTTATTCGCCAATTTCATAGAAAGAAATCGATTCGGCGAGAAAACGAAATTACCACTATGCAGATGAGATGACTTGCACGAAAAAGGATACTCGGCGGAAAAAAAAAATATCTAAACAAAAAAACAAAATTGAGGCGCAAACCCTTTTATGCCGACAAAGATATTGCCAATTACTGAAAAGTCCTGCCTTGTGCTAAACTCGCTTGCACGCTTTTGCGAGCAACAAGTTCTCAAATTCTGAAACGCAATTTGTATTCTTCCATGAAAGATTTATGCCTTCCGATGGTGGTGGTAGAGGGTTCAAAACGAAAAGAACTACATCCTTACACGATGTCCTTCGCATAAACCCAATCGCGCACGTCTGCTTACCAATAAAATTTGCCTTTTTTTTTTCTCTCCTAGTTCCACGTAGCAGTATTCTTTCGTTGCCTGCAATCAGGCGAAGAGAGAAGATAGGCTTTCTTTCAAAAAGGCCATGCCTGACAGCGAAATTAAGTTAATAATGTTGAACTGGATGTATATCGAAAAGAGCGTGTCTTCTTTGTTAAGCTATTAAGTTCTGAAGCTCGTAGTTGAGGCTTATTATCTGTATGTTCCATCATTCGTCAAAAGTTTGTTTGGCTGGTAATGAGCTAAAAGAGAGACAAAAGATGCATCTTGCCATGTCTCCAGTTACGGAAATAGGCGGATGAGAAGAAGTCCTTATGTTCCAACTGGAAGATCTTACAAGTCGCCCATCTTAAATCACGCACGGCGATTAAAGCTCGTTGTTGTCTGGCTCATTATATCACGTCGGAAGCACTTGTTGGTTCCGTTTACAAAGTTATGGGACAGTTAGAAGATTCGAGGAGAATCTAGAAAGAGGATAGGGTGAAAAAAAAATTAAATGGCGAAGAGTTCTCGTACTTGATGAATGATGGCAAGTTAGGCAATTTTCGCCCCTGCAATACCTGCGATATACCGTTACTCAGAGGCGGGTCGTTAAAAATTGGCTGTCAGATTTGGCGAGTTAATCAGTTGGTAAGCTATTTATCCTCGCCTGGAATAATTACTAAAATAAATAGTAGGGGTTGTTATGGAAATGCATCAGACACTTGTTGTCGGATCTTGGAACTAGCGATACATATCCTATTTCGAACTTTTAAGTGTATGTCGTGCTGAAAGTTTATCTTGTCTTTTTCGTTTTCTTCGTTTATTTCGTTAACTGCTTTCTGGATGAAAATTAAAACTTAAGACTTGTAAAGTGAAGAAAAATGATTAAGATTTAGAACTCAACGTTTGCATTAAATTTAGGTAGTAAAAGAGTTTTAATTCTTTTAAAGGTTTCTCTTAAAAGAAAAATATACCTGATTTTGCATTTTGCTATTTAATAAATTGTTAAGTAAGAGTTATTTTCTTAAGAAAACGATACTGTAAATAAAAGTGAGTTTTCTTACCTCTTGCAATTTTTGGGATATTACCTTGTAGTATGATTTTATGCATTCAAATTAATGACCGTCATTTTTAGAACCTTCTTAATCCCGTTTGTTTAATCAATTACGGTTGACAAAATTTTATGTCAAATAAAAAAAAAATAGCAATTGAATTTATGAGACTTACTTTATAAATCAATTATGCCAGTTTAATAATCGATCGTACAACCATTCAGCATTTGCTTTGTTTAAATAAATATTTTATCATACCAATATACTCAATTTCATTTGGACAACTATTATGACTATTTTTTTTGACTCATGAGCTGCATTTTTCGTGTCTATAAACCATGATTAAAAATCACAGTTCAGTTTATTACCACTTATGAGATAAAATATTACATTTAAAGAAAGATCTTTTAAATATTTTACATGCAATATTGCAGTATATAAAAGGTAACATTAAAACAAATAAATATTTTGTACAATTCATAGAGATTATAGTTTTGAACTTATGTATATTTAAAAGACAAATAATTGCTAATATATAATATTCTCTAACTCCATTTAAATTTTTTATCAGTAATACTCTAGAATATATAGATTTTTTTGAAAATATTTTAAAGATATTATACATTGACTAGAATTCTACTTGTATTCATATATTTTTGTTACAATTAGTTCATAGATCGCATTTTATAATAGAAATATTATGGATTAGGGAACATAATAGAAGTATCATTGAGATTTAGAGGCATCATTAGTGAAGAGTCATTAGTAACTGATTAATTAATATTTTCAATTAATTAGTTTGTTTAATAGTATAAAATGTTATCGGTAATAATCTAAAAATGCATTCATAGTTTTTTGATAAGAAATAATTCATAGAATACATTATATTTTTGACTTTATTTAGAGGTATCATTTGTTATTCTTGTAGGCCCGGGAGGCCACCGAAGCGAGCAACGATGGTTGGCATAAATCATAATGGAACCAATCCCAGTATGCTTCTGAAAAAATCAAGAATGGACGGTGAATACCCTGGGTACGAAAATGGGCACATAGGTAAGATATTTTCCACTTTACTTTTAATCATTTTATCAAAAATTTGTTCACTGAATATCCATTTTATCCCTTAACGAATAAATATAAATAAAGATAAAAAAAGTAAAAGTTTAATAACTTAATTGGCTATAGATTGGAAAAGTTTGTTTGCTAGTTTAAAATGAATACTAATTCTAGTGTAAGCTTGAATCTCTTCTTGAAGCTCTGATCTCTTCTTTTCATTAATTGGAAGAAAAAAATTTCATTAGAAGTTTTTAAATATTGCTATAAATAATTACTAATTTTAAATTTTTCATCAATTTTACTATTTTTGCAACGTGTTGTTTAAACTTACGAACTAAGAAAAAAAAAAAAAACTCCAGCTGTTTTGCTTTTGCTACTTTAGCACTGATGCAATAAATAAGCAATTCTTTTAATAATTGAATAAATTAAGGAACCAAGCTTTACACGCTCAAGACAAACGTTTTGAATATTTTTTTTTATGATGGACCATCATAAATAAGATGGTTATCGTTATAAGAATCCATTAAATCCCATCCTAATTCTTGATGGTATCACCAAGACTGACCATCAACTCTTGTTAGGAATTGGAACAAATTTATGTCAACCAATCTGAGCAAAATCAACATGGTTTGATGGATTTGCTTGATGGTCACACTAAAAAAAAAAAAAAAAATCCATCCTGAACCAATATATTTTATTGGTTTCCAATTTAATGACCCCCAAAAAACCATCTTATGTTACTTTCATTCACATAACTTTTTAGTCAATAAAATTTTGAACTGGAAATTTTAATTGCAATTAATGAAATCTTTAAGTGCATGTTAAGTCGAAATGTACGTACTTTTATGAATGTTTAGAATGTTTATGTTGCATGTTATGAATGTTACTTTTATGAAGTGAATTAATATTTCCAGATATTATAAATTTAGTTATACAATTAATAGTTGAAAACGACATTTAAAAAAAAAATCTATATTACTTTTAGTTATTAATAGTTGCTAGATTCATTTTAGTTATATCGTTAATCAAACAGCATTTTATAAATAATTTATCAAACTAATTTCTTAATCTCGATTTTCGGGGACAAATTTTTTACAACTTTTCGCCTAACCAAAACACCAGAAACAATACATCATTGCCATCTGTACAACGCAGTTTTTTTTTACAATAGAAAGTCCATATTTCCGTCATATTAATTATTTTCCCTAACAACGAACAAAAATCCCCATGATCAAATCTACTCATTATAATTATGAGACAATTCTTAGCTAAAATGCATAAATTATGTATTTCCAGCAACCATCAAAATCGTATGCTTCGTTACTAACATCAATTTCAGAATTAATCCTTATATGCGTTGAGAATTTATTTGTTAACGATACATTCTTACTGGGAAAAAAAGCTAAATTATTTTGCGATTAATCATTCGAGCTTACAAAAGCAGGAATGTAGACTTTTTTTACTTAATTCACGCAGATCAATGAATTTTACCCCTGACTTCTGCATAGCAATTAAGTTTTCAATAAGTCATTAATTTTTTCCACCAAAAACTTCATTTTTTATCGCTCAGTTTTTTCAGTTTTTTTTTTTTCTGACAAAAAGTCTATTCATAAAAATGTTTTTTATTGATAAATACAGCTATGCGTTACCGTTTTACGAACTCGTTAACGTTTTGCGAACGCGTTAACGTATGATTTTATTCACTGAAAAGAACTGATTAGAAACAGAAAGCTAATGACTTGTTAGTATTGAATAAGGTTAATTGGTGAATGAAAAAAAAAAGCAACTTTCAATCGATAATTGAAATTTATTTCTAATTAAGCTAAATGCTGAAATGTGCTTATAAAAATAAACTTCACAGTTGCTAAGATTAATTTAAGAAAAAAAAAATCTGTAAAAATTGCAATCGATGTAAAATAAAAGAATGTTGAAGCAGAGTAGTCAAAACTTTTAGGCTTCTTCTAAACAATTTTGCACAGAAAATTTTTGGGATATTTCAATAAGTATTTTATTAAAGTACCTTTTTTGTCGATTTCGATACGTTTACTCACATATGTTAAGTATTGTTTAAATATATCAACTTTCATTGTACTATATAAATTGTTTAAATACATCAAATAATTATATTAATAAATTAAAATCTGTAAGAAATAACCAATAAAATTGGAAATATTGATCACCATTAAAGTTCAACTGGCAAAAATGAAGCTAGTATTAATACTGAGCCAAACAGTTCATTTTACCGGAAATTCTAGTTTTCAAAATTACAGTTCATATTACCACATATTTGGTAAAAATACAAAACTGAAAAGTCAATTTAATTAAATAAATAGTTTTTATGCCATGATTTAAATTATCATGAAAATATTACCACATTTTACCACATTTACTATCTAATAGCATAGTAATAAAACCTTTCTTCATCCTTAATTTTACCAGAAGACATCACTAAAATGCTTCGGTAAAAGTGACAGCAATTTATGCCAGATACATGTTAAATTTTACCATATTCTGATAGTTTTGACCATATTTTTTCTCTCAGTGAATGTTTTTAAAAATATCTATTTATAAATTTGTTTTGAGTTTGAAATTTTCATAAACAAATTTAACCTAATCGCCAAATAGAAAGCCTTTACATATTCTTCTATTTCATATTTTATAATCGTTTGAGTCTTTTTTTATGTGTCTCAATTCATGTTTTATGGCCTATACCTTAAACAGACAGAAGCTACATACTAAACGCATATATGAGCATATATAGGTTTACTAAGTAAACCGATACGTATTTTACATATTCCAGACTTCAAACACGCCTTTACTGTCACATGCGTAAATTTTATATCTTAAAAGCATACGAGAATCTTTATATCAAAAGTATATGTGATAGAACAAATTTTCCCTCTCCCACAGCTTCTGCTCTATTTCCCCCTACGCTTTTTCCCCATTTGAGAGTTGTCTATGAATACTGCATCACTAAAATAAGTGGAAAAAAAAAAACTTTTAGAAACATGTGTGAGCCTTTAATGTTGTTAGACCACGACTGAAAGTGGTGTATGTCGAATGTAAGTCAGTTCAATGCTTGAGATAAATTCTCCCAAAATGCGCAGTTATAAAGTGCTTGGTAAATAAATATTTACTGATATTCATGCATATGGCGTACTAATATTAGTACACCTAGTTCATGCATATTCAGTGAAAGTATGACATGCATAAGTTGCACGTAAGGCATTCAAATGCATTAGTAATATTTGCATCCGAAATTCATGATAAGAAAGCTCAAATAAATGTAATCCGATAATTCGTTATTATCATTTATTAATTTATCAAATATTCATATAATATTATATAATATTATTTATATAACATTATTTATATAATATTATTTATTTCTCAAATGAATCCTTTATTATTTGATAAATGTAGATCACTACTATAATATTAGGAATTTTTAAACGTTTATGCAATTATAAATTTGAAATAGTTTTTAACAGATTTCCAGACGTAGGAATTTAAGATCTTTAAACATATGTATACGTTTTTTTTTTTTTTTTTTTTTTTTTTTTCATTTGAAGAAAAGTTTGCTTGATTGCATTTAAACGTTTTATGCAAATTCCGAAAAACATAAATTTTAAACAGTAACGCAAAGAATTGATGGAAGATTTTTGAATAAATTCATGCGTTTTTTTCCCTTTTAAAAAATGAAATGTGAAAAATTACGTACTTAATAACGTTTAAACATTATATCTTAATTTGCAACACCATATAAAATTTTTCGAAGTAGCAGTCACATTTGGATAAAGGATTTAAAAATATTACGCATTTTTTTATTTATTTAAATAGCTTTTGTTTGATTTAAAATTTTTCCGTAACATTAGCAAAGCCAATAATTTATATAAACAGCATATAAACTTAAAGTAATAGCACACAGACATAATAATGACTTTAAAAAAAACGTCTCTTTTTATTAAAAAATTTCATTTGTAAAGTTGTGGTATAATATTAACAAGGTTAGGTTAATCCTTCCATCTAAATTTCAAATAGTAACGCAAAGATATTTATAAAAGACGAGATGAAAGATTTTTAAACAAATTTATCTACCTTTTTTTATTTAAAAAAATTACGCTCGATCTTAAATGTTGCTATAATGATGGAACGGTTTAAACCAAAATTTTAATCAAATTTATGCGACAATTTCATAGATATAAGATCCAATTTATTTATTTTTTTCTTTTGAGAAATTGTCTTAAGATCAGAAACATGTCATAAAAGTTAGTTTACTACTGACATTATATTAAGTGTTGAATAATCTACAAATGATTCAATCGTATGAAAATTGTACAGCAATTAATCACCACTAATTTTAATTTATTAATATTTTAGTTAAAAATAAAACAAAACTATAACCCAAAAAATTTATGTTAATAAGATAAGAATTTAACGTTTATTATTATTTGGGGAATCGGTTTTGATGGTTTTAATTACTTAATACATAAATTCAAAATCGGTTAATATTGGATAATAATTGGACTGATACTTAAAACAAGCTTATTTCTACAAAAGTCATGCACTAGTTTTGTATTTCACAAATGATTTAAATCGTATTTTTTCCTGTATAATTACACTGTTAATTTCCGTAATTTATTATCACATTATTTGATTTTAATACATTGTCTGGTTTAAAAAATTAAAAAAAAAAAGATTATTATTTTAATTTGTTTTTAAAATTATCAAATAAAATAAATGAATGTTTTAAAACAATACAAATCATCAGGAAACCATTTACATTTTACAAGGAAATATTTATTTTCAGGGAAACTTTGTAAAAACATATTTATTTAAATTAAAAGTCAAAAAATATATAAAGAATATAAGGGAAATTTCAAAGCCGAAATCTTGAATTCCGGACTAAAATCATTTTTATCCGGAAATGCCCTTCAACTTCCATATTTTATTTGCCATTTGAATTTATATGGATGGCAGTTTTTTGTTTTTTATTTTCATTTCTTTTGCTCTGCTATGTGTCAAACACCCATAAATGACGTCACTCTGGGGAAGTTCCTAATATGCTGACAGTAAAAAAAGGATCCGTTTTATTTCTACGTATGTTGGGGGGAGTTAGAAATGGTAAATTCGTTTTCAGATTCGTAAAATGGCCGCTGACTCATCCTTTTTTTTTTTTTTTTTTGCTAAATAGATGAAAGATGAGACGGGAACAGGGGAGTTTAAATCTGGTTTTACGAACACAACTTTTATGGACGAGTTTATATATACAGATGCATATAAAAACTTTTCTTCATTTGTTAAGTTCACACTTTCTTCATTCCCAGTGAACAAATTTATGAAAACAAAAAGAATATTCATCAAAAATGTATTTGTGTAACTATAACTCTGCGAGCTAACGTTTTCTATAAGTCTTAAATCTATATTAACTTTAAAATTGCACTTATTATTGGCCTGTTACTTGCTATTGGCAGATAGTTTTGTTTGTTCTCAATATAATTTTTTTATAATCTAACATGACGATTATAGTTATTTTTAGATTGTTTTGTAGTTCGCTAGAATTGGATTATATTGCAAAAGTATTTTTCTCATATTTACCTTACTTTTGTAAAAACAACGATAAACTTATAATTGTCACTAAATTGTATGGTCATGTTGTACTTTATAACATGGTTAATCATTTAGTAATCTTGTTGGTTAGATAATTTTTTGCCTGCCTTACAGAATGGACTGTTTTGAAGAAGCTAATTTAAAAAACGAATTTTCTTGTAAGAATATATAACAAGTCTTTCAGTAGTATAGAAACGTGACTAATCTTAGAAATCTTTAAAAACAGGTTATCTCATAGCAGAAAATTAAATTAAGAGATGGTCAAGATTTAAAGCAATTTTTTGAGAAAAGCATTTAATATTACTTTCTTTCTTCATTTGAACATTTTATTCTCCTTATTTTAAAAATCCATAATTTAAAATATTTTTAAGAAAAGTCATTATGAATTAAATTTAATAAAATTTTACAAATTTAAAAAAAATATGTTATAGATAGCCATTTTATTTATGTATTTATTTTTCCTTTAAACGAAATCAACCGGGGGTTTTTTCGAAAAAAAAAATTAGTGCAGAATTTTATCATATAAATATTGAACTGATACTTAATGTAAGAGTCGTAACCTAAAATATTTCTGAATAAAATATGTTGCCAGTCCCTTTTCGACACCCTTTTGCCTCCCTTTTGATGACTGCGGTGGAAATGTAAGATGACAAACCCACTGAGCAAATCCGTCGATTAAATACAAACGCTCGTGTCTCCCTCAAGAAATAAAGAACCTTTTATTTTGTCCCTCCACTCTCGATTTTCTACATTATTTAGTTCTCACAGAAGGGATCGGATACCTAATATTTTTTTTTTTTTTTTTTCAAATTCCATGTCCAAAACAAAACAAAAAACAATAGTCTACCTCATGAAGATTTTAATGTAGTATAAAACAAAGCTTCATAGAGAATTAATCGTGTCTTAAAGTTTAAAATTCTTAATTGCTTTGGCTTCGGTCATGTATATAGCACACAGCAAAATCACGAATATCTAACTATGTGGCTGAAGTATTCTAAGAAACACATCTTCCAATGTAAAATAAGTTATAAGATTCCAAAATAAATAAAATAAATAAAATAAATAATAATAAATAAAATAAATAAAATAAATAAATTAAATAAAATAAATAAATAAATAAATTTTTGCAAGAGTTTAAGTTTATTAATTTTATATAACAATAATTTCCTAATTATTGGGGTAGAAAATTAATTTCCTTTGCATTGATTAGAAAAATTATTACAATAGAGAGGTTTTTGAATTCAAGAAAATTTGCCTTTTGTAAAAAAATAGTCCTTCATTGTAAAAAAAATTGGTATCCCTTACATTAAATTAACCTTTATTGCAGGGAAAAAAAAACATTGTTTATTATACTACCGTGCAACAGAAAATCAACGTGAGTGACAAAAAATTCAAAATTGAGATTTTTATATATTTGGCATTTCTGTATGATAAGCTACTTTTTTAAAAAGATATTTTTTTTTTTTCAAAATTAAATTTTGTTTTATCAGTTATTTGAAATTCTGTTTTAGTTTTCATAGTAAGAAAATAGTTGTTCAGCCACTTTTCTCGAAATCTACTGTGAGATATGTTGTTTTTCATTTGCACGGCAGTATAGTAGTAAAATATTATTTTACTTAGGTTCCTTTGTGTATGTGTAAACTAGTATGCATGTGTTGATCAGACTAAAATGAAGGCATTGTCATGATTTAGTATGTTCTTTTGAAGTAATATTTAAAAAATAAATGCATTTGTGTGAAGCGATTGAAAATTTTAATTTTGACAAACACAAGATTAAACTATTAATTTTTAATTTTTTAGTCCTTAACTGTCGTAAACTTACAAAAGTATACCATGAGTTAGACACAAAGAAAGAAATCCATCAATGGTGATTTACCTTATTTCATTTCTTAGAATGTTATTACTTTTCTAAACTAACAGCTATTTATACCTCCTAGTTCGTTAATAAACATTTATCTCGTTTGTAATTATTTTGGGAACAAACATCAAAAGCAATTGGCTTTTGCCATCTACCTAACTTACAGAATATTTGATATAAAGACCAATCCTATAAACAGTTCAAAGTCAAATTTGTTTTATACAATCACATCCACCTCAAATCGTTTTACTATTAAGGAAGTTTTAGGAGCAATTGGCTATTGCTAACTAACATAAGAAATGTTTCTTAAAAAAACCTAACACTACACTGACTCTATAGTCAGATTAATTTTGTACAGCCCTATAATTTCAAAATCCCTTAACTATTTTAGAAATTTCATGACTTAAAACCAACAATCAACTTTAAAAACATTTCCGAAAAATTACAAACACTGCTCAACGTCTGAAGTCAAGTTGTTTCATGCAAATCATCTCAACTCAAATCAAACAATATGTTGAGAGTTTTATGAGACATGATCTACTGCTAAAAATCCAGCATAAAAATATTTTTTTTTAAAAAAGGCCAATACTTTACAAATCCAAATCCAAACTCAAATTTATTTTATATTATCATCGCGTCAGATTCAAATCCTCTAAATATTTAAAAAAATTTCATGTGCTAACAATGAATGTATTTTACAGACAAAAAAATCACTTCTTAAAAAGAACAACACTACAGTAAGACCAATTTATTTTATCCAATCACATCATTGAATCCGCCAATGATTTTGAAAGTTTCATGGTTTATTGCCAACAATCCAACATAAATGATCGATAGAGCAAGACGGAAATCTAGAAATAGACATTGGTGACCAATCTGTTCTCATTTCTGAGAAAGTGGTGGGCCAGCTGAACCAATAGCTATTAGAGAACTGTGCCTCTTGTTTAAAGTGGTGACAAAGATGAATGAGACATTGAAAGAGGAATGAGCTCTTTTCAGGAAAGGAGAGGATTGGAAATTTGCTTTGCTTAAGTCCGCTTAATGAGCTTTTCAGGGGTAGGGGTACCAATGTCAACATTGGGTATTATTGACTCTCTAAGTGTTATGGAGCAAGCTTTTATAAAATTGCTCCGCGGTGTGTTATTTCTCCAAACTGTGGTACATATTTATTATTTTTTTTATTTCCAAACTTATTCTTATCGTTTGATTCAGCTCTTTGTTTTTCCCTTTTTCATAAATAGAAAAAAAAAAATTTATTCAACGTTTTTTGATTAATTGAACGGAAGAAAATTAAATATTTAATGATTTGTAATTTGAATAAGAAATTGAGCCTTTGAAAATTTAAGAATAATCGAAACTTAATTTTTAATGAGCGTATATTAAAAACGGTTACTTGAAAACTATTGTAAGAAATTCAATTAAAATCCCATAATCCATTTTAAATAATCGAAATAGTTTTTAATTCTTGTTGCAATACTAAATAGCAATTTGCTTTTTATTGATATGACTAATTTATAAACAAAAATTAACTATTGTGAAAAATATTTTACATCTATTGCAAAATGATTTTATTTTCTTAACGCAGCAGTTACTTTCCCATAAAAAGTTTAGTTTAACCTTTAAAAGTTTGTGTCTTTAATTTTTTTTCTTTCATTATCCTTTTTTGGCTCTTAAGAGTACAAGGGATTTTATATTATATTAAACAAATTATAAACACTTTTTGTACGAAAATAATTTTTACTACAAAAGGATCATCTAAAAAACTTAATTATTTCCATTAGAGCACTTGGATTTTGAAACATGAATTAACTTACAAATCATAAATTTGATTTAAATTAGCAAATTTTTAGTATTTAAAATTAGCATATTTTTTAGCATAAATTAGCATTTTAAATTAGCATATTTTCTACAAAGTAATTTCGGCAATTTGTGAACAATGTGTTAATTACCAAAGCACTATAAATTTCAATAATATATTTTCAAATATTATTGCAAACCACATTTTCTAAGTCCATATGTAAGGGTTGAGCAAATCGAAAGTAAAAATCTTATCGACAAAAATCTCGATTGTTTTTTAATTACCCTTTATCACGCAAAGACTAACAAAAGAAACTCGTGGTAGCAATTTCCGATTGAAGTTCTACAATAAAAAGTGCATTAACGCCTGAATTAAACCACCAGCTTATATCTGCGAAAGAAAAATTACGCCAAAAACGTTTTTCATTACAACTTCCGATTGTATTTTACAAAGACCCATTACCAACATTGTCTGCCCCAACACCCCTCAATCTCTTCACTTCAAATCAATCGAAGTTGTCGCACGCGGCTAGCTCGGCAAACGACATACATTTATTGAAGTAAAGATACATTTTGCACCTTTTTTTGAAAACTAAGTGAAGCAATTATACAAAAAACACATTTATTATAATTTTCACCACTCGCCGCAGGATGTGGGCATTGTCAGGTAATGCGTCTTCATGCTTCGCCGTTTTGTTGCCAGCTGGCTTATAAAAGGTTGGGTAATTAATGCTTTTATTTTTTTACTCGCGTGGCGTAGAAAGTGTAGTATATTTGGTATTGTTTGCGGTTGTGTGGTCGATCAAAATATTATTTCATCTAAAACGTTTCATTTCCTTTAAATGACGCCAAACGGCGGTAATTTATTTATTGTTTACTTAAGTGGAAATGATTTGGGGTAATATTTTTTTAATATTTAATTTTTTGAAAATAAAAAAAAAATGAAAAAAGGGAAAAGAAATAATAATATAAGTCAAAGAGAAAGTTATAAAATGTCTGCAGATTTTAGTAAAAAAAGTTATAATATTTAAAATAAAATTTTTAATTAAAGAGGGGGGTTAAAATTTCAGTGACAATAATACAAAATTGTGCAAATGAAGTTCTTCAAAAAAATAAGTAAATAAATTACAAAAAATATTAAAACTATTAATCTTAAATAATTAAAAAAAACTAGTTGTAGAATTCTGATTTGTTTGTTTCAAAATTTATTTATGGAAATATTTTTTATTTATTTATTTTGAGTTATTTTTAATCAATATTGTCCTGATTATGTTATATTTTTGAAAACTAATCCCCCCAAAATCTTTTGCATAATTTCTCTTTTTTTTATTAACCAAAAATAACTATTAATTACTGCATAAAATTACTTTCAATAATTTATAATTTTTATACTTCCGAACGAAAACAAAGTATTTTTAATGTTAATTTCCTTCTTTTTTTTTTTTTTCATTACAAGGCTACTAAAAATATTCACAAATTATAAAAATTACGAAATTCAAATAAATAATTGCCTTTTTATGCTTTATGATGCTAATAATTGGTCAAAGAAAAATGAGTGAGTGAGTTTAAAACTAAGTATTTAATCATAATATGTAAAAAAAATGTTCTTTTATTGGTGGTAATTTTTTCTTTTACGAGTAATGTTAAAAATAATCCAAACGAAGTATTCACCTATAAAGGGATGGTCAGGTTTAAATAGTTATCATTTTTAAATGAATAATGAAAACTATTCTTAATTTAGTTTTTACAATCACGACTGTTGTCAATACTTAAAGAGATTGTTTCAAAGAAAATATATGTATATATCAAAATAAAGTACCTCATAGTTGAATGAGATTATTTTCTTTTCAGAAACTAATTCACTAACTGCGTGTATTTAGTCAATTATAGTTATTAAATTCGTAACACAATACATAATTAATATTTGATAGTTGAGTCAACTTTTATTTAATGCCATTTGCAAAGATATCAACTTAAATTGAATTTACAGAGCAATAATGTTAAAATTGCGTTGTTATCCAGTTGAATACAACTCCGTACATGTCCTCAATCATGTTTTTGACTAAAACGTTGTTACTTATTTATTAAATTCTGAGTTTAATGCAATGCCATCAATATTTTGCTCATAGATTTAAAATTAATAGTTACTCAGCGTGTTTGCGCTTATTATATTCTTCATTTGTTAAGATACTTAAGAATTAATAGAAATTAAGCAGCTTAACTCTGGTTAAATGTTTCAAACAAAATGTTATATGCTGTTATTTATGAATGGTACCCTTTGCTATCGTACTCAAAAGTGACAATTATGTATAAAATAATAATTCTGTACTTTTGAATTCTGAAATATGTTTGTACTTATCATAGATTCATACCATCAAGAAAAATCTTTGTCAAATACTTTGACGAAAAGTTTCAGAATCTGTGAATCAAGATTTTTTTGCACTTCTTACAAGTTTTTTGTAGGAATTAGACTTAGAGATCAATTTTAATTAAAATTACAAGCGAAGTTACAAGCACAGTTACAAAACTGACTATATAGTAATTATGTTATAATCGTAAATTTTACATAAAGTAAATTTGTGAACATTGAACCCTTTTTAAATTAAATAAAATACTTTAAAATGATTTTGCAAAAATCGCTTCAAATTTTTATGCTAAATAAATGTGAGAAAGGGATCAATATATTTATCATCGCAAATAAACAAATAAAAATACACGTTTAAGTAAACAAACATTGCTTTTATAATGCCATGCTTACAACAGATAAGAATCCATACAATTATATATTCTTTATTCAATAAATCTAAAATTTCGTCAGCTTTGTAAAAATAAATATTCAGCCTTAATCAATTTCCAAAAACCTAAATCATAGAAAGGAAATTTTACTTATTAAATATCCCGCCGCATAGAAAAACACACCTGCTTTAGGCGTACAAGTTCTAACTACACAATATTTAATACATCAATATTGACCGCTGAAATGACAGTTCCAAAACAATGACTATTTGACATTGGATTAACTCATTTCCCCAAACCCGATTCCACACAAATGTGTATTATTATTATCAGAATATCTATAATTAACTTTCTCTGAGCGAGTGCACAAAATCATTACGTTCAAACAGCTGGGTCACGAGACATACTTTTTTTTCGTCATTTGGAAAGGAAACTTATTGTAACGTTAATTCAGAATATTTAGGAATTTAAATATCGTAATTAATTAACTGTATTCGGATAATTTATCCTCAGCGTAAAGAATATTATATTATACGCAATATACAATTTTTATAGTTAAGATGCTACCACAAAGCCAATGCATTTAATAAGTAAATTGTATGGTCAGGCAAAGCCTCTTATCTGGGAGGCTTTGGGTCAGTACAGTTAGTGCGCAAACTATGTTACAACTGCGCAAATTTCAAAATAAAGATGTAACAGGTGTAATGATATAATAGTCAATATGCAAATTATATAATCGATATGCAAACTGTATAATAAATATGCAAATTTTATATTAAATATGCAATCGCTCTGGAGGCTGCTGTAATATGCAAACTATAAATTTGGAATTCTTTCGCTATATGCAAATTCTATATATAATGTTTAAATTTTATCATAAATATATAAAATGACCTAATTCAGTAAATGCGCAATTTATATAGTTATTGCACAATTTTGTATCTTAATCACCTAGTATTAGTAAGTATAATTTCTTACATTTATATCCCTTAAGAGGTATTTAGTTTATAGGGACCTGCATGGTATGAAATGGGAAAAAAATGTAATAGCGTTTTTATTTTATGATAAAATTTACTAAAAAACGTGGCAACAACAACGATATTTAGGCGCCGTGGTGATAATTCTCCATGTATTTGTAAACCACTGAATATTGTATGCGTTTTGATATTATCTACGCATAATACATGTGCGGGCAACTAGAATCTTAATATGTATTTCTACTTATGTTGTAGCTATCATAGTACATCAACTATTTAATGTGCATGCTATCTGTTCCTTTTAAACTAAGTATCGATCTATGTACTCAATTACACACTTTTCAACCATTCAATACTTGAATGTTTTATTTTTTTCTTCTTCATTTATATTAAACAACATCATATCTGTAGTATTGCTTACTTTAAAACCACTTCGTATCATTACGCAATTGTATCTTAACTTACGTGTAGAATTTAGACAACAAGAAAACGAGCCAAAATTTTGCTTCACATTATGCGTAATTGACCAGTTTCCATTTATAAAAAACCGCGTACAACTATTCCAAAATCACTTAGTATCATTGTATAATTGTAACTTAACTTACGTGTCGAATTTAAACAATGAGAAAACGAGCTGAAATTTAGCTTCAACATTAAGCGTGGTTGCCCAGTTTCCTTTTATAAAACACCACGTATCAAAATGTATTTAATTAAAAATATATATATAATGAGGAGAATATAATTCTTCAACAATAATTCAGTGGTGACACTCACACAAAAGGGTTAAACTACCTACTACGCCATACATTCAAAACAATAGAATAAATCAATACTAATGTAATCCAAAGTTGCCTAACAACTATAAAAGGTTATCTGTTACAAAAAATCAATTTGAAAAATGTATTTATCAATGCGATCAACGCAGATGTAAATGCGCACACAAATCAACTGCATAATAAATTCAGAACACATGCTAGTTTCTACACATTCATTCAATCGCCCAAAGCAGTCGCAGAATTAATTTCTCAAAAACACGAATTAGTGAAACAATCGACTTGTTTTCTCAGATCTTAGAGCCGAGACAGAGGCTTGAATTATGAGTTGTCATACGTCGAGTTTTTAGCCAAGAGTGGCGAAAAAAAATTCAATTAGTAAAAGAGTTTTATTGCCAGAGTCAACAGGAAGTCGTTTTATATGACGAATGACTGCCTGATAACTGCAGGGTTTCTTAGATGGGTTCGCAATCATGCATTTTGTATGCGTGTGTTAATGCAAAGTTAAGGTTTTTCTGAAAACGCGACATCTGGTTTAAATGGTCTCGGTTATTTTTGTTAATTTCGTTTTTTTTTTGGGACTCTCCTCATATAAAAATTGGAGTGTGAAACAGTGAAATGCACTTCCTTTGTAATATTAAAGTTCACTAGTTTTAAAAGTTGAAAAAATTTTAGACTTACTTTTTTTTATATTTTTCAAAGTTTTAGATTATTTCTATTCGAGAATATAGTTAATTATGAAGAAAACTTTTGAAAAACGGCAAGTATCTTGGACAACATAATAATAAAAAAAAAAGACTTAATTTCAAATTTTAATTAACATTGTGGTTTTAATAAAAGAAAATGTATAGAAAAAAAATACAATAATACAACTAAACAACTAATGCAAAGGGGATAATTACGAACTAACATGAGATTGACATTTAGATATGAAAATTTAAAATCTAAATTTCTGCTCTAAAAACCAGATAGTTTGTAACTTTCTCTGACTTTTGAAACAAAGAGTACAAATGAACTTATAGTGCCATATAACTAATTCTAAAATAGAATGAAAAAAAATTTGCAAATTATGTATAAAAACAATAAACTAAAAGCTTATTTAAAATCTAAACAAATTACTAAAACCTAAAAAATCTCCCAAACCTTAAAAATAAAATATAAAAATCTTCCTAAACCTATTAAAATTGGCTTACGATTTTTTTTTCGTGATTTGTTGAGTTCTTTCAACTATATTATATTCTATATTCTATCATTATCTATATTATTATATTCTATACTCTATTCAGCTATATTATATATTATATTCTAAGAAATTAAATAAATAATTATTACTTTATGTTTAGTTAGTACTTTATGATTAATATTACTTTAGGTTAATCATTTAATCAGAATCTCAAAGTACGTACTTAAGCTAAAAATTTTACGCTGGATCATTGTCAAACCTAATAACGCTGCTTTAATTTAAGTTTTGGTTTAACTTTAATAAGTAACGTTAAATAAGGTTTCAACATGCAATATCAATTCAGGTTTTGGTTTTAACCTCATTAACAACTATAGCTAAGGTATTAAACCTAATAAGCAAATCAAAGAAGAAATGTTTTTCCCTTTAAAACAAAATAAGAAATTGCTATTTGCAATTTGTGAATGGCCAGAAATATTCCAATTAGACAAACCTTTCGTGTCGTGGCGTAGGTAAAGATGCATATTCTCAGTTGATTTGGGAGTTGGGTTTGAACGACCCCCGTTTTTCTTCTTCCTTTGTTATTCTACCTAATCAAGAACAGAAATCGGAAGGAAAAAAATAGAACAAATGTTAATGAATCTGAGTGACAAATGAGCTTGATTTTGGAACGAACTTCCAACTTTGATGCATAACTCCAATGCCATTAGAAGTATACCTGGATCACGTGACTTAGGAGTCACGAAATGTTAACTAGCTCCTTTTCGAGTCAAATAAAGAAGAAAAACAATCAGAAAGATAATCTGCCTCTTTCAAAATAACATAATTATTATAGTTTTTCCGCTTTTAGATTCCCAATTTCTAAAGAATTTATATAAATTTACTCAATATTATAAACGATTTAACTATACAGTTTAATATAAAAGGTTACTATAGTTTTGATTTGTTCTTTTTAAATATATATACAAATAATAAAAACACAGTGACATTACATTTGTGTAAATATAGTGGGTTAGATTGATTAAGTTAAGTAACAAAGCTATGTTATGTTACGTTAAGCCATGTTTTTTTATTTATTATAACACAATATACCCCTACAATACAATATACACATTACTACACAACACAATATACAACTACAATACTACACAATATACAACTAACCTATGCTATATTATGTAATAAAATATAGGCAAAGTAAAAAATTTTCATTTTTAAATTTAATAATTTTGCTGTGAAATTTTATCAATTTAATAGTTCCTAAGACAGTCAGCTCATTAATAGTATGAATAACCAAAATTCAAAATATTTCTTAAATTAATCCTTTTTTTCAATTATAACAATTTAAAATAACATTAAATTTAATTTTAAAAATTTAGGGACGAAAATATAAGTCAGTTGTACCGTTTAAAACACATTTATAATTATTTATAAGAAAAAAGAAACCTTTTAGCTTTCCAAAAGTTAACAAAAACATAAAGGAAAAGTAAAGTAGATTCAATTTGAGTTTTATTAAAATAGATTCATTTTAATATATTCGCAATGTTAACTTTTTAAGCGAATCCCAAACAAAGCCGCATTTTCTCCAATTTGACAAAGCTTTTGTGTCCATAATTAAGAAATTAAAACGGTTATCAACTCTTTCTTTTAATTCCAATACCACAATTCAACTCCTGTCAGTTTCATTAGGTTTGTTTTTAAAATTCCCAAAAGACGCTGCATAGATATTCACCGTCATTATAAAGTTAAATTTCAATTATTCGACTTATGTTTCGAATAATGAAACAATTATATTTTATCTTATTTTATAGCCAACAATTTTTACCAAAATCATTTACTTCAACAAAACAAAAGGAAATTAATTTCCTCGAGGGTTACTTCGATCTAACTTGTTTCCTTTAGAATCCAGCACGTTTTATTTTTAATACACCTGATTTTGAAATCAGCTTGCGTTTTCTTCATTAGAGCAAAATAAAAATTCTCGCCATGTGTTTGAAATAATTAAATAATACATCGCTAAAGGGTGCAATTACTTCCGTTTTTGGCCTTACATCATTATATTTAACTTCATTTTTCAATTATTTACTTTAAGCTATGATATTGATTGATGAAAAGCTTGATTCCTTCAGCATGTCAGTAATTTGAATTATTTCATATTTATTGCAGATGTGGTTTGTAAAGTAATAAAATTTATTTTCATTAACAGTACCGTTTGAAAGTAATCAAGAGAAATTAATAAATCACTTAACTTAATGATAAAATATTATTTTAATTACTTATGACTTATTTAATGATTTGACAATCATAAGAGGCTTATGAATGAAACGGCTTATTATTTGTCATTTACATATACTTATTTCAAATTGTAAACTGTGTTCTCAAGGTTTTGTAGCTAAGTATTTCAACCAATCATAAATTATTGTAATTAAAGTGTGATAACTGGTGGTAATTAGCTGTAACAACTTCAATGAGTTATTTATTTTTTGCTAAAAGTGTTGCAATATTTTATTAAAAGTGTTGCAATATTTTATTAAAAGTGTTACAATATTTTGTTAAGCATGATTTTTTTTCAAACACAAAATATGCAACCTAGTTTTCGATTTGCTACATTTTTATATGAAAAAAATACATTTAATATTTTAAATCTTAATAATAGTTTTTAATATAAAAAAAAATACATAAAATTGTAAGATAGTTTGTTAATAATAAATTAATGCTTGATCATTTTTAGCGTTTTTTTTTCAAAGTCTGCTTATTTTTTAAAAATTTAAAATTTCATAGAAAGTGTTAGTAATATTTAAAATGTTAAAAATAATCTAAGATTGGTAAATAACTATACACACGTTACACACACTCACTCCAAATGCATAATTGTGATCATAATTCATAATTATAACAAAATACAACAATTCTACGTCTATCATATAAACACGTCTATCATCAAAAAATTTATAGTCGAAAGCATCGAAATCAGTATGCGATAAAATAACTATTTCCAATGCTTTATTATATTTTAAAAGTTATTTGTGTATTGATTTATTTACTTCTGTTCTGCTATATCATCAAATATATGAAAATTGCTAAGCGATATATTATTAAATTGTAATTCATTTTTAGTTTGCCTTTTAAAATTGCTTATAATATATTAAAAAATGCTATTAAAATAACTAATATCTTAGCAGAATTTATTAATAAAATATGCATTTTTATTTATAGTTTTTTTATATATATATTTATGTTATTTTTTATATATATTTTATAGGTGATAGAGTTGACAAGTCGCACCTATTAGCCAATGGTTACAGTCATCATGTAGCTGCGGCGCAGGCCGCTGTAGCTGCAGCCACGGGCGGCGCCCCACCTCACCTCAACCCCCTTCCTTTTATGGCTCTAAATCACGCCGCGGCTGCTGCGGCTCATCACAACTCTATGTTATCCGGTACACTGCCTCTGGCGGCTACAGGGGCGCACCCGAGTTCCGCCCAAGGTCTAAACTCTTCATCACATGGTCACCTTAACTCATCTTCATCCTCAGGAAGAGGACCAGAGTCCTCATCAGTCATCAAAGAAAGAACTTCACATAACAATGACGTCATCAACTCAACGAGGTATATTTACATCAGTAATCTAACTATTGTACTAATAAATAATTTAGTCACTAAATAATGCGAAAGCGACGATTGTGAGTGCATAGTTGACGATATAAAACTTTATTTTATTAATTTTCTTAAAAAAATATGAAGATTGTAGTAACAAGTTTCAAGCTCTCAAAATTTGGCACCAATTCTCAAAACTCACCATATTTTTTGAAGCATGACGTTTTATATCATTCAGTACACTTTTCCTCCTCCATTTCTCGGGATTATTCATTTATTGGTTGTTTCTGTATTTGTAATATATAATCTATGAATGATATCATAGGTTTCAAACCAAATATTAATATTTATGATACCAAATACTATAAACCAACCAAAAATGAGACCAGTAAAAAGAAATTAGAATCGAAGATCGTCCTTAGCGATGGTACTTCGATTAACTTCGACAGTAAGAGCTATTTATGTGTGGGAAAAAATAGCACTCTTTCACACTTTAAGTTTTCTTCAAAGTGGAACAGATGCTGTTAAAAATTAAATGTTTATTAAACTTAAAACAATTTTATCGAATATATATATATATTTATTTAAAAAAATTATTTATTTAATTTTTTTTTTTTTACGTTTTAATGATAAAGTGTAACTTATTATTGTGAATTAAATCAGTTGGTTAAATGCTGACATTAAAAAATTGTATTTATGTATGTATATATTCAATTTTAAGCGAATCACCACATATACTGAAAAATTAAATGCTATTGAAAGAAAAAAAAAGAAGAAAAAAAATTTCCTACTCTTTTATCGTTGCGTCCTATAAAAATGTAATTATGAAAGTTAATTCAACTGTTGCACCTTTTCTTGAACATCGCATTTAAGATAAGAAATTCGTTCACTTTATTATTCCTTATAAGTTAAAAACAATCCACAAAGAGTTTCATTTAAGAAAACAGTTCATTCCCTTTATGCTAAATGTTCGATTAAGGCATCAAAATGTCGTGATAATAAACACCCCTACACAAAAACATTCCACTAGAAATCGAACAATTATATTCCATTCTTAGAAGAAATTATCTAATTCTTTTACTTAAGCACGTACCGCCAGTAAGGCTTATCTTTTCCTAGTATCGCTGCAAATGTCGTCAGTAGCAGCACGAACACACAATGAACAAAATTTGAAAAATTACCGCGATTTCCAAAATAATCGATTCAAAAGCGAGATAAAATGAATGTAATTGAGATAACTAATTCCATTCGCACTTTTTAAAAAAAAAAAAAAAAAAAGAGGTGATAATTATCGTCTGTCCGCTGAACATGCAAGCTTTGTATTTCTGCCACCAGGTTTATACACATCAGCAAATCTTTTGGTTTGTATGACACTTAACTGCAGCTGTAACGGAAATTACCATTTGAAATGCAGGTGGTTTATTATCATAAAATCATACTGATAGAGATTTTGCAAGTTTTTAATTAAAAACTGAAGTAATGCGTTATAATTATTGCTAGACATGTCAACACGGTTGAATTAAGGCATTAAATTCCTTTATTGTGATTATTAATTTTTGTGTTGGTCTGTTTGAAATTTGCATAAAAGTTAGAATTGCAGCTTTTAAGAAAAAAACATTGAAACTGAGAAATCGAATTTTAAATGTTTGACTTAGAACTATTCAGCCAATTTCGCTCTAATTTTGTACTTTTCGAGGTAACATTACATACTTTAAAATGGTGTAAAAAAAATTTTCGACCACTATTAAATAAAACAATAAAAAATAATAAATGCTTACTAAACTTGTTTTGCGTGAAATTATTTTTGGATAGGTGAATTGTATAACTGTGTGCAAAACTTTTCAATTCGCTTAAAGTGTTCTCGGGATACACGCAAAAAGTAAAATTAACATTAAGAAGTCCAAACTTTAGAGTGCTCTCCTGACCAAACTACTTTGACCATATTACCCAAATTGGGGCTATATTTTGGGGGTCAGAATTACGTAGCCATCGAAAAAAAAAAGGTATGTTTATTAAAATAAAGTACGTTTTTGCGTCTGACTTCGTATTTTAAAATATCGTCTGCACTTATTAATTAGCATATTTCAGGTCACCCTCTTGAGCCATTAAGATTGAGTCCCAAAACGTGACGATCCGATCATTAGATCAAAAGTTATTCAGGGTGGCTCGTATTTGTTTATTTTATTTATATATTTTTTTTTTTTGGCGCAATGAACATTTTCTAAGAACAGATTTCAAAAGAAGAAAATGTAGTAAAATCATTCAACTAAATACGATTCTAAGAATAATATTTTCTAGTTGAAAGTACTTTCCCCAAGAACAGATTTTTAAAGAAGCTAATGTAGTAAAATCATTCAACAAAATACGATTCTAAAAATAATATTTTCAAGTTGAAAGTATTTTTCCCTAGAACAGATTTTTAAAGAAGAAAATGTAGTAAAATCATTCGACAAAATACAATTCTAAAAATAATATTTACCAGTGGTAAGTACTTTCCCCAAGAACAGATTTTTAAAGAAGCAAATGTAGTAAAATCATTCAACAAAATACGATTCTAAAAATAATATTTTCCAGTTGAAAGTATTTTCCCCAAGAACAGATTTTTAAAGAAGCAAATGTAGTAAAATCATTCAACAAAATACGATTCTAAAAATAATATTTTCCAGTTGAAAGTATTTTCCCCTAGAACAGATTTTTAAAGAAGAAAATGTAGTAAAATCATTCAACAAAATACGATTCTAAAAATAATATTTTCCAGTTGAAAGTATTTTCCCCTAGAACAGATTTTTAAAGAAGAAAATGTAGTAAAATCATTCAACAAAATACAATTCTAAAAATAATATTTTCCAGTTGAAAGTATTTTCCCCTAAAACAGATTTTTAAAGAAGAAAATGTAGTAAAATCATTCAACAAAATACGATTCTAAAAATAATATTTTCCAGTTGAAAGTATTTTCCCCTAGAACAGATTTTTAAAGAAGAAAATGTAGTAAAATCATTCAACAAAATACGATTCTAAAAATAATATTTTCCAGTTGAAAGTATTTTCCCCTAGAACAGATTTTTAAAGAAGAAAATGTAGTAAAATCATTCAACAAAATACGATTCTAAAAATAATATTTTCCAGTTGAAAGTATTTTCCCCTAGAACAGATTTTTAAAGAAGAAAATGTAGTAAAATCATTCGACAAAATACAATTCTAAAAATAATATTTACCAGTGGTAAGTATATTCCCCAAGAACGAATTAAAAAAAAAAAAAGAGAATGTGGGAAAATCATTCAGCAAAACACGATTCTAAAAATATTATTTTCTAGTTGAAAATACATTCCCCAAGAACAGATTTTTAACAGAATTTAGAAAACGGTTAAAGGTTTTTGATTAACTCCCATCTCACGCTTGCTTGTGTTATCAGTACACGCGGAAAGATAGTTTTAATTCTCTTTTTTTTTTCTTCCCCCTCTCTTTTTCTTCACTTCACCTTGACTTCAGTATGTTACAGTCAGGATAATCTTTAGAATGACAGCTTAATTAACAACAGTGATTGGCGTCAGATATCTGATAAACTGTAATTCCTGATTGTTTTTACCTTTTCCTTTCTTCGTGCTACTTCGTTCAAAAGAACAAAAATGTTCCAAAGCGAACATTTGAACCGAGAATCACTCCTGAAAAATTGTTCTCGCTACTTCCTATTTCCCTTCCTTTTGTTTGTAGAGTTTTACGCTTATTTTTCTACGTCTTTTGAAACGTTTCTACCGCTGAGAAGTGAATGACAAACGAGCTGTGATAAAAGTTTTAATTTGCGGATAGTCATGTATGCGTTTGCGAATAAAAATAAACATTTGTTTCAAACACTTTAATTTACTTAGAAGAGATAATTTATTTGTAATTCCAGCTAAAAAAAAATTTATAAAAGAAAGCTTACATTCAGATTTTAAGTTTAATAATTTAACATTTGCCTTCTTTTCTGTTTATGTCCGAAATATATATACAAGTAATATAAGCATATGTTAAGTATTTTAAAAGGTAGATAGATGTTGTACTACATTATAAAAATACTTTAAAAAAATTTATTTTATAATGTTTTAACCCTACGCTTTAGTTAGTCTTAAAATTAGAATTAAATACAAAGATCCGTATTTAGTATTGAGTTTTGTTTACTTTATTTCAGCCATCGGCAAAAACATCTGGAATTGCTTCCACAAAAGCAATTTTCATTGGTCACAATCAAATCACGAAATCTTTAAAATTTAGATAAAACTTATGAAAGATTCTAAATCAGAATGTGTTGCTGTCCACCAGCTTTGTTACGCAATAGTATTTAAGAGTTTGAAGGATCTTTTGCCGCCTGACAGCCAGACAGGAACAACTCAAACAAGATTTTTTTTTTTTTTTTTTAATATCCTCTTTCAAATAAGCTGGTAGAAAAAAAAATGGCTGACTTTCAATCTATTTGTTATTATTTCTCTCTCTGACATTCAGTTTACATTGTTAGGTTTTTCCTAGCAATCAACACTTCGTTAGCTTCAGAAATATTTTAAACGAAGAAAGAGAAAGTCTTTAAGTTGTTTATCTTTCGATAACTTCTATTTAACCCTTTCAACCAGGAAGTATTTTTCGCTTTTGTTTACACGATCTAAGCTAATAAAGGAGGAGATTTGGAAGTACGAGCGTTCATAAATAACGTTCAAACGATATTTTATCATCCTACTCTATTTCTTCCTCTAAGTAATTCAAGTTCTTTCTCTAACTGTTCTGTTAATAAAATCACAATAAAATTATTTATAATAAACAAATAGTTTTAGGTTCTATTGAATTTAGAGTTATTATGTACAGTGTTCAGAAAAACCTTAATAACTATTGATCCAGTGAATTGGATATTCAAGAGCTGTGATGAAATCTTAATGTTTTCAGGGTTAATTTTGCGCAGACGATATTTTACGAAACCAGATGCATAAACATAATTCCTTTGAATTAATGTCACGGCGGATTCGAATTTTTAACTTTCAAACTACTGAAGTAGCCAAAATCTAGAAAATACGGTCACAATAATTTAACCATGTCTATGGAATTATAGAAAAGAACCAAAAATTTTCTTCACACAATTATAAAACTGATTTATTAAAAAAAAATTTGTGCAGACATTTTTTCATAATTATTTATAAATTTTCAATTTGAAATGGCAGAAAATCTTTTAAAGTGTAGAATTTACAAATTTTGACATCATTTTAAACTATGTCAATTTAAATTATAAAATGCAAAACTCGCATGAAATTGTCAAATAGTTATGAAATATTAAAAATCTACCTTTTTTGGAATTCACTTCTTAATGGACAGGTTTATGAAATTGTATTCAACATTAACTAAAACGTTCAATTTTATCATATTTCCTGTTTAATCATTTTCTTACGGCCCTTAGCATGATGAAGCCATTCTGGCATACTTATTGTACCAGCTGTAAACACAGGCATTCAACATAATTTGGAAACGTTAAAAACTCGATGCGAAATCAAATAGAACAGAAATTTTTTTTTAACATGTTAGTTAAATCATAAACAATTAAGTAAACCAACTAATAAATATAAGTTTATCAAAATCATTATGCGTTTGCTCGGTAATTTCATGAAAATTATTGGAATATTTTAAACATATACTAACACAAATTTGAATGAAATTCACATAAATGACAGGAATTAATAAAACAAGAATGAATAAGATAGAAAATAAATCACAAGAATTAATAAAACTGAAATAAAACATATAATACAAAAGTCATACAAATTTGCTTTTGATATTTAATAAATAAAATTATTAGGAATAAACTAAAACTAATGAATCTGGGTTCATTAGAAATATCAGTAACATGTGTGTGTGTTTTTTTTTTTTTTTTAAACTTATTTAAGTAAATATTTAATTTTAATAAGACCATTATTTTCTAAAACAAAAAGCATCAGCTGATGTTTCTTATCAAAAACATTATTTTTTACGTTGCATTTAGCGTCATTGTTTCACAATATTTTTTTTAGCATTTTCTTCCATAAGTAATTTTTTTTAAAAATTTTTTGTACTAAGCAACAATACATTACTCGGAGAGTTCTCTGATTATCATGAAAAGAACGAAGTGCAAAAAATACTTAAATAAAAATCTACAAATTTCACTTCTAACCATATAGGAAAGTATAAAAGCTAAACGTGTTGTATCAAGTGGAAAAGGGGAAAAAGAGAGGGAAAAACCCTTTTCTTTTCAAAAGAAGAATAAAAGATATATATTCACGCCCGCTGAGTTGTTCTAAAAGGAAGCCAATTTTTTTTCGTCCTCTCGCCAACCCCAGCCAAAAGCTCTCTTTCTGTTCTCTTATCAAAGTAATAAAGGAATTAAGAAAAACAATAGGGACCCAAGAGTACAATGAGTAAAAAAAATGGAAGAAAATAAACAGGAAGGGAAAAAATAGGGAAAAAGAGACAGAAAAAAATCAGTATCAATAGATGCTCAGGCCATTGGCGCGAAAACTCCCACCACCGTATCTTTATAGCCTAGTTTTCTTTCTTTTAAAGAGACATATTCTAATTGTTCTTCTTTCTCAACCGATGGCAAAATCAATAGTATTTTTGTTCGCAGCCTATTGTTTTGGCGTCACTTAAATTAACAGGTTTGGTTGAGAGAAACAAAGAGATGAAGAAAGCTTCAAAATTAAGCGTCGGCGTCAGCCTATTGTTTTATAAGAAACAGGTGTCAGAGGCAGATGCGCCTAGAACAAAAGTCCAACCCCTCTTAGCCACCCCTCCCACATCTTTTTACCATAAAGCACCCCTTTAACTTCAAAGCGATAATTAAAATGAACAGAAATTGTTTCGAACCCCCCTTTTCACACCCCTTCAAAAGAAGAGAACGATTACTGCAAAAAAATATATCATAATAAAATGAAGACAATTCTTTTTATTCTTTTCATAAACTGCGACCCCCACAAATCTTTTAGGGGGGTCAGGAAGATCATTCGATAAGGTAGGGGGGATTTGCGAAATGCGACAAAACGAGAAAGCTCCAACATAAAGACATGGCATTTTATCTTGCTTCTTTATAAAAAAGAAAACAAATAGTTTGAATGCGATACCTGACACCCCATGCGACCAGTTAGAACTATTTCGTCGTTAAAAATCGCTTGGTTTCAAAAATAAAAGCAGACGATAGTAAAAAGGAAGAAGAGTGGCAAATAATTCAGAATTTTTTTCCCCCTTATCCTACCTTACTTTATACTGCTTTTAGTGGCAACTTATCTATTCATCTTTAATCGGAGGGATGCTTTTTGGACGTGGCAATAGATTTTTAAAAGGGGTGGGGCTCGAATGAAAACAGGAGATGGGGAGGGGGTGAGTGTTCATATCCGCGTGTCAGAATCCTTTTCATAGAAAGCGCGGGTAAAACACTCCAAAACTTTTGTTTTCTCGCTTTTGAAAGATGGGCTTTTGTTTTAGCTCGTCTTTCACTAATCAACTTATATCCCAAGTTCGTTAGGGGGTGAGTGGGAGTGGATTTCTATATAAAAGCATTCTGAAAACACAAACGGGGAAGGGGTTTTGGTTTTTAAAAGAAAACCACAACGAAGAAAGAAGATAGGAAAAAAATATTCCTCATCAAAATTTTCGAACCCGAAAAAACACTGTCTGTCACCAACTTTTAATTAATTTCATCAGGCTTGGCGAAAGTATCTTTTAAAAGAGGGAAAAGTTCTAAGGGAAGCTGGAATTTTTGAAAAGTAAAATGTTTTTATTAACTGCCTTTTGCTTTACTATGTCGATAATAATGACACACTAGGGAGCTTTGGTTCTGCTGTCTACCTCCTCACCCCCTCTATACACCCTTGCCATTTTTTTTTCCTACTCTTTCTTCAACAGTCTATTGTAATTGCCGCCTTTTGAATTAATAAAGCCGTAATCAAAACAGATTTAGCATAAAAACGCGCGGGCCTAAATTGTTAGTGTGGTCGTAGAAAAGTTCGTTTAAAGGGGGCGACTAAATAAAAAACATAAAAAATACCATTCACTGACCGCATTGCCATCGCTGAGTGCTTTTTGGGAGCTGCTCTATTATTTTCACACGGAAAGAGTTCTTCAGGGGATATAAAAGAAATTCCACAGAGGAGGGGGGAGGGATTTAAGACAAACTCGAATTCTAATTAAAATGAACATCTTGCCATTTTTTCCTTTTTTTTTTTTTTTTTCCTTCTTCGTTTTCTTCTTTTGCTGGACTTTTAATCCGGGAAGAGCTTGTTGATGTTTCCTCATTTTCCCCATCGTGATTAATGCGTTCTGGGGAAATTAGGGGAAAAAAATCCCTCAACTTTTGAAAAGAATATTTCTTATTTAGTGAGAAATTTTTTTTTTTTTTTGTCATTAACTTAGAAAAACTTTGCTGGTGTATATAATGGTGTTATTGCTGTGGTGCTGTGTGTTATTTGTAGCCAAAAATAACTACATTTTTATTTTGATATCCCTAAAATAGCAGTTTTTATTGCTTGCAATCGCTTCAACGTAAACAAAATTGTTTTAAAAAAAAAAACGCTAGACACACTACTAGATTAAATTGAAATTAATATTTTCTTAGTTTGAAGCATATTTACTTCTTTCCTTTCAAAATATAAAATTTGGAATTTTTTTTTATAAAAACTAATTCTTTTCTGACTCAATTTCTTTAATTTTCATTAACAAGGATCCAACTTAGAATTTCTTCAAGCCAAAAATTTTTACAAATTTCTATATTTTGTTTTAATTACACTTAACTTTTCAAAAATAATTTTATTCACTATTCTTTGAAAAATTAGTATTAGTCGTGCTGCAGTGAAATAAAATTAGTGTGCTTTTAATTAACAAAAAATGTAATTTTTTATGGGGAATTATCTATGAAGATGTTAAAAATTGATAACAAATTTTAAAATCTTACTCTAGGACACATTTTAAATTGGTTTAACTTAGTAGAGAGCGAAACAAGCATTTTTTGTAAAGCGGACCACATAATATGCATATTAATTTCTGGGGTCGGGAAGCATCAGAAAACAGAGGAAATCGAATTTTGAATTTATTAATTAATGGAAATATCGAAATTATTTCCAATTAGTCAGCGAGCAGGGGGTGAGGCTCGCTAGTTTTGTTTAATATCGAAATTATTTCCAATTAGTTACAAAACATTTTTCATAAATATTTCAATAATTTAGAAAAAAATAAGACTTCTTTTATGCTTTTAACTTTTAAAAAATCCTTGTTTGGAAACGCTGATTTTCAACGTAAAGCAAAAAGGAAATATAATAGATCACCAGAAACATAGATGATTTGAATTATTCATATATGGAATTTCAAAAGATTTTTCTTTCCCCCACCCTTTTAAAAAAGTTCTTTCATTAACATGTCCCAATACAAAGCAGGCAGCAATAGTCATGTATGCTATACAAATCAATTTTTGCTTTGAAGATTTGCAGTTTATCCCTATGAGTAGGGAATTTTCATTTCATTTCCAATACCGCCGCGGGAATTTCAGAGAATAAGGTATTTTGTTTTTGTTGATCGAAAAAATATATATTTCTTTTCTTTTCTTTAGAAAATATGTAAATTGTAAGGAGTGAGTTTAAATTTATGCTGAATTCTATTTCAATGATCAAGTCATATCTTCGAGTCAAAGTGTTTTGTTTGATTTGATGTATTTTGGATCTTTCAATTTTTTATGGAGTGTTTGTCTTTCATGGCTTAGTTCTCGGATTTTTCGAATTTTTTTTTTTTCCTCATCGACTTATTTAAAAGCATAAAATAAGTAATTTTACATATTTCAGATAGAAATTTATTTTCGTTCTGTTGTGGTTGTTTGATTCGATGAAAATCCATACTTTCAATCGTTTTGGGGATATTTAGCTACTCTTAATTCAACGATTTCTTCAAAAGTTTTAAAATAAAAATATTTTTTAAAAAAATGAATGAGAGAGATCATTATAAATGAGATAGTTTATTTTAATAAAAGTTTTAATAATAAGCATTTTAAGTTAATTTTTAATTCGATGGTAATTGCTAGGTGAACTATTTATGACTTCATAAAACAATCATCTTATTTTATTATATTCATTGATGGTTATATTAGTAAATTGTTCCACAAAATACATGGAAAAAAATAAATAAAATTCAAAAATTACTTACATTGAAAATTTAAATATAAATAAACTTAAATATATCGAACTTTAATATAAACAATGTTTCATAAGAAATATCTTAAGATAAAAAATTATAAAAAGATAAACTTTTTCTTTTTGATTATTTTATTTTCAAAAATAATAATTTTAAATATTTTGCTAATAAAAATTAACTGAGTTTTTGGAAAGCCTGAAGACAAACTTTCATATTTTGCTTTTCCTGCCGAACACTAGTTTTCCCCTCGTAGTTTAATGATAAAATTTAGAATTCAGAAGAAATTTATATAAAAATTAGGAAATACTACTGATGGTTAAATGATAAATACTTAGTTTAAGTTTCAACTAATATTTGTTTCAAAAAAGTTAAGGTGTCATAATCTCAAATTCCTATTTAAACTTTTTATGAGTACCACTTACTTTGAATTTATCTTGTTAAAAAAAAGTTTAGTTATATTTGATGATTATTCTACAGATCTATATATTCTAACCTTGTTTTGTTTGAATTAGTTACCTTAAAGAAACGTTAGTTATATTTGATGATTATATTATAACTCCATATATTCTATCTTTTTTTTTTTTTTAAATTAGTTATCTTAAAGAAAATGTTAGTAATATTTGAAGGTTTTACTATAGCTTCATATATTCTCAACTTGTTTTTATCCCCATTAACTTTTTTGCGATATCACTCATTAATTATTAAACTTAAATATTGATACCTAATTTAAGCTTAAATTAATGAATACATCTAAATTCAGAATTCACATAAAATTCCAATTTAACCTTTTTAATACAACTACCCCCCACAAATATAACCCATCCAAATCCCCCTTCTTCTACAACAACCCTCGTGACATGTGTTGGCAACAGCAAGTCCACAAGCCCCGCTTGTCTACAAAATGAAGATTAATGATTGGTAAAAGCAATCGGGATTGACAGGTCTGCTAGCTTTGGAGATGTAGAAGTACCTAAATGGAACACCAGAAGGCCTTTTTGCTTAGAGAAAGCAATATTGTCCTGCATGCATCTGTCCTTTGGCACCCATATTAATCGCCAAATACTGATAAAAAAAAATATCTGATTTTTTTTTTTTTTCGTACTTGATAAGAGGTAGATGGGGATATGTGTCACACTACATCAAACGCTGTAGGAGGATTTTTCAAGTAGAAGCCTTTAAAGAAGAAGCCTGGAATAGAAACTGAAGTGTTATAGAAGAGTAGTATTGGTTTGTTGAGGGGGACATATTAAATGTTTTCTTGTTGTTAGGATGCCGGAAATTGGATTAGTAGTAACGTTTTTCTGAATCACAATAGGTCACACGCGTGTTTGATATATTTTAGACCTGTCAGCTGATGTTTCAATAACTTATTCTGTTAGGCGATATTAAAAAACATTAATTTACCCTCTTTATATATCTAAAAAAACTAGAACTTTGTTTTGAAAAAAAAATTAATTAAGATAAAATAAGAATTAAAGCATTCATATTAACTAAAACATTTTAAATCCTCAGAAATTCTATAAAACCCATGAGAGAGTTGTAGAAACTTTAAATATTAAAACTAGCAATTCCGTGAAAACGTAATTAGAGCAAACTGTAGACTCATACTCACTTAAATTTATACATCCTCAAAAAAATTTATTTTAGGGAATACCAAGGAATCAACACATCGATACCTTGAACTTTTATATTATGTCTCAGCTGCCCTAATAATTTGTTAAATTGTCCGTTTGCTTTAAGTCATATAATCAAATATTAAGAAGAACTAATTTTCACTAAAATATGGGTTAATTTGGTACATGGTTGTAGCAAGTTTTAACCATATATATAGGAAATTAACCCGTTCTAAACCTTCCAATAGTGTAATAATTATATTTTGGTTATTATTCTAATGGGCATTCAAAATTAGAAAGAAAAAATTTAACGGAAGAAGGTGCATGTCCCTAAAGTGTGTTGAAACAATGCAAAAGCTTTCTGAAAATAAATTTCACTTTGAACCCGTAAAATCCTTTTAACCGTAAAATCCTTTTAACCGTAAAATCCTTTTTCACCGTAAAATATTTTACCGTAATTTTGCAAATTTAATTAGAGTAATTTAGGGACTTTTTAGTAATTATTACTGTAAAAATTACAGTACAGCAGATTTTTTGAACCGGAACATATTCCGCTAAGAATGAATTTTACCGTAAAAAGTACCGGCACACTGAGTGCCGGTAATTTTTTCCATAATTTGATCCAGAATTTCTAACAGTGTCCTAGTTACAGTTAGTATTTAAATATATTTACAATACCAAAAATTGACGTAAACTTTTTTCTAGATTTTTTAGTCATATTCTACTATTTTTTGTAAAAGTTGCGCCTTAGAGACGCGTTTCAAGAACAGTCGATAAAAAGTTTATGTTCAGTTCTCGATTCTAGAACGTTCTCGACAGAAATCTCCCCACTTTGCCGTGATAAATGGCACTCACACCAACTCTAATGAATGTCAAATGCAATCAATGCCGCTTCTGGCCCAGAGATGGATTGTTAGTGGCCAAGTGAGAGAGAGCCAAATTATGCGATGTTACATGCTTCCAGAGAGTATGTTGCTGTTGAAATCGACCACTGACAATGTCTGTCCAACAGCATTAAAGATAACTCCAGTTAACAATATACGGACATTCCAGAATGAATAGATTAGAATGATTTGCTTCATAGTGTGTTGTTGGAGATAGTTGAGACTCGTAATTAAATAGTGGAGTGGCTTTCATATGAATCAAATATATATCAGATGGCTGGGATAACATCTATTTACGTTGTGTTGAATTGACCAATGAAATTAATCTTCCTTTTCAGTGTTAATTAACCATCTAGATGTTTTTTTTTTTAAGAAAAACAATTTTTCATTTTTTTTTATATATAAATGAAATTTTTTAATACTCTAAAAAAAATAGTTTTGAAATAAGTTAAGATAAACTATTAAATCTTATTTGGTTTACTGGATGATCATAATTTTGGTCTTTTGGTCCAAGTTGGTATTTTTTAAAAAAAATAAAGACCTAAGTTTTGAAATATGTTTGAGGTAAATACGCCTTTTATGAGTTACGTTGCTGAAGAATCTCAATTTTGGTTTGGTCATCATGGTTAATGGTTTTGTTTTTAATGGTTTTCTTTAGAAATGAAGGCTAAATTTAGTTTTTGAATAAGTTTGAGGATACTTATTAAATTAGTCATTGGATGATCACGGTTTTAGTCAGATTGACAATTCAATCATTTGTGAGTTGAACATTTTTAATTGGAGACTAAATCCTAAACTTATTTCCGCAAAAAACATGATGTATGTATTTATAACAAACTTGCTTTGGGCATGACTATGATTTTACGTTTTACGATTATTATCATTTTTTTTTTCATTTCGTTTATGTATATATTTTCAGGTTATGTATATATGTGTATATATTTTCTCATAACTTCGTTTTTAAAAAAAATATTTTGTACCATGTCTGTCAAACCTTAGGCTTTATCCCGTGCATTGAATATAAATGGTTTAAACAGATTTTGAAAATTGCCCAATACATAAATGTCCATAAGGTGGGTTCTAGCTACTTTAAATTAATATGAATTCGTTTGGGGACTATTTTAGTCATGAAACAATTGATTGAATATTAAAAAAATTAAATTTCAGATTTAATTTTTTTGAACAGTTAAATTTTTCGAAAAAAAAAATTACAGTATAGAATTATAAAAAAAAAAACTTTCTATTTAGATGTGCGTCCAAAAATAACTTTTTAATAATCGATGATTTATTCTAAAATCGATGTTTCTAAACATTTAAAACTATTTTAATTCCAACCAATTCCATGGAAAATCTTTCCATAACAGCTACATCCTGGCTAAACTCAATATGATTACAATTAAGTGCATCGAAATCGAATTTCATTCTAAACAGAAGCAATAGCATTTTTATTTATTTATTTATTTTTTTTTTTAGATGTAAGATGTTTAGAGCTAAAAAATTATTTACAGAACTTAGACTAGCTTGCAGATGATCTGTCATGATGGAATCAATGTCAAAACTCGGGAACTAATTTCCGATCAAAATGTCAGCCCGTCCCCTAAGCTTGCCGCGCCATAATTCCATCATATCTCATGACATTCAACTGTATGGAAATAGATAAATGTATGAGAACAGAGTTTGAGAGAAGAGGGGAGAAGAAACATGCATTTAAAGTAGAAGATATGTGATTCCCTGGCGCTTTGGGGGTTGATTTGCAGATTTAGAACCCCCTACGGTGCCCTTCGGCAAGAAAAGATTCCATACGATTGTAGATGTTGAAATTTTCTTCTTCCTTTTAACACTTCTGCTAATGACAGAGTCTTGTGTCGGTAAAAAGAATATTTACGTTTGGAATCCCGTAAAAAAAGTTCTTTACACCCACCGCCTTAGAACATTTTTCAATGCCATTCTATTTACCCTATAGAAAGATGCAGTACGCATTTGCCAATTTATGTAAATTCGTATAATTTTTTAGGCAAATATGTCCTCAAGTTATATATTCTTTTGTATTTTTCAATACACCGCATGAACCATCAATATGTTCTTATTTCTTAGGTAGCAATAATTTTGCTTAACAGTGTTTTTCGAAGCTTTTTCACCAAAAAAAAAAAGAAAAAAAAAGTTTAAATGCTTTTTACATGAAGCAAAGCTGTAGTTTCGAACTGTACAGGCCATCTTGCTTCAAAGAATTATCTGAGCTTTAGAACGGACAATTAACTTAAATATTTTTAAAGTTATTAAACTTTTTGTAAAAATTGCCAATTTAGCGACATTTTTCCATCTAGATGAAAACTATCAGTATCAATGCATTATTCCTTTTTTTAAAGAAAATTATGAACCCAGATAATATAGCATTGAAGTAAGTTTTTAAATATTAAAAAATTAGACCACAAACGCTTTTAATTTTCTCAAAACGTGGCTTTTCTCCATAATGACGTTTTGCGGCATTTTAAGATTAAACATTGATGGCTCTGGCAAAAGATGGTCTACACTTGATCTAACGGCCACAAGTTACTGCTGCACACTCACATCAGTAATGAAAATAGCATAATCATTCTCAAAAAAGCATCATTTCACGCTACTACAGAGCTTTCGAAAAATAGCCTTCGCTTCACGTGATTTAAAAAAATATTATAGCATTCAATTCTGATGAAAATACAAAACTTGTGAAATAAGACAAACCAGACATCCATAAAAAGAGCTCTTATTTATTAATAAATTCTTTTAAACTTCAACATTTTAATTTACAAAAAACTCGTTGAAGACTATCATATAAAAATAATGAAGCCAATAAAAATGAAATCATGACGCAAAGATAACCCAAAAAATGAATAAAGGGCGCCTTACTTGTTTTACATATACCTACTTTTCTCCAATAAAAATATATGCAAATTAGTTTAGAAATGCACACACGTGCTAAACTTACCAAAACTGAGTTCTTTTATTTCTTAACGAAGTTGAAGGGGCTTCTGCTGCAATCAAAACCGTCCTTCAACTGCGAAAGATGGATGCAAAACCTCCCATTTCAATTGATCATTAGAAAGGCTGCTAAGAGTTTAAAACGTCGAAAAAAAAAATTTTTGAAAAATTTTTCATATGAATTTAAAATGAGTATTATTGGGTTTCGCTGAAAGTTAGGAAGAAGTTCTCACCACCCCTTTACAACTTCATTTCTTTTCTAAACCTTTGCTTACTCCCCCAAATAAAAATGATTTGTGTGTTTTTCTTTTTTTTTTTCTTCTCTTTTTTTAGAAATTTATTATCTTCAATATTGTTTAGAAAATTAGAAGAAAAGAAATTAGAGTCGTTTATTTTCAATTGAAAAGTTTTTTGTTTTAAAATTTCTAAAGTGATACTAAAGTTCAATTAATTGTACTATGCTCGCTGAAGTAAACTTTAAAACCTTGTAATCGACTATAAGGATTAACACTTAGTAATCTGGTACCTTATAAAGATTGAACGATGCTATAATTTTAACAATAAACTATGTTTTTTTTAAAAACTTATTACTATTGAAATAAATTCATTGCCGTAAAATATGCGTGTTGCATGCAAATTAAATTATAAATTGTATTAAATTCTGAAGTAGAATTCAGTGTTTAGAAATTCGAATTAGAGGGCTTTGCCATTTGCTGGCTTTACTCCCCTAACACCCCACTATTGCTAGAATCAATTTTTAATTTCTTTGCTTTTTTTTTTAAAACTATAAACAGGCTTTTTGTTATTTAAATCAAAAAATATTCAATTGCAAAACCTCAAAATGTGTTAATGTAATAACTGAGATTTGGTTTCACAGATTTAGTTCCATTTTATGTTGATGACAACCAAAAAAATATGGATCTTTAATTGAGAAAACTGCTTCATACCATACCAATAAGAACATGCTTAAAAATATGGTTAACGGTTTTATGCAGTTGTGTTTTGATGCTATATAATGATATGATGCAAGATCAGCGTTGATACTGACGTACTATATAATTTGTATGCTGCTATTAAAATGTGTATAGTTATGTTTACATTAATCACATAGTTTTACACATTTAAACACCAACATATACTTCTTCATTCGTAAAAATTTATAAATTAGACAACATTATTAGCATTTAAAAGCTAAAATTAGTCACTGAATCTTTAAATTTTTCGAGAACACGTAAGATGTCAGCTAACTTATTTTTCCTAGAATAATATTAAAGGTGCTTGATTTTTTTTTTTAATTAATTATGGAGTAAATAAATTACCATGGTTTTGTTTGTTAATTTTTTAATAAACATTTCTATTAACAAACATATAAATTATCAATATATTGGTTTAATTATCTTTGATTTGCAAATTATGAAGATTGTTAACATCCATTTTTTTGAATTTTAAAGAACTGACATGAGAAAAGAAGACGTTAAAACAAGTATATAACTATTTAACAAAACTGAAGCACCTTCTAAAATTTAATTTTTACTTTCAGTCACAATTTCATGTACACATTTTTGTTTTGTTTTGTACCTTATTCTAAGTATTGGGGAATTACTGAATTCTATAAAATGGAGATGCTAAATAAAATTTAAAGAAAAACAAGCTAGGTATATAAATTTATTGTATTAATAAATAATCAAGTCAATATAACCAAATTAGATTATAAATTATTTTTATAATTCATAAATTATCAATAATTTGTTTTTTTCTATTGATCAAGATTGTAAACACATATTTTCCGAAGCTTTCAGAAACGACAGGAAAGAAAAGAAGGCATTGAAAAAAAATATTACTACGCATCAAAAATGAAACAACGTCTAAAAATTAATTTTTACGTGTACTTTTTTTTTTTTTCACCTGTACCTTCTTTTAAGAAGCGATATATTTTTGGATTTTATCAAATGAAGAAGTAAGCGTTAAGAAAGAAAAATAAAATAAAACAAATTAAAGAAAAAAAAAAATATTGGAATAATCGAAAGGGGTGAAAACTTCTTTTTCGAACATTCTAACCTTGTTCTAAGGTGTTGAGGGAGTAGTAAAGGGGAGAGGGGGGGTCGGAACTTTAGACACAATTTCATTTCCCTTTCAAAACAAATTTCTTTGGAGTACTTTTTTGCCTTCTGACAGCCGGTTCATTTACATATTTAATTATGAAAAGATTTAATTAAACGTGATATTTTAACTCGATGATTTTTGGCGGAAAAACTTTTTCATTAGCAAAGAAAGCTTAGAAATGAATAAAGAGAAAGCAAGAAAAAGAAGTGTTAAGATATATATATTAGAAACCTGAAAGCTAGAGTGTACCCTAATTAAACGGACATCTTGCTTTTTGAAGCTCCAACTTCAGTACCGCTCTCAAAATGAAAGGCTGCGAAAAGTAAATAATTTTTTTATACACCAGCACGCGTTTACGGTTTCTTTTTCATTATTTTGTACATGCTTAGATGAGTTACGGTTTTAATTTATTTTTTACCATCTCGTTACTGTTCTTACCTATGCTTATTCATTAATAAACCGGTTTGGTGAAAAATTCTTTTGAGAAAATGCTTAAAAGTTTTGTTGATTTTAAATGTTTTCAGCGTTTTCTTATTAAGTTGATGTAAACGTTTTACTTTTTTTTTTTAGAAAAATAATATATCTTGCTTTCATTTAAAAGACTTCGTGGAAACGTCTATCATTTAGACGTGTTGAACAATTTGATCGTTAGTCGCAAGAAAAGATGTTTGAATTTTTGAGAAACAAAAAGTAAAAAAGGGATTTATCAAAAGAAGAAAAAAAAAAGTTTCAATTTAATTTTTACATGACGTTTTCTAATTTTCACAAATTTTCGTGGATATACTTTTTTTTTTTTTTTTTTTACGTTTTTGTTCTAAATTTTAACTTTTTCTTAAAAAGTCTTTAAACTAAATAAACATTTCGCTTATAACATCAAAGCTGTTAAATTTAATTAATTTACTTAATTTTAAGCAGTAAAGTTAAAAAATATTACGAACTGGAAAACTTTTTCAGATATAGAAATTTTGCCTTCATTTTGTGAAAGAAAAATGGTGCAGATTTGTTTTGAAAGTTTATTTATAAATCATAAACAAAAAATAAAAATTTATGAAAATAGTTCTGTATTTGTTTAACAATTCTGGGTAGATTTTATAATGAATGAGGTATTAAATGAATGAGAATTTTTAAATTTATTTATCAGGAAAACAAAAATTAATTTAAAAACATTTTCATTAAATGTTTTTTAAAAAATCAGCTACGAAATTATAAAGAATATAATGTAACTTAAAGGTTTATTGAAATTTTTTACCTATACCTAACAGTTGCATATGTAACGTATAGCAAGCAAATAATACAATATTTCAATAAAGTAGGCCAAACAAAATTTAAAATTATTGCCTCTGACCCGAAATTGAGTATTAAAATAAGGAATCCTAAATTTTATTTCACTATTATTATTTTTTTTTTTTATAGTTTCCCACACTTATTTTAATTCTAGTCACTATAATTCATCATTTCCTTTATCATCCAAAAGGCACTGTCACTCTGTTGTTCCTTTCTCTGTCAGAATTGTCACGTGACGCTTGTCACTTCTGAGTATGAAATCGGAAACCCGTCCAGATAAAAACCTACTCGAATTCAATGGAATAAAAATAAAATTCTCTCTCTGAATCAGCTATCAGAATTTTCAATTGAAAGCGCGCCTCAATAAAAACTCCGTCACTCCTACATTTAAGGGGAACACAGCAGCCCCTTCACCAAATCACACCATCCACACCCCCTTCCAACAATGTAATTACCGACGCTTTGCGTCGGGAAAAGGGGGTAGAAAACATTTACCCATCCCGACGTAATCAGTGCCCGTCCCAAGTGTGTCCCACGCGGGACATGCAAATCAACTACCCTTATCCATTCTAATTTTTTTTTAAAAAAAGTGTAAGAAAAATACTTCTATAAACCGACTCGTTTTAGTGAGGGGGTATGAAATAAAAGAAGGGGGAATCATCGAAATCGGGGGTGTATGAAAAAGGGGGGGGGGTGAGATAGAATTCTGTCGCATCGCAAGGAAATTAAAGCTCTATGAAATAAATTCTTCGAAATAATTTATCATGTTTTTCGTGGGCTGGTCATCGAGCAATATGCCCCGAACTGTCTAGTTCGTTTTCCAAAGATTAAGCTCGCTCCTAGACGCGCGCACCACGAGTTTGCCCGGACTACTTGGCAGCCAAATGATTGATGTTCGTTCCGGTCTTCGTTGTCCTACCCACTCCCTACCTCCTCTACGTAGAAGAAGAGCCGGATCGCGCTGGGAAAGGAGGGAAAAAAAAGTAAAAAAAAGAGAATATATATACATATATGTACACACACATATACACACAAGAGAGAGAATCGTAGGAGATGGAATAAGGATGGTGTGGAGGAGAAAGAAAAAAAATCCGGGACTCGTTTTCGAACACCTCCGCAATCCATCATCCTGTCGGCTTAAATTAACTTGCAGAAAGATAAAATTTTTCGAAAGATGCCCGGGTAAAAACACCTTGGCGCTGGTCTTATCCCGGGGTTTGCATTTCTCATTTACAGACGGACTAGTAGAGGTGTCTCTTTTTCTCCCTTTTCCTCTCGCTTTCCCGTTTCGACTATCACTTGAGCTTCCTCACCCCGCTCTTGCCCATCCCCTTGTCTCACCCCTTCTTTTCGGTTTGAGAGCTAGCCTATACTCTCCTCTCTCCAAAGAACATCCTTGAAATTTTCTTTTCAGGATGCCCCTTCATATTTCTTTTTTTTTTTTTTTCTTTTTCTTCTCGCTGGATTTTTAGAAGTTTTTTGCCTTTTCAAAAGATTTGGTGCTCGCCAAGTAAACATTGTTGTTATTCGAATGCTCAGAATGCTATTTGGCGATTTATGTTCCATTTTAATTTTATTCGTCAATTTGATTGCATGTATTGTGAATTTTACTTTTGAAGAAAAATATTTTTTTTTTAAAATTGAGTTAATTTTTTATACATATATTTTTTTTATTTTATTTTATTTTTTTATTTTTTTTGAAAAAAAAATGATTATTAAGTAAATCCCATTAAATTTAAATTTTTTTTTTCCTTTTAGAAAAATAAGCTAGAATATATAACTTGGTGGTTCAACTTTTATCTATTCTGAAACCGTGTAAATAATTTTCAAGTCAATTTTATAATTTAGGTAAGCACAAAATAAATGTATAAATAAAAACTAAAATCGGAAATATAAAATGTTTAAAATTATTTTGTAATTTGAATTGTAATAATACCACAGCTTATCATTATTGAAACTAAAGTATTTTAAAACAAAATGCTATTTTCCAATTAAGTCCAGATCAAATTCTATCTGATTCTTTTCGATTGTTTCAAACAAAAATGAGGCTTGATTTACAAATGTTTGCAACGATAGGTAGTACTCATTGTAGGTAAATTTGGTCTGAACATTGTTTTATTCATATTAACACTCCTCGTCTTCTAAGTAGGGTTTACCATCATGAATGCTAACAGAAAGCATCTTAAATACATTTTAGTGTTTGACTGCTCCTATACTGTTTACAACAAAATAAAAATTTTCCTGTTTTGGTACAAATAGAAAAAGAATTTTCACATGGTACATAAAACTTAATTTAGTATTTTAGCAACTACGAAATTACTTTTTTTTAATTGTTATTTAATTAATTATTTTTAATTAAATTTTTATTATCACTTTTAATTTTTTTTAATAAATTTTTTTTTTTAATTTTTAGGAGAAAAAATAAATTAAAAGACTCTTGATATAAAAAAAATTCTAGATCTGAATCTGTAGAAACGCTCTATAAAAATGTGATCTAAAAACTTAGAAAGAAAAAAATACCAACATTACGTAAGAAAATCTGTCGTCACGTTACGAACATTATACAATCTATACACTATTACGGGCATCATATCAGACAATCTGGTGTTTGTCATACCTTAATAATTTTTATGAAATTATATATCATTAAAATTGTTCAAAAACTGAAGTTAAAAACAGACATTCTATGAGAATGTAATATTCTTACTTATTAGAATACCCGACACTTTCAAATTCTTACACATATAAATCTTTTAAAATAACTAACAAACAAAGTACTGGATAAACTAGCTAATTAAAATTACTAAACAATTCAACAGAAACCAGTAGCGTATGAACTATACCGCCTAAAACCGTTATTCACAATACAAAGTGAAATTTCGATTATTCTAAAAAAGAACTATCAATTCCTATTTCCTTAATCGATCTGTCTAAAAGAGATTTGGGGGGGCTGGAGAGGCAGGTTCGGGCCATTTGATTTATTAACTTCCAAAGACCTCGCCTCCCACACCTAAGATTGAAAAGTTTCCCGTATTTCTAACTGTAACTTTTAACCGGAAAAAGTATTTTAATGGAGGGTTAATCCATGGAATGAAAAGCAAGAATGAAAAGAAGCAGCAACAACCCTCCTTAAATGAATTAGGAAAATCCGTCTCTTTCTCTACGCAGAAACTCATCAAGCTGCAAATCGCAGTAACTTCGAAAAGAATCAGCTGCAACGGTATAAATTAAAAGCGAAAACCAGTTTAAAGAATGCTTAAAATTACATTTCTCCCAATTTCATTAATCATCGCGACTGAAAGAAGAAGGCCCGCATGCCACTGACTTCTATTCAAAAACAGGGTTGCCATTTGGCGAGGCATATCGCTTTCAGAAATTAATTTTCATTATTTCAATTTTTAATAAAACTAACTTGTTTTAAAAATGTGACCCTGAACGACCTTTTTTGTAGAAATTTTTTCTTTTTTGGAGGTTTATTTATTTGATCTAATCTTATAATTATTGGTAACTTACTAGTTCCTCAAACTTTGTCGTGCTTAATAATCTTTATTAAAGGAATTGTAATTTTGCGAGGTTTTTAACATATTGAAATAACTGAAAATTATTGGTAATATCATATTATATCAATTATAGCAAGCAAATGTAATAGCTATTCATGGATTCACTTTCGATTTAAAATTTTAAAAACACTTACATTTTAAAACTGAATTGTGTTTTGATTGGTTTAGCAGAAAAAAAGAATTTGAGATATTTCGTTTTTTTCTTTATGTATTATGAACTTGACTGTTATGGTTAATAATTGTCTATTCTAATGTTTTTTCAAAGTTAGCTTGCGTAATTAATAACTGTTTATAATGAAATTAACAGTGTTAGTTTAATTGAAAAATTAGTTTACCACTTTCAATAAATCTCACTCACATTATGAAATGAAGACGGAAAAAAAATTTAATACAATAAATAATGCAATTCTTGAATTTAAGCAAAATTATTTTTTTATTTTGCTTAAATGTATAATTAGTACTGTAATATTATGCAAACAAAATACAGTTATTTAAAGTGATTTGTAAGGTTAAATTAGGAATAAATAGATAATTTGGAATAAATATAGTTTAATATTTTACTATTATTCTTTGTACGTACTATATGTACTGTTTTATTTTCTTTAAGCAGAATTTCTACTATTGAAATGGTTTCAAATCAATCATGTGTTGATTAAAAAATTTCTTTTGTTGTATATTCTGCTTTTTTCATGATGTGATCAGAAAAGAACAAGATTACTAAAATCATTCTTTAATTAAATCAAAACTATGTTTTTATCTCTTTATCTTTTGGTATTTGAGGCCAATAATTTTTTTCTTTGGGTTTCTCTCCTCAAAATTTTTGAATAATTGTTCATTATATTTTTATTATGTCAAATACATGTCTTATCTAGATATATTGGTTTAGCAAAAATATACACTGAACAGATCTCAACACACTTCTAGAAACTGATTTAGAAACATATTAAATCAGTTACACACACTGCATGAGAAAATGAATAACGTGCTCTTTTGCCGGGAAATGTTAGGACATGCTTTTCAAAAAACTGGCACAATTTTTTCTTAGAAGCAAAATTGAAGGCATAAATCCTCACAGTTTGCTCGTATCAGCTCACCTAGAATGCATAGTCATATTTCAAGAAAGTTTGTAGTGCTGTATCTGAATCAAAATAACATTTGCCATCTTGGAAAATTGCCGTGACAAAATATAGGCAATAAAAGTGTTTTCACCTATTTGAACCCACTAAAAAAAAAAATTGTTTTTTTTTTAATTTAAAAAAAAATATTTATAGTTGTGAAATATTTTTGGTGTTAAAGAAAAATAAGATAAAGCAATAAAAGATAAAGCTAAATAATGAGAAAGTTAAATTTTGCATAATTATAAAGTGGAAAGTGGAAACTAAAATGAGAAAATTACCATTCGCAGAGTCCAAGGAGTGATTTTTAAACTAAACAAACGTAAAATTATCATCACACATGATTAAATTTTCTTTTCGTTGATTGTATTCTTATTTAATTTAATTTTATTAAGATATATATCCACCCAATTTTTTTTTTTACGTCCAAACTCAGATTACTTTTTTTTTCTTCTATTCGCCAAATTTCTTCGCCAAATCATCTTATGCGCAACAAAATTCGAAATCGTTTAAGAAAACCAAGATCGGCTTGGCGAGGCTAATGCCATTTCATTAGTTTCGCATGCAAATTACTGCATGGAAACAGCATAAATAAATGGACCCTCCGTCTGTAGCCATTACTTTGCCGTTAATTTGCCCTCATTTGTCTCAACCCCTGTGTCAGCCGCAGAAGTAAAAGGGGTGAGGGTAAACTCACATTAAAAGTCGGATCTCAAATATCCGATTCGCTTTTTCTTGTAATTGTCTTGGAAGAATCGGAGGGGAGAGAATAGGGAATTAAAACACTTGTCTTCCAATTGTAGGGAATTCGAAACCCTAATAATTTGTTTTCTGTATTTGACTGCTCCCTCTTTCTTTTCTTACAATTTATTTAACTGCGAGAATTTAACAACAGATTCCGATATACTGCATTATTTTTCCTCATTATTTGAAAATATTCACAATTCTTTGCAACAATACAAGATGCATTGTTTTATTTTTTACATTCCCATTTGTATTATTAAATGTTTTAAAGAAAATTTTATTATTTCTTTATAGCGATTCCGGATGTATTGTGTTATTTTTCCTTACCATTTGAAAATATTGATAATTCTTTACAGCCATTCAAAATGTATTGCTGTAAATTGTTAAATTGTTAAATATTAATATTTTTCTATAACAATTCCAGATGCATTGCATTATTATTATTATTTTTTTTTTTTTTTTTGTTGATTTAAAAATGGCAATATTTCGTTACAATTCATGATGTTTTATAATATTAATACATCAATGCATAATAATATTTTTCCTAAACAAATGTGTTTTACTATTAGAAAAAAAGTTTCATTTAGTTTTTGAACAGCTATTTTCATTAAAAAAAAAAAACAGTACACAATTTTTTGTAAAACTCAAAGAAGTTTTATAAAATCAAGTTTACGTTTTTAAATTATTCGATGTAAAAATACAGAATCTTAAAAAAAAAAATTAAGTTTTGTTATGTTATATCTTTAAAAACAACACTTTTTAATTCATGGTGTTGTCTATGAAAATTATTATAAGCAATGATAAACAAAAATTCAAAGGACCAGAACCATTTTTTCTGAGTAGTTTATTATAGAGTAAATAAACAATAACTAAAGAATATTATTAGGTGATACAATTCATTTTTAGTGAGATGAATATATTTTATTTGGTTACATAGATTTCTTCTACATTTTAGGTTACGAGACGACAGGGGAGATATTGTTGATTCCAAAGATAGACTCTATGGTTATGATAACCATCGAATGAAAGATCAAGCATTTCTAAACGGTAAACAAAATTTTAAACCATATAATTTGATTTAGTGAAATTATCAATTTCATTGAATCAAATAATTCCTTTACTTTCCATGTAGAGAGAAGTACTTTCAACCATTGTTCATAATATCACATAATTCGTTTTCAGTTACATAAACATAATATCGGCTATCTTATTAAACTCAATTTTATATCTGTCTGTAATTTTCATAGTAAAATTTGCCCAAATACCACAGGATTAAAGTTGTAATTATGATATTGTAAATTTAATGCTGTTGATGCGAAATATTAAACAGCGGTTGTTTTTTTTAAAAAAAAAACAAAAAAAACAGTCTAATTGGATATTTTTATAGCCATCTCTATATGAGTCAAATTCAATGGGCAAGTGAGAAAATTCTGGAAGAAAAAGTGACGTATTCGAGGCATAGAATAAGTTTCACCCATGCAAATTCCACTAAAATGGTATTGTATCCCTTGCAGCAAAATTACTTGGGCTCTGATTTTGCCAATATTCATAAATCTTGGCTCAGTAAAAGTTCAAAGGGCCTTTATTTTTCTGATATTGGCCCTATATAGAATTTTCCGATTCACTCGATATTTGACACCCACTTTACAACCAATACCTGTCCCATATAGAAATGTTAGATTCACCCGATATTTTATATCCATTATTTAGCCAATGTAGGTTCTATATTGGCCCATGTAGGCCCTATATAGACCAATATTAAAAAATCTAGATATCCCAATATTGGTCCATCTTACAGGACCCATATCGAGTCAATTTTGAACCCAACTGAGACCAAGGTAAAATTGTTGCTTGAGATGCTGAAGGGAAAAAAAATTACCTTGCAGCAAATCTGCTGTTAGTGCTCTTACATTTGCAGGTTACTAATGAAACTTATCAAGTGAAGAAAATATCGTCTGCCGGAAAGTTTCGTCATTTTCTAACTGTAGACGTCACACGGCGAAAGAAATTATTTTTTCTTTACTCCCTTTCATAAGACAAATTAAATAGTTAAGACTATTATTATTGCTTTTTATTTGCCTAAAATGCTTTTAGCTTCATCCTAAATGCATACGAAAATGTGGTAATAAAGTAGAATTACGTAAAGAGCCAGTTTTATCTTTAAACACGCAGTTTTCATTTGTTCCTTTTTTTATTTTGCTTCTCTGTGCACCTTCGACTGCTGAGCTTTCTTCCTTGCTGAGCTTTCCTTAATTTCAGCAACAAAAAACTTCTTCATAATTACTGCTTCTTTTTTTTTCTTTTTTAGTCTTTAAAATCTAACAGACTTTTAAGTGCGGAATTGTTTGGTACAAAAAAAAAAAAAATTCTATCGATCCGAAATGCAAAATTGATTTACTAAAGCAAAAATTGTATTCAATGCGAGAGGCAAATTATAAAGGCTGTGAATAAATTATTTTAAGCTTTTATCACAAGTCTAATGCTTACTCTATGAAGCGATATTTATTTACATGTGGCAAACATTTTTGTAAAAAAGCATGAAACGAGAGGCTTAACAGATAGAAGGCATGATTATTCTCAAAGAATGAGTAGATTTCAGATTTATTCAAAATAATTACTTAAATCAAATAAATTACACTATAACTTCTTTTTTATGATGAAAACTCGAATCTCTACCTTCGCTTTTATGCTAAAACTTTTTCAACTGTTTATCACATCAAAATTTATAATGTACTTTTTCATTTATAAATATTGAGCGAAATAGCAGTGTTGTTGTTTAAAATTTTTGAATTACTGCGTAAAAAATTTCGATTTAATGTTTTTGAAATTTTGCTGATTATTGTAATTTACAGATTTCAAAATACATTTCTAAAAAATGAAATATTTTTATTTCAGAATTCCGAATTTTCAACCCTTTGCGGTCGTATTAAATTCATACATAGTCGTCATACTTATCGGCAAAAATGTTTGTGGGGCGAACATTATATGCTTTATAACAAGGAGGGGGAAAATGTTTTTGAGAACACTACCTATTATACTTACATGCAATTTGTAAAATCTAATTTTTAATTTTATGAATTCATAACCTATCGACTTAATTATATAAGATTGTTCATTAAAAGATGATCAGCAGGATTATTTGATGCGGTTTCTGAGAGCAGATATTCGACCGGTACGTTTTAAAAGCTTATTTAGCTGAGGACAGATGAGCGACTGGAACGGTAAAAAATCTTAGGTGGCTGAGGACAGATGCACGACGAAAACAGTAAAAAAGCTTAGGTGGCTGAGGACAGATGCACTACGAAAATAGTAAAAAAGCTTAGGTGGCTGAGGACAAGGGCACGACGAAAATAGTAAAAAAGCTTAGGTGGCTGAGGACAAAGGCACGACGAAAATAGTAAAAAAGCTTAGGTGGCTGAGGACAGATGCACGATGAAAACAGTAAAAAAGCTTAGGTGGCTGAGGACAGATGCACGATGAAAACAGTAAAAAAGCTTAGGTGGCTGAGGAGAGATGCACTACGAAAATAGTAAAAAAGCTTAGGTGGCTGAGGACAAAGGCACGGCGAAAACAGTAAAAAAGCGTAGGTGGCTGAGGATAGATGCACGACTGAAACAGTAAAAAAGCACAGGTAGCTCAGGACAAATATAGGACTGTGAAGCCTTCAAAAATCTTCAGTCGAAACTTGACACGTGGCCACAAAGGGTTAATGAATTAAATAGAATAAAAGCATTTGTTTATTTAGTAAATTTATTATTTTAAAGATTTTTTTATTTACATTAAAAACTGCAAAGTTTAATAAACAAATCAGATGAGTCTGCTTCAAATACGATTAAAATTACTAAGCAATAAATCGATTCGAATTACTGTCCACCTTTTCGAAAAATATACCAGTCTTCTGGTTCTGTCAAGCCTCTCTGCCAATCAGCAGTCCTTAGGTGAGCAGAGACGTAATCTAACCTTTCGATTTTATTTTCTTCTTCCCCTTTTGTGCATTTAGGCTACTTCTGGCTTCTTGCAGGGGCACAGGCTAATGGCCACAGTCCCGTCCTCAACCTGAGTCAACATTCGAGCAGACCATCTAATAGTAGCAACAATAACCCCATCACGAATGGTCCAGGCAGTGGAGGTGGTGGCACTGGTGGTGAACATAGTGGAAGTGAAAACGATGGACCAGATGATGACAATGACAGTGTTGACTGTGACGACGACGACAGTGAGCGAGGTACGAAATCATTTATTCTAAGGCAGAAACTTAAGAAAAATTTACTAATTTTGTACTGCATCTGGTACTATTTCATTATAAATTATGTAGTCAGATATTACCCCACTTGTTTGCATACATTTAAAAATGTGAATTCCTACCCCATTTATATGACTGCAGTTCTTAACAATCTATAAAATACAATGGTCAAACAAGGAATAGATTAAGCCCCGCAACAAAATAAATATTCACATAAGAACTCCAAAATTTATGTTTACGTTGTGATTTTAAACAGCGGAGTTACAACAACAGAAAAGTGCCATACTCTGAAAATCGCGTTATATTTGAAAAGTTATGTGAGACTTATGATAACAGCATTTGATCTTCAAAATGCAATTATCTTACCATTGTTATATCTGCTACTAAATAAGTTCTTGGCCGTCCTTCACTTTGCTTATTCATCCTGTTTGTGCTCTGATTCAATCCAAAGTTAAGAGACGATTCTCTAGCAAAGCATGGATTAATTTAAACTAAACTCTTTAGACATAATTCTCAGTCAAGATCTATACATATTTAGCACTTTTAAGGTAATTTCAAATGTCCATTCTGGCATTAATTTTATAAAGAAAAAGTACCGTATTTTTTTCTGAGATTAACCTGATAGTTCACGTATGTTACGATATGTAAGAGATTTATTTTTGCAGATGTTAGTGACAATCCTGATGTAAGTAGTACAGCAAATACAGACAGACTTACATCGAGTCAACAACAACTAGGTTACCCTGCCATGGGTGGAGACCTAAGCCTCCTACAAGCCCAGGCAGCCTCCTCTATGGAAACTCTCCTCAGGTACATACAAGGCCTTCTAAAAGTTGCCGCAGACAATGCAAAGCAACAAGAAAGACAGATCAGTTTAGAAAAAGGTACTCTCTTTACTTTCATCCATCTTACCTATTTTATATTATTGTATGTTTCTGATGTAGCTTATAATAGTGTGAAAAGTTTATGCTTATCTTTGACCCTTTTATAGGCAAAAATAGATGTAATAGTTAAAAACAAAATTCCCAAAAGTTATGGTATAAAGCATCAGTACTCAGAATGTCAGTACTTTTTGCTGCAGTAGAAATGATATTTCGATAATTGTTGCTAATAATAATGTTAATTCAATTATTTCTGATGGAATGTTAATTCAGTTGTTTCTGATTGAATGTCTATTCAATTATTTCTGATTGAATGTATATTCAATTAGTTCAGATTGAATGTCTATTCAATTATTTCGAATTGAATGTCTATTCAATTATTTCTGATTGATATTAATAAAAGGATAAAAACGCAGGGTATACTTCACTGTTTGTACACGAAAAAACTCCTTTCAGTCCCTACTAAGATTTGATACCATAGAGCTTGTTTATCAAGTTTGCACTCCAAGTCCTGTGCCATCCCTTCATATCGTAGTATGGTTTTAAAATCAGACGCAATTCGTTGAACAATGTCTTAATGAAGCTGTATTGACCTTAGTATACACAATTTCAACTGTATAATTTATTAACAAAATTGAACTGCAATGCATAAATTATATTTTACTATAATATTCACCTCAAAGTGTATCTTGAATATGAACCGACCCTAAGTTGGTCTAAGTAAATTTTATTACTGCAGTAATTCTATAAATTAAGTAAAGTTCAATACAGAATTATCTTCACTCAAGGTTTAGTCATTATTCAGTTAAAAACAGTCAAGCTTACAAACCAAAAGTTTGTAGTTATTTATTTTCAGGTTTTATTCTCCATGTGTCCAATACGTTTTGCACATTCCAACCACAAATAAAACATGTAAATTTTCTCTAAACAGATCAATCAAAGCTGCTGGGTAAAATTTAAATAGGCCTTTTCTCTGCAATATAATGCCTCTCAGCCGTCCATAGATCGATGTGATAAGAACAAGGATGATCAATGACACTCAATGAGAAAACTGTCCCATAAAAATTAACAGAAAACACTACCTTTTGACTCTATGGAGTCCACTACTTCTCTATCTAACAATCTGTCACAGAGTTATCGATTAAATACCGGCTCTAAATGATGAATTGAGCTTAAGTAGGCACCTAGACCCTGGCGTCGTACGTTAAAACGGCCTGCGGGGATCCTTAGATTCGACAACTCGACATCTATGAAGCTCGTCAAAGTGTCTTCATCGACACGTAGGACAAAGAAACAGCTTTTGGTCATCTGTATGATCGGGATTATGTCCTCACCGCGGACTTATGAGTTGTCCAAGAGGAGTTCAACAAAAGCTTCGAAATGAACTCCATTCCCTGAGGGGCAAGGAGGAGGCGAGTTTGGAAAATTATTGGAGAATAATGGATTATTGGAAGATCAATTTACTCCCCTTAACTCCCCCCAAATGATCGTTGAAGAAAGTGATCGGTCAGATATGCTGGAAACATATGTTGGATTACCACAGTTATCAGTAAACATTAATAAAAATGTTGAGTTTTTGATAGTATTTTTAAAGTACCTTTGATATGTTTTGTTTTATTCATGCATATCTGCCTTGCTCTATCTGAATTTATTTACATCCTTAATATTGTTTAGCAGAGACCAATTTTTAAAAAAAGTAAGAATAGATTTATATAATTATTTCAATTGTGGCAATATTTCGAAGCATCGGAAATTGCAATTTACTAAGATGTGTGCGATATTTCCCGATGTATCGTTGATATCAATGTCTACACGCCCGATGTTGAGCATTGTTCCCGATGGTACATCGATGTCTGCAAGCGCGCTCAGAGAGTGCAGTGATAACTGTGGCGTTCATCGTTATCTTTCCCCGTTTTTTTTACATCGTGATTCATCGTTTTACTGGCATGATGAATCCGGACGTGATTGAGAATCGAAGTGTTGTTGAATCTCTTAGTTATGGGAGGGTTTTCTTTTAATTGTGTGTGTGAAAATCCTGCTGAATTTTTAACAATCAATCCAGCAATTTTAACAATCAATCCAGCAATTTTAACAATGTTTATTAACCGCTATTTTGCAGACACCCACGTCTTTAAATATTGAGAAGTAATTATAAAAAAATGCAACGTGTTTTTATTTTTATTTTTTAAATGCAACATTTATTATTTTTTTTAAAAAAAAAAATTCAACTGACTAATTGCGAATTTACGCTATACTAAATATAAATCATTAATGTAACAAAACATCGTGATACATCAAAATATCGCGATGTTAGCGTGACGATACATCGCGATGCCAAAATCTTAACATCGGTCTTAGGCATGAGTAACTGTTTCAAACCCACAGCAGTTATGGAAATAGCATATTATTCGCAAAAAAAGTATATTTTCATAAGACGACGAAGCCTTCGAAAAATAACGTTAATATCGTTGACTGGGCGACGTGAGAAAAAATTTTTTTGAATTGACAACGCGTCAATATTCTGATTACAGAAAAGCAATTTATTCTTATTCCCCGTTGCAGAATAAAAATCGGCATTAGATTCATCAGGCCGAAAAAACAACTCATCCTTTTGGGATTATTCTTAAGTCGGTGCTTATGAGCGGAACATGGAGCCGACATCTTTCCAGAACAGCATAAATATTCTTTTAGTGCTTACACAATCGTGATAAACAGGGCCTTTAGCACACTGTGCTGAGAGAGGAAGAAGAAGCCAGTCTCAACTGATAAGCGCTCAGCTCCAGTCTTTTTCCAAACAAAACTTTACTCACCAATCGCTTTTTATGTTTTTATTTTTCCCTTCCAGAAGCTGTTTTAATGGTACTTAAAAGCAGATCGCCGCCCTGTCCGCCAACCCCCCCACCCAAGTGGCTCGAACTCGATAACTTTTCTCTCTTCTTGAATATTCTCGAAATGGTTTTTCCACTAAATCTTCTTCGTTTCAATATGTCTTATCGGAAAAGCTTCCATCCTATAAGACTTTTTTTTTTCTTTTTTTTTTCCATTTCACCCTTTCCCAATGGAATTCGGGAAAAGGAATATTCGAAAAGAAAATTTGGCCCTGCCTTCTTCTCCGTTCATCATTTTTCAGTATTACAAATTCACTTTTGATTGGGCTGACTCGTTCGAATACTCATTAGAGAGAGGATGATCTTACGAGAAATGCAATATTGAGTTTTAACTCTTTCAACTCGCTTAGCGCATTCAAAATTGTCAGAATAAAGAATGCGACGTCAATAAATATTACTGATACTTGGTAATTGAAGGAGGAGGAGTAAAAATTTTCCTCGCATATTTTTTTTTTTTTTTTTAGTATTTTTTTTTAAATGCTAAGTTTTTAGGGATAAGAAATGTAATTTACGGTTTTGATGAGAGCATATTAATATAACCACCCACTGAAAATTATTTTTGTTAATAGAGAAAAAACTCTAGATAGAGAAAATTAAAAGCATAATAAACTCAATAAACTTTTTCTGTTAAAAAGTTAGACTATAAATTAAACAAATTCTGAAAGTTTTAAATTGATTCAATTAATTTTTGAATATGGTCCAATTTTTAAATTTACCTGTACCTATGAGCCTATACCTATAATTACCTATAATATACCTATATTACCTATACCTATAAGCGTTTTACTAATTGAAAAACATAAGAACTCTAAATATATTGTTATTTTTTATCGTTTTTTATTGTTTTTCATCAGCTGAATACTCGTTCTTTGTACGGGGTGAAAAAAAGTAAATAATGAATTAATCGCTATTAATCAGTACTATAAAATTATACACAAAACTGGAAGACATAAACCAACAAAATTATTCAAGCAAAAACAATTTCAATTTATTTTTTATTTTATTATTAATTGTTATCTATTGCCCTTTTTGGCAGTTTTATGTTATCAAATTAGGCAAAACATGTTTTTATAAGCTGATCCCATCAAAATAAAATTAATTGTATTCTGTATCATTTGGCAAGAATGCGAGGTCAACGCATGATAAACAAAAATTACCATAATCAACAATTGTCTCCGGTAGTTATCCCTTTCGTTGGGCCTGTAAAACCTATATCCACAACACCTGTAGTAAATATCTATGTACCAATATTAGTATATTTAGTAGCTATTAAAAACACCAATTAATATGATATCATTGGTAAAAATAATAAAATTAATTAAACATCGTTGATGCCAATAATAAAAAAATGATTTCGTGTGGTTTTCTTATATAAATAATGCCTATTAATTTAGCTTTTCAGTGTAAAACTTTTTTTTTTATATTTCAATTTGTATTTAATACCAAATTAATTATGCATCCTTGATATCTGTAACAATATGGCAATTTTTTATGGTTCTGATATGCGAATAAATAACCTTTTTCGATTATTTTAGTTTTTTAATAAAAAGTTTATTTTTTTATTTCTGTTTGTACCTATTAGCAAGATCTATTAGTTTTAATTCTCAAAATTAATTTTTAATGACACTAATACTTTTCTGATCATTTTTGGTGAACGAGCTAATATCGGTACTTATTTTTAAGGCCGTAAAAAATGTCCGGACTCTTATTGACGACAGTGGTGCTTAATTAAATGTGGTGCTTAATACTGTTGGTATTGCTGTTATAAGTAGAATAGTGAGAACCTATTATACCAATATAACTGAATGTACTGTAGTAATTAGTTTTTTTCCACCTTCCAAAACGGATAACTATACTACACAACTTTTATGATTGTAGTAATTGTTGTATTTTTTGTACGACTACATACAATTAGATTTACCATAATATGCTTTAGAAGTTCACTCCCCAGAGGAAAGATTACCTATACATGTAGTATCATTTAAAATGTTTTATTTAGAATTTTACACAATTTTTAAAAGGCTATATATATAACTACAAATTTATTTTATTAGTTATTGGTGAGTTTCCATTATTTAATGCTATAGAAACTCGTTTTAATTGACGCTTAAGTATTAATCTAAGATACGCGTGTTTTCATATAACTTTTTAAATATTAATTCCGTAATGTCATCACCATACGTCACGAAATTATTAACGTTGATTTTACTTGCAATTACCTGTTACAACTATAACTTTAATTGTTATAACATGTTATAACTTGTTAAAAATAAGATAAGTAAGTGATACAAGCGTGAAAGAAGACTAATTTTAAATTTGTTACAGCTGTAAAACTGCAAATTCAATTTAACTCTCAACCTATTTTAATCTTTTCTTAAAAGGAACTTTCTCCAACAATTAGCTAAAATAAAAAAATAAAAATTTCTCTCATTTGTTGGTGACAAAGTAGGACATATCAGAAAATCTAGAGCGGTTTTGCTCAGAATCATAAGGAACATATTTTTAAGCGTTAAAAAAAATAAATAAATAAAAATTTCTAAATATTTTCTAAACTCCTAATCCCGGATGAAAATATAAATACTATAACTTTTCACGTTGGATCAAAAACAGACACATTCTGAAGTGTTAAAAATAAAACCGCTAAGTACCTTCAAAATAAAGTGAGCTAAAAAAAAAAGTTCAGATTTTTGCCCTAACAGTTTAAAAATAAAGCAGGAAAAAACACTACACGTACAGTGCTATGCAGGAGGTAGAAGAAGCTCAAGAGCGACTGGGATGTCGAAAAGGCAAAGAAGAGGCGATCTGTTTCGCATGAGTGCTCGCATCCTTTTGCCGACAAAGGGAGGGGGTGACGATAAATACCCAAAGGGAAAAAGAAACAGCTTCTTGGTTTCTTTAACCCTTGGGGAGGTGCATAGGTATGTGGGTGACACCCCATCCCCCCCCCCCATCCCGAAGTCATCTTGCTACTCCGGTGTTTACGAATCCACGCGACATGGTGATTAGACGTCTTATCTGTTTCTTTCAGGATTCGCTTGTTAATGATTTACCGAGCATGATTCTGCAAGAACTCAGGGATGAGGAAGAGGAGAGAGATTGGGAGGATGGAGAGCGAAAGAGAGATTCCTGCTTTCTCTCCTTTGTTCACCATAGACTATTATATCTTCGGAACGGGAACCCCCGTACTATAATGGTCAGATAACATTGCGTGGCTGGAAGGTTTTCTTAACAGGGGGGTGTTCGCATGAAATAGGGGTGTGGGGAACTTATGAGTTTCGTGTCTCCTCGTAAAACCCAAAAGATCTCGTAATTTAATCATCTGAAAACCTCCTTTTCTGATGGTGAGGAAAGGAGTATCTTGGGAGAGTGGTTCCTCTCCCTGGAGGTATTATTTTGTGACAAAGTAAAGTAAGTCCTTACCTGAGTGCCGAAAATAGCACCAAGGACTTAATCTTTAAGGATAGGTTACCCATAGTTAAAGAGTTATTTATTATTTATCTCTATAGAGAAAAATATTTTCTGTTTAATTCATGAACTGTTAGAAGTTTCGAATCTTATGAATTACACTGGGGAACAAAGTGTTTGTTGTATTTATACAAATTCTTGTTTTTGAATAATTTGGGTATGGGGAGTTCAAATCTGAAAATAGTTTTGCTCCTAAAGCTACAGATTTTTTTAATGAAATTTTTATTATATTTTTTTTTTTATTGAAATGCACAAGGTTAAAAACGTTATATATAACAAGGGGTCACATAAATGTTGCAATAAGCTTGTAGGAGAGTTGAAGCAGGATTAAAATTGCGAAGGAACTATGCGTCGAAATGTCGTCATACGTCACTTGGGGTGCTGCGATTTCTTCGCGTGCTTCTAAACATGTCATAATAGGAAAGTGACATTTCCGGGGCTAGATGGCATTTCCAGGCAGCTAATTTACAATCCAGCGGCTTTTGACGACTCGCTCTCTTTTTTTAAGATTTTATTCTTGACCGTAATTAGTCCAAGTTATAGTAAAAGTTTTTATTTCTTTTAAAATTTGTTAACTAAACTAATACAATGTAAGTCTCTATCAAGTATTTTTTTTTAAATTTTTTTAAAATTTTTTTTTTATGTTGAACAGGGGAGTGGGTTGTTAAACGCAGCTGAATTGGAAAATCGGTGCTGGATATCTCTTCCTATGCTATTGTAATCCTGATTATGTATCTCAACTCCCCTAGAAGTTTGTCGCAAAATTTATACGATCCCCTGTTATAACCGTTTTTAAACTTGTACATTTCGACAAAAAAAATATCATTAAAAAGAACTGAAGAGAGAAACCGATGGCAGATTTGAAATCAGCGGGTTCCTCGCACCTTCGGAGAAGATTCTCAAATAATTTGAATAAATAAAATTAAGTAGGTTTGACATGCACCAGTTGAAATGATTTTAAAAAATTAAGTTTTCACCCCTTAACACGTCGCAATCAAATCCGTATACGAACGACAGTTGTGTTGTTCTACCATTCAAATCTTGTTAGCAGAATTTAAAAAAAAAAAAAAATGTTAAAATATTGCATTTTTCATTACTACGCATACTCTTAAAAACCGTTTCACTGGCTTCATGAGAAAAGAGTACTAATATTTTTACTTCAATATTTAGAACAAACCGAGATGGCATAGCGGTTCGGGTATTGAACTGCCATTGTTGAAAAAAACTGGGGTTCAGCACCTAGGTTTCTTAAAACCCACACGGTTTCAAATCGACTGGTAAGGATTTGTCTGACAAGTAAAGCTGGCTGGTGCGCATTGCTGACTTCATTACAAACATTTAACTTCAACTTTAGCCGATAATTGGCTGCTGCTTTGCATTACATTACAAAAATAATATTAAGTTTGTAGTGAGATACTTTTAAAAAATAAATAAACCTCAAATGTAGTGCAAAAAAAAATGCAAAGGCGTAATTAAAAAAATCTCAATGCACTGCTCTGAAAGAGACCTTTATTTTACCTGTACTGATTTGGACTCGTTTCACTTCAGCACAGATTTGCGGTTGGAGACATTCTAGCTACAAAACGTCCATTCTTAATTAAGTAGTCGCGTGCTTTGTACTCTACCCTTTTATCTATATAGTGGGAGACATATTTCAACAGTGACGTTTTTATTAGTTTCCACCGCCGAAACTCCCATACTTAAGCCAGAAAAGGTATAGGTGCGAAGAAATTGAAGAGCATCTTAGAATCTTTTCTGCCTTTTGTTGTGTTCCTTTTATATTCATGCTTTTTCAGTCGTAACTACCAGCTGGTTTCGCATATTTTCTTGCCTCCAAAGAAACGCGGGCGTCATTTCTGCTAATTCTCTTCATTTCACTTCGGTCACCCCTTTCCTCACAATATTTTAAAACTCTGTTACCCCTTTTTCGTATGTTCTACGCTGACTCGTTAAGTACCTTGGCCTTAGGGAACACGCTCCAGAAGTTGATAGTGTTTTCATTTTTCAATAGGAAATAGGGTATTTATGAACGATTTTATTATTTCAGTTAACTTTTTTTTTTCCTAGTTCGGGTCTTTAGAAACTTCTCCCTTTTGAAGGAAATGAATTTGGAAAACCGAGTAAAGGAATTGAAAAGAAAAATATTTTAAAACTGATAGAGCATAAACTTTATTTTAATGTTAAATTGGGGGAGCAATTTTGATAAAGTTTCGATTTTTTTTTCTGTTTTTGTTTGGGACATTTGAGTGGGATAAAATACATGAAAGCAAAATGATATTTCACTAAAATTTTATACATCGTATCATTTTAACCAGAAGGGATAAGTTATTATTATTTTTTAAATAAATCGATGTAAGTAGCTAATATACATTTTTTTTACTTAAAATAAGTATAATGACCATGAATTATATCATATTTACCTTATCTTCAACATTTTAGATTTGGTAGATCTGTAATAACTTTCGCTATCTTTTATTTCGAGTTAAAAATGAACATTAATGAAATTTAATTTTTAAGGTTTTTCAGTTTATTTTCATGTTTTGGAATGAATATATTACATAGAAACTTTTTCTACCCTTAAAAGGCAAACATTTCATGAGAAATTGTGTAATTTTAAAGCAAGCTTTCAGTTCAAATTTAATATTCGGAGTTTAACGTTATGGCGAATCTTAAAAGCTTATTTAAAAATAGAAAAATTTTGGTTTGTATTCAGTTTTAAAAGTGTTTGTATTAAAATTTTATATGCGTATTATTTAATAAGAAATATCTTTTTAATGTTCCTTTTTTGTGTGGGTTTTTTTTTTTTTTTTTTTTTTTTTTTGAGTTTAAGAAACAATTAGAAGTAAAATAATTTTAACTTATTGCTTTCAATTTAAGTTATAATAATTGAAAATAATATTCCAGCATCAATCTAAAGTTAAAAGTCTCTGTTTTGACTATATCTTAATATTATCTAAATCAAATTAATAAGACATGAGACATCATTTCAAAGAAAATATCACATATTATATTCAAATAAGATAAGACAGTATGATAACCTATGATAGCGTTTAATTTAAATTTGCCTAATATGACAAAACCACACAATGAAATTATGTACTTAATAAATAGCTAAATCAGATAAATTACTTTGATAAAAATGGTTTTAAATATTCATCACTATTTATAACAGATTTAATCTAATTTTTAATCTAAGTGAAGATCGCGTGAGCATCATTGGAGTCTGTAAAAAGTTTAGAGTTTATTCAGTAATCTCTTTATAAATATCGTTTACATTCTTTTATTTTGGACTTATTATTATATAATAAATGTGGAATAACAATAGTTGAACTTTACGAAATAATGATGATATAATATGTAATAGTCTTGAGTTTTCAAATTTTATTCTGTTTTTATATAAAAACAATTTTTTAGGTTATAAAAAGCTGTATTTATGATAAATGTCTAATTTTGAGAATAGGAAAATAAGTAAAACGGGATTATATGCACTGTAAAAAAGTAATGAAACAAAAAATTGATGTATAGTTGTCACCATTTTTGCAATTGATATAAATTTAAAATTTTTACACTTCAAGTAGTCACATTTTTGGATTTACTTTTACTATTATAATTTTACTTATTTATTTAATCATTTTTTGTATTTTTACTGAGAACACAAATTTTCCTGTGCATTAGAATCAATTTAAAAGCTTAATCGAACAAATATTTCGTTTAAAAATTTCGTTCATTTTTAGTGTATATTCGGACGAATTCTTTCAAACAATTGTCATTTTGTCAATTTTATATAATTTATTGCAAGAGAACTACAGTTATGTACTTAAAATTGTATTTTGTTTACCTCAACAACAAAAATGTGGACGACTTTTTACCAAATATTTTATAAGTATAGTTAGTAATTAAATAAATAAAATGGGAGTAATTAGTTACTATTCAATGCGTAAAAAAGGAAATAGTTATTAGTCAAACATGCAAAAACCTAATAGTTAGTACTCAAACACGTAAAAGAGGAAGTAATTACTTGTCAAACACGTAAAACCGGAGTAGTAAAACTGAAATATGTAAAATAAGAATGTAGCTAGTTGTCAAGTGGGTAAAAAGGGAGTAGTGAGTTATGAAACACGTAATAAGTCAAGTGGTAAACACTTAAAAACGTTGAAAAAGTAGTAATTAGGTGTCAAACGCGTAAAACGGAAGTAGTTAGTACTCAAATACATAAAAAAAAAGGAAGTATCTAGTTGTCAAATAAATTAAAAAAAGGGAGTAGTTAGTAGTCAAACACGTAATAAGTCAAGTGATGAGTTTAAACACATAAAGGGAGTAATTAGTTGTCAAATTGTAAAAACGGGAGTAGTTAATACTCAAATGTTTAAGAAAGGGAGTAACTAGTAGTCAAATTGGTGAAAAGGGAGTAGTTAGAAGTCAAACACATAATGAAGTAGTTAGCACTCAAACACGTAAAAAGGCGAGTAATTATTTGTCAAACGCGTAAAATGGGAGTAACGCAAATACGTAAAAGAGTTAAGAAAGGGAGTAGCTAGTTTTCTAACACGTAAAATTTAGAGTATTCGTAGTTTTTTAGCAAAAGAATCTTAAAAAAACTACAACAAAAGTCAACAAATTTTCATATGTATTAATAGCAAATATATGTATGATATACTCTCAGAAACTGTAGCGTTCTATTTATAGTTTTTCTAAAAATATAAGATAAGTAAAATTTATGAAATAAACAATACAGGTATAATGGGTCTAGCCTTAAATCGATAACAAAAATCTCTAAAATTGAATTTATAAAAAAGACCTAGTAAAATGAATCTAAAAGATTGATGGTTAAAAGCGAATCACATGAAAGAAGTTGTTAACCATGTTAGGCATTTATTTGAAGTATAAAGAAAACACACTCTCGCACTATCTCGTTAAGTGATGGTTGTTGTTCTACAACAAGAATCTGAAGGAGTGCTCTCTTCCTTTGGTGAAAAAGAACAAAAACTCAGTTAAGTAAATGATTTTGAAACGTTAGAAAAGATAAGATGCTGCTCACAGAACTTGATAGATTTCAATACCCATAATCGGTATCGTTATGTTATTATTGTTATAAAAACAAAATAAAATTGATACGAGTCATCTGGTATTATTTTTTTACCTATCTCATAGGGGAACGAGTAAAAATTACATATCATTCAAATATCTTATGTTCTTTCTTAAAAGTGCTTGACTATAACCAGCTTCTGATTTGCTTATTGCTTTGACAGTAAATTTTTTTATGCTTTTTTCTTCAGTTTTTTTAGGCTTTGAAAAAAAAATTAAAAAAAGGGAACTTTCTTATGTAGAGAATGGAGAATGATGATTTATTTCATACTTAAACAAATATAAATCAATGAAATGCATCACTTTTTTTTATTATTATAGAACTATTGATATAAATCTTGTGTAATGGAAAAGCTTATTGTTAAATTTTATCAAAAAGCAAATTAATTTTTAACATTAAGAATGCTTCACCCAAACATTTTATGATAATATAAGTAGATTTTTTTTGCGATATAATCAGAACTCTGATAACAAAAGAGGAAAAATTGCTCACAACAATTTGTGAATATTCTCTAGTATTTTTTTTTTCATTCAAGATTCTATTAATTTATCTAATGCGATGGATCTCATATAAAAAATAATATTATTATTAAGATAAGATAAAGATATAATTATAGATATGAATGAATTTTTATATGAACTGTACTTTATATATGAAAGTTTAATTGAAGTAACAAAGTTATTTTAACTTAAGTACAACTTAAAGTAAGAATGATTGTCTCAAATATTAACAACTATAATTTTTTTTTGGTTTTAGGCATTTGCATATCAAGTAAAAAAATGCAATGATTTTTTACAACTATCTCAGAATCTCTGAATGATTTATAGGTATTTGAATGCCTTTTTACATAAAGATGAGAGATTTGTTGGTTTCCTTTCAAAGTTAGCCAGACTTAATAAGATGTTAATTTGACTTATGTTTTTATTTGAGTTGAACTATGAAATCGTATAATCAAGCTTAAGAGCTATGAAAATGTTGTTCAACTAAACGCCATATTAAGGTTGCAGCAGGTTTAAACCATATTATAATTCAACGAGTCTAAATTTCCTAACTATGCAGAAGATATATAAAGCTTGTTGTCGCGTATCTCAAATAAATGAACGAAATAAACTAAAAAAGTCCCAAAAGTATAACTGTGTAATATATTTTGCCCTCCAAAAACTGTAATAATATCAAAGCGAACGTTTACGAACTAAAGAGCCAATCCCTCGCAAAAATACACTTTAAGATACTCAAATCCTTACATCATAATAACTAGGCGTACCCATAAAACCCATATTCATTACTTATACCCATACACTCGTATAATGACTCCCTCTAACCAAATTACAATCGGAGAAATTACTCAGAAAAAAGTATTTAGATACCCACTCCCTTTTTTATTCTTAATTTTCATTCTTTCTTATTATTTTGTTCTTTTTTTCTTAGCTGAACTGAAGATGGAACTTTTAAGGGAGAGAGAAGTTCGAGAAGGTATAGAAAAGCAACTGATGGACGAACAGAGGACGAGAAGTAAGTAATATTTTCTTTTTTACTGTTTGGCAACAATGCTTTATATTCTTGACAGTTTACCGCCATTTTAACTGAAATAGCGAAGCTTTTTTGGATAATTGGTTACAGCGGCCGCACCTGTGTTGTCGCTTATCATGTAATAATTCGAATCCTGGTTTGAATTGGTATTTTTTGAGGAATCGTTGGTGATTTTTGGGTTCGGCTATGACGAAGTGGATTTTTTATTTATTTATTCATGTCTTTTTTATAATGTAGATTGTAATGATCTGTTTATTTTTCTATTTCTACTTCTTATATGGGGTAGATTATAAATTGGGAGATGTATATATTTTTTAACAGTTGATGGAACTTAATGAAACTGTTTTATTTTTCACTTAATCTTGAAAGATAATTTAAGAGAAAATGCAAGCATCCAGAACACTTTAAACATTATAAACTAAAATAAAATGAAGAAGCCAAAGCTTATTAGAAGGAATTAATTTTGAAAGTTAGTTATTAAAAAAAAAATATGAAAATATATTTCTATTATTATTATTATTTTGTAAAAAGGAAATGAATAGCTCTCTAAAACTAGGAAATAGAAATATAAGAAAATACAAAATATAATAAAGTATGTTGCATGCAATAATAAGATTAACATTTATTTATTTATTTAAAAAAAAAAAGGATGAGCTATAAAATTATTATTTCTTTTCAACTTGTCATTATTACAGTATAAAATTTTTAAATATTTATTTTTTTGTGTGAATTGAAGATTGGTGAGATTTACTGTTTTAAAAAAACTATAAAAAAAAAAAATTTCTGGAGAAACTTATGCTTACTTTTTAGAGAAACTTAAAGTATATCTTTAAATTGTTAGTTTTTAATAATACTTTTTAATAATAATTTTTAAAACTGCTATTAGTCATGTTTCATATAGTCCATTAGTGTAGCTTTATTGCAAAAATAACAATGAAACCAATCATAAGTTTCATGAGAAATAGATTAAAAATGGTTTTCAAACTGCTCAAAATTAAAATATATTATTTTACAACAATTTTTAACTCAAAAATCATCTTAGTATAGCATATGCCATTCAAAATCAAAAATTTTAAATAAAAAAATAAAGCAGTACTTTCGATCGATAATTGTTGCACAAAAGACTAACCGCGAGAGATTTTCGTGGTTTTCCTGTCCAGGGAACGCAAATGTGGGTTAGTTCATCAAAAAGTCCATCACAAAGGCGAATTTCTCCTAATATTTAATCCAAGAGTTCTCTTGTCTTCTGGATTCGGTTCAAAATTACAAGGCTACGGAATTGAACATCTAATAAACTCAAAATTGGGTCAGCTGTTCAACGACGGTTATAAAATAAATTATATAACAGCACAATTTACAAAAACGTCTTATTGTTTTTATGCAAATCGTGGTGTTCTTCAAATGCTCTCCTTAAAAATTTTCAAAATGTGGTTTATCATTAGATATTACAAAAAATTTTTGATTACTGTTTTCCTTTTCTTTTTCATATGAGATGAATAGTCTAAAAACGCAAGTGTTAAAATAACGGATCTTCAAATTATTGAGAATCAAACATTAGTTGATATGGAAAGAATCCCCAATATTACAGATGTTTTCTACGTGACTTACTTTCTAAATCAAGAGAAAAAAAAATTGCACCGTTTATCTCTTGACCAATCTAATCGTGCGCCCACGATAAATTGTGGTTGGGGGGGGATGTAAGCGAAATTCTATGATCTACTACAATTCTAATAACACACTAAACTGAGACGAATGAAACCAAAAAGTTAAAGGCCCCTCCCTGAAATTTGAGTGGTACAAAAAGGCACGCAGCCGCAAGCTTCAGAGGCAGCCGACGCCCTGGTAAATTGCGGGGCGCGTGCGCATTCGAATAAATGACGTTTCCATTTCGAATGTAGGAATAGCGATTGGACATGGAATAAGACAGCCAAATCGCAGGGGCGGATTTCGTTTCGTTTTCTCCGCATCTGCTATTGGAGAAATGGAGAAAAATCTTTTGAGCGCAGGCTCCGTTTTGGAATGCAATTGGAATTGGAGGAATGGAATTGGAATCAAACCAGTCAGAGAATCTAGAACATTTTCTGTTTTTGCACCACCCACTTTGGAATGAAACAATCGCAAGAACCGAAACCTAGTTTTAGTTTTTAAGAATTTATCGCAACAATTCTAAAATAATTCAGAATTACGGAATATTTTCATTATGAAACCGTGTTTTTATTGTCTGTTCGAAAATTCTTTATACTCGGTTTGCGTCATCTTTTGTTTTTAAAATAGTTTTAAATTTTGACTTGTGTTAAGAAATTTGCACACAGCTTTTTTTATATTCAAAATTTTATTTCTTTTAATAAGCGCAAACAAACGTTTGTTTTTTAGAATTAAAAAGCAAGCTAAGAAAACAAACACGCAACTTATATGGGTGTTTTAAGCTAATAGGAGTTTTAATATGTAATCCAGCAACTAATGTGAGTTTTTTTGAAAAATTAAACAACAAATTTGAGTTATCAAAAGCCAATAAGCAAGTAATATGAATTTTTAAATCACGCAAGCAACTAATATAAGCTTTTTTAAAGCAAATCAGAAGCCAATAGCAGATTTTTAAAGCAAGCAAGCTGCTAAGAGGACTTTTTAAAGCAGACACGCTATTTACATGAGCATTCAAATGGAAAAAGCATCTAATGAAAAGAGTGTTTTTTAAATTAAACCAATTTAAATTGGTTTTTAAAGTAAACAAGCACTTAACAGGAGCTTTTATAACAAAAACAAAAAAATAGCAACAAAAAATTAGTTTCACTAATATGAGGTTTTTATTAAATAGTTTTTTTTTAATCCAATTAAAATTTACAGAGTTAATGATTAAAGTTTCAATGTGTCTATGTTATCAATTCAAGTATGTAAAATTTAACAGATACTGCTAACAAATTTAGGCATTAAATTTAAGCAAAAAGTTAATTAAGTTTATTGCAATTTAAAAAATGGGTATTTATTTATTTTTTATTTCGCTAAAATTAGTTAAGTCATTAATTTGTTTTTAATTTTTTTTGAAAAATAGTGCAAAAATATACGAAATTTATCTGAAATTTTTTGTGAATAAGTTTCGAACAATACCTTTCTAATTAATTCTACTCATTCTAGATTTCGTAATTTCTTTTCTGATTAAATCTAATGCTACCCATTCTAGATTCTTAATTTTCTATTCATTCTAGAAGTTTAAGCATCTTAAAGTGTGACGAAATCTTAGAAATTTTGAAGTCATTTTCTGATAAAATAAGGCATTTAATCAGGCTTAATCCATATAATTCTGAAAAGTAATATGAGATTCAATGAAATTACTCATCAGTAGAGCCCGGATTTTGATGACCTAAAAAATCTCAATTAATGCCCTTAAAAAGTGCAAAAAATGCCCTTAAAAATGCACAAAATGCCCTTAAAATGCGAAAATTGCGCTAAAAACGCTTTATGATATGACTTAAATAAAATAAAAATATTGAACTAAAACAATTTTTTACTCTTTAAAATTATTATGAGTCATTTCAAAAAATATAAAGCAATGCAATACTTGTTCTACGTTCATTAAAGTTTGAAAAATATGTTTTATATCCTAAAATAACAAAAAAAAAGGAAAATATATTGACTCCAAAACATTTTCATTTTGTATAGAAACTTTAATGAATATAACAACTTCCATCTCATAATATTACTAAATATCAGAATTACATTGGATTAAAATTTTTTTTTTTTAATATTTTGAAATGTAAACGAGAGTTTCTTGTCAGAAAGTTAATTTTTATACCTGAAGAAGATTCTTTCAACGTCTACTGATGTTATTGGTGCGTACTTGAAAAAGACGGTCTCACTTACTGACAATTCTTCTTCAATTTGAAAAGATGTTGCTTCACCTGTTAATATCCTAGAGATTTTCTTCATTGTTTGAAAGCCAGTGTTATAATGAAAAACGATAAAAAATTATAAAAATTGGACAAAATTAACAAAAAATTTAAAAAATGCTTTAAAATGCAAAATATGCCCCAAAATTTAAAGAAAAATGCCCTATAAATCTAAAAAAATGCTCTAAAGGACAAAAAATGCCCCAAAATGCAAAAAATGCAAATGTCATCAAAATCCGGGCCTTACTCATCAGCATTGACTGTATTATTATTCGAGTAGAGTTCGAAAAGTCGTAAAAAATGTAGAGAGAATAACAACGTCTTTGACTTTCATCTTCTGTGGCTAGGTGGCGCTCTATACCGGAGCGACTGGAGGCAGAGATATATCCCAAATGAAAGAAAAAAAATATATAAAAAATACCTTCTCCCAGATTCTTCGACATCGACCCGATGAGCTAGTACTCTCCGTCAATTTATCAGAAAAAGCTAGGTCGACACTTTTCTGCACCGACGGTCGCATTTGCGCCATAGATATTTGCAAATCGCTTAAACGCCGATCTATCTTTTATAAAGGTACGCAGCCCATATTAGAAAAGAGAAGAGAAGAAGGCGTTTGGAAGAAGTAGGAAAGGGGGAAAAAATTCTTTTTTTGGCAAAATCTTTTTCCCTTTTCGAATACTTTTTCTCCGTGCTTTTTGCGGATCGGGATTTTTTTTTTTTTTTAAATAGAATCCTCCATTTTTTTTTACACAGTGTTTGGGTACCGTACCCGTTAGTTCTGATATCGGCCGGTGGAAGGAAAAAAAAAAATATATCATCAATCTTTTGCTGTTTCTTTCTTTCTGTGGTAATCGTTTGAGGATGAGTTTCGTTAGAGAAAATGAATGGTTTTTAAAGAGAAAAAAAAATTATTTTAGATAGATTTACTAGTGTTTTAATGTTTCTCATTTATAACTGATATGTAATTTGAAATTATTTATTTAAAATTCTTAACTCAAATGATAATTTTAATAGTATTTTGTTAGTAGTACTAAAATTTTTGATCCATGAATTATTCTTTTTTAATATCTGACTTAATTTTTTTTCCTTGTCAGGATCCTCTTGCATTTTTTAAGCAATACTTGAGTACTGTACCTGTTAATTCTGATATCGGTGGGGAGAGGGGGAACAGTATCTATCTTTTGCTGTTTCTTTTCGGTAATCTTTTGAGGATGACTTTCGTTATAAAAATGAATGGTTAAAGAAAAAGAATTATTTTATCTAGATTATTTAAGTGTTCTTATGTTATTTATTCAAATTATTACTAAAATTATCATTTCAAATAATTTATATAAAAATTTATATTAGTACAATTTTTGATTATAAGAATGTTATTATAACAGTATTTTATCATTATTGAAGTTTTTGTTCTCGAATCAGAAATTTGAAATCAAAATTACATTATTTTCAAACAGATCAGAATTATTTTTTTAATGATCATATCCCTATTTATTTTAGCAGTGTTTAATTATCATAGCGATTAAAATTTGGTACAAGTTAATTCGAAAATAATAAACTATTTTTTAAAGTTTATAGATATATAATGTTAAAAATTAGAAAAAATGAAAGGTTTTTAAAGATGAAAAAAAAGTTTCGGCCAAAATTTGCTAGTGCTTTTATGTTTCTCAATTTAATAAAACTATTATAACAGTGTTTTAAAAACATTAAAATTTTTTATTCTGAATATTTTAAAATTATATCAGAATTATTATTATTCAAGTAGAACTTCCAATTTTTAAGCATTGTTTGGGTACTGTACACGTTAGCTGTGAAACTAATCGAAGAGAAAAATTAAAATATTTGCGTTCATTTTCTTTTTGCGGTAATAGCTTGAGGATGATTTTCATTAGTGAAAATAAGTGTTATTTGAAGAAAGAAAATATAATTAAAACTCGATTTTTCCTAAGTTTTAATGGTCCTCATTTATAACTGATTTTGCCTCAAAATAAACTATTTAACATTAAATATCTGTAAACATTAAAAAATAACATTTTATAAGTGAAAAGCTACTTTAGGTAAGATTTTATTAGTGTTAAAATTTCAGAATCGCGATTTTTTTATTTAAACTAAAAACTGTGTTTACTCATCCGATATATTATTTTTAAAAAAAAGAAATTTAGAATTATTAATACGTACAGCAAAATTAGGTTTTGCTTGATTGATATTTGTTTCTGCTTGGTTTTTAAATCTAATTAATCTGACCAACATTGAATTAAAATAACTTTGGATAAATTTTTTCACTGAAAAATTTTAATAATATTTTTCACTGAACTATTTTAATATTTTACTCTGAAATATTTTTATAGTATTTGATAATAATAATATAGAATTTTTTGATTATCTATGCAGTTTTTCTTTCTAACAAATTACTAATGAAAAATTTTTCCCGTCCAATGGAGAAAAAAAAAAAAAAAAAAAAAAAATACATTTCAAGTTTTAAAAACATATAAAATTGAAATATTAGTTTTTTTTATTTCTTTCTTTTAATCTTCAACATTTCAGGCTTCGATTTGGGCAAAATGTAATTAGCTACAAAATATTTAAAAGTAAAGCTTTTACTTCAGATTTCTCGTTCATTTTAAATTAAAAAGAAAAAAAAGAAAATATAAGAGAAAGTGTGCTTTAAAGACCCTTCTTTCAGCATTATTTAAACAAATTTGCTCACACACAAAACATTCACAAACACTTTTTCTATAAAATTTTATGTCTTGACGTCATCAAATTTAACAATGTTTCAATCTTGTAAAAATTGAACCAAAGTTTTAATGCTCGTATTTTATTTCATTAACATCATTTACTATGAAATATTTTCAATATAAGCTTCAGTTACACTTAATTTTTACAGCTTACTATTATTTATTTAAAAATAAAATAAATAAAATTTATTATGAATAATAGTTTTTCAAATTGCAGTTTTAAACCTGTGTTTATTTGATAAAAAACACGTGATAAAATTGTATTGATAAAATTAGCAGTATTAAACGTGTGTTTATTTGATAACCACGTGTAAAACTTTTATTGATAAAATTTTGTTTCTAAAAATTAATGAAAATTTGTTTATAAAAATTAATAAAAGTTAATGAAATTTGATCGATATGTCTGCCATAACTTCTAAGGCAATTCCTAATGAAAGTATATAAATTGAAATAAAATTTCAATCTCACAATCAAAATTGTATGAGATAATGTATTTTTATAATCCTTTAAAAGATATCTTCAGTTTCTTTAAAGTTTATAAGAAAGAACAATACACAATTTCCGATTAAAACTGCAAGAAGAATGAACTTCCTTTCTTTTTCATTAAGAGAAACTTCCTTTTTGTGACATTAAAATGTAAAAAATTAAATATCAAAAAATGTAACGAAATCAAATGTCAAAATGAAATCAAATGTCCAATCTCTTTAAAATTAAAATTTGAGTTATATTTTATCAAATTTGAATTGAGATATAATGTATTTTTTAGAATGCATACTTTAAAATAAATCTACAGTTCCTTTTAACAAAATATAGATTAATATTAAAAATCGTAGACATGAAAAACATAGAGACGCCGTTTTATTCCAAACATAATTTATATTATTCTTTAATTTATAAAAAAGCAAACCAATAACGGTTACTTCCAAGTCTATAAGCATTTTTAAAGCAGATAAGCTTTAGAAATAAAAAAAATATGTAATACATTTTTTTCCTTTTGTTATAAGAAGAAATCTTTTACTTATATTGTTCTGAAGCAAATATCTTCGAGAATAAATAATGTTCTTTATTTTGACATTTCAAAAACGATATTTTGAAATTTTGAAATCAGTTTATTTTGACACACCGTTTTTTTCCGCTTCTTGCACATTATCAACAAGATGATGTATGATTCGAGTCAAAAATTGAAAACTCAGCAAATGTTGGAGAAGATAAATGAAAAAGTTTAAATTTCACTGACCAACGGAAATAAAAGAGGAAATATGAAGATGTCAAAGATATTTATGTAGCTTTTCGGCGGCTTTCTTACGTCAAAATGACTATTTTTTGACTGTGATCATATTTTTTCTTTTCCCCTCAACCCCTCCCATTTTATTAATATTTTCATTGCCGATCATTTGTCATATATTTTTCCCCTTTGAAAACAACATATTCTTTTTTAAAAAAATGTTCGAAAAATCCATTTATCTTTTTTTCATATTTCCACGTCATACAGCATGTATTGGAGAAAAGTAAAAATGATTTGACGATTGTAGACATGCATAAAAAGAAAAACTCAAATAGAAAAAAAAAAATTCCATAAACATTATTTTATGCCAATAGATTTTCCTTTCTTTAAATTTAAGCTCGTTTCTGATAAAAAAGAAAATGTATTCTTCGGCAGGTGGCTAAAATTGTAGCTTAGTAACTCACTTCAGTTTATTCGAGTGCAATTGCATTGCCAGATACCAAAATAAAAAACCGCTTTGCAGACGATATTTTTTTCCGCTTGTCAAGTATTTATTTAAATTCCGTGTTTGAAACGACTTGTTGAAGTGCGATACACGAAAAAGTAAATTCCACTTTATGCATTTTAAAGCCCTTTCTTTTTCTTTATTTCTTTTTGCATCTATTTTTTCTGTTTCTTTGAAATAGAATATCTGTTTTTATTTGCCTCACCCAGTAGACTTTTACTTATTCAGGGTTCTGCTGTCGTTTTGCTAGAGTATTTTTACGCTATGCATCATACATAAGAGTTTTATTTCGACAAACTAAACGTTTTTTCAACATTTTTTTCTTCAATAAAGAGTATTGTTTACTGCATTTAAATTTAAAAGTATTCGATTTTATAGCGAAGTATTTCGCATGGCTGAATCTGATAAGTTTTATCAAAAGTAAATGTATTTTATATTAGTTGAAATTTTTTCTATTTTTTGGCACTTTTGTCGTTACCTTTTTTATTTATTTATTTATTTTATTTTTTTTTGAATTTTGAATTCAGTTTTTTGAATGGATTTTTTTAGTTTTCTAGATTTAAAATATAAAATAGGGAAATGTGAATAATTTACAATAATATATAAACATATATAATAAATAAGCTAACAAGAACTATATTTATGATTAATAATGTCACACATTTAATATAAAAGTACATTAATAATTATTATTGTAATAACAATTACTGTAACAATAATTGTTATAATATTTATCACTAAAATTATTATCATTATTAACTTAAATCATTTTCACCTATCAAATATTAAATATATTGTTAAATAAAAAATTATAATATAATAGCTTTATTTAATTAATGTAATAACACTTGAAATAGCATTGTTAAAAAATTGCAATTAAGATAAAATAAATTAAACTAAAATTATACAATTTCATATAAATTAGTTTTTTTTAAAATGTACTTTCACTTTATATGTAACTTATATCTATCTTTATTGACAAAGCAGCTCTTTGCAAGACAAGATTTTTTTAGAATATTTTTTCATTCCCTTTTCTTCTATATTAAAAAAAATGACTTTTCAAACAATGATAAATATAATTAACACTTTAAAACAATGCAAAAATTATATAAATACTTTTAATATTATTATTGTTATTATTTAGTATAAAAGCTTTTTGAACCATCCGAGGAAAAATAAAAAAACGTTCTTTTATTAGTTTCACTCGCAAAAATACTTCGCAAATAAACGATAAAGTAAATTGGCGCATGTTTTTACTAAAATAAATTTTGAAAGAATTTTCGAGATGTATATCGTAATGCAATTTCGTCATTTCATATATACACCGGTTTAAAACAAAAAATCTATTATATTTAAAACCAAATATATTTTCAATTGGTGTAAAGTTAGAAAGATTATGCTTTTATCAATCGTGACATCATCTGCTTTTTCATTTGTTTTTGGTTCCTTGGAGCAGCTTTTGGCGGGAACTACTTGCTGTCTTCTTAAATCCGATTTGGTTAGGGAATTATTTCCCTTTCTTTTTCCCTAAGGTTACTGTTTTAATATATCCCAACGTTTTGAAAAGAAAAAAAAAAGCAGGATGTTTACGATTTTTGTTAACTTAAAATGTATGTTCATACACAAAAAAAGATGTAGTCTTATATTTAAAATACAATTTTCTATAATGCATTAACTTAATTTTTTATTTTTTTTATTATTATTCAAAAATTTTATTTTTTAAAAAATTAAGCTTTTTAAAATAATTTGAATATTGTTTTATATTATAATAAATTGTTTTTTAAAATAGTTAAATTTGGCTTTTTTTTTATTTCAGATAATCTTGAAAACCAGCTAAAACTGAAAATGGGATTGAAAAGTAGGATTTAGTTTTTTTTTTTTTTTTTTTTTTCATCACTATGCATTTGCATTTTTTTTTTGCTGTTTGAACATAACATTTTTATTTCTCCTTCTATATCCTTTCTTTATTTGCAAATCATGAAACTTCAACAAAGTTTTCTTCATTAATCCAAATCGAAGTTTAACGTTACAGGAGGCACAAACAATTGGAACTTTCTATTTTCAACTTACATGAGTTAATGAACATTTTTTATGCCCATAATTATTCACTATCAGAAAATTTACATCTGAATATTCACTTTTTTTCTTAAGCTCTGTATTATTTAATTGTCATTTCCATATATTTATATTGTCTATCAATATATTTATAATAACCATATTTTTATATTGGCAATTCTTATTTTATTCTAACCAAGTATCAATATTTTTTCGAAAAACATAATAAACTTGTGTTAAGTTGGTACTGTTGTTTATATTTTTTTAATAAAGCTTCATTGAAAATTTTAATACTAATAATTGTAATATAGGCTAATTTTTTAAATAAATGGTTACTATTTACTGTGTATTGGGAAGTAATAACAGTAGGATTAATTTAATTTTGTTTATTTAGTTTATATTAGTTTTAATAAGAAGTATTTCAAATAACTACAAAGCGAGATATTATTTATATTTGAAAGCGACCAATCGAATTTTATTTAAACGAAATTTTACCTAGTTAAAACAGTTTTTGTTATGATTATATGAATGAAATAAATTAGATTAAAGAGATGATAACTTATACTTTAATTTCACTCAATTCAAGAAGTCATTTTGAAGTAAATAATTGAAAATATTATTGTCCTATGCTAAATGAAATATTTTTAAAATATATAAATTTTGCAATAGGATATTTTGTATGTTTTCATTTCAAAAATTGCTAATTAATTCAGATGTTTTGCTAATTAATTGTTAAACATCCTCCGCATTACGCGTTATTTTCGAAAGCATAATCATTTCCAACATTATTTCAATGACAAATTCAATCAAAATAAAATTCCACCTCAAACAAATCCCATTTTGTTTCGTTTAGCATGTTTTGAGAAATTGAGTAAATAATGTTAAGTTTGCTGAAGAAATGAGTTTTCTTGGCGTAAAACATTGGCGGGAAGTTAAGATAAAAAAATGTCGGTATTTTATAATCATAAAGACGAATTGCACGAAGGAAAGAGTTTTAAATGTGTTCCAACGTTCTTCATAATTTGATTTTCTTCTTAAAATGAGCGAAAATTTCCAAGAAGATCTAAAGTACTGGATGTCTGTCTTACGATTAACGCAAACAACTTAAAAGAGGGGGGAACGCGGCGTGCCACTCGGGTTAGAAGATTAAAAATTCCAACATTTTTTTTTTTCCCCTTCTATTTTTTTTCGTTCATTTTACTGTTAAGCCACCTTTACCAAAATCAAAGATGTCGAAGACTCTAAAACCTGCAAATTAAATTGAGTTTTAGGCGGTTTAGATTAAAAATAAAAAAAAAACATAATCTTAAAAGTTGATTTGTGGCTTTTTCTTTTAGTTGCGAATTTCGGTAAATGTTTGTTGAATTTATAAAATTCTTATTACGTATTAAAAAGGTTACATATTGTTAATAAATTGCATTATTTAACGCTCAGAAAAAACTTTAAAAAAAAAAAAAATAGTTAACAATTTATTTTTTTATTAAATTTTAATTTAGGGTTTCACCATTGGCAACTACCGTTTTGGCGTTAGATAAAAAATTAAAATAGTTTATATGATTTTTGTGATTATCTTTATTTTTTTCTTTTATTTATACTACTTATTATCAGAAAACCATGATAGTGGTACGTTGAGGAACCGTAATAATGGTATCTTGAACCCAGAATACGGTGCAAATTTGGTGCAATCTTAATAAGGTGTTTAATTAAACCATATTCCTATTCAATTTGAATCAGAATATCGTGTAATATAGTATAAGAAGCATCATAATGTTGTTTGACTTAGCACCATGAAGTTAATCAGGTTTAACACACTCCTAAATTTCTATCAATTTAAAAATAGTTCTGTGTGTTGGACTCTCATCAATAATATTATTTTCATCAAATTAAAACATTAACTAACACTCCAAACTGATTAAAATGCTAAGATTAAACAAGATAAATGTCTTTTGGAGGGTGCAGTCCTATGTATTTATAGATTGTTGGAATGATTACAAAAATGTTGAGTTGTCATAAGAGGTTTGAAGAAGTTAATGCTGCTTCAAAGAAACCGTTTGGCGAACCAACGTGTTTTAGATAAATTTTACTTATTTATAGTAACATCTCGAACTGTCCCATGATAACTTTTTATTCTAGTGCGTACGAAAACTCTGTCGTTTGTCTGGAATAAGTCAACCTTATCAACTCACTTGGACGTTGATTTTGATGTGTGGAATTTAGAATAGAATTAAAGAGAACTGCTCCATATTTCAGAAAAATTCTTGTGGATTACTCCTTTAGTGTGTCATAAAAATATGAACGAAGAAAAAAACTCGCTTAAAAGATATTATTTTAGTTCTTAGATATTAAAGTACTCTATAGAAATATATATGAGTAGCTAAAAAACTTTCTTCAACTTATGATTGATGAAAATTTGATTGTTTTTACTGTAAAATGAGTTATGATTTACAGATTCTATTCAGATTGTTTTAAGGCAAAGAGAAATTTATATTGGCAGTAATGAAAGTTTTTTTTTTTTTTTTTTTTTTTTTGCTATAATAAACGAAATTTTGTTTTTGGTTAAAAAAAAATAAGGATGGTTTGCTAACATGTGATATGCTTTTTAAAATAAAAAATGAAATGCTATTTTTTGAAGAAAGTTTAATGGAGGAAAAGATATTCTAAATAAATATGTTTTAATTTTAATTTTTTTTTCTTGGCGAGAAATAAAAAACGAAGTTAATAAAGAGAAGGATCATTTTATGACTTTTAAATTTCGATTAAAAAAAGTTAGTCGTATCAAATTCTATTCTAACTAGTAGAAGACAAAGAACCCACTATACAGAATAAACTAAAGGCATTTTATTTCTTCAATAAAATAAATCTAAATTCAATATTTTTTTCTACTACTTAGTGTTGTGAATTCATTATGAAATCAAGGCAATTCTACTAAATTAAATTCATTCAATTTCAATATATTCTTGTTTTTTTTGTGACGAGATGTTTTTCATTGATGAGAGAATATAAAATAAATCTAATTAACAGGAGAATGATTCCATGAATTTTAGATTCTCTGTGAAAAAGGAATTTTTGGCTACAAATTATGCTCAAATTATTAGAAGACAAAGGGCATACTACACAAAATATATTTAAAGGCAATTTATTTTATCTATTTATTTATTTTTTTTTGTAAAAATAAACCTAAAATCAATATTTCCCCTACTACAAAGCTGAAGTCAGTATAAAATCAAATTTCATCAGATGCAATTTTATTGAATTTAATGTTTTCTTTTAGGAGTTAAGATCCATCCTTGTTTTTCATGACGGGAGATTATAAAATGAATCCAATAAACAGGAGAATCATTCCACGACTTTTAGAATCTCAGTAAAAAAAAAATAATTTTTGGCAACTAATTCTACTCAAATTGTTAGAAGTTCAAGGACATACATAATGTACCTGAAGCAATTTTATTTTTGTTTGTTTATTTATTTATTTATTTTTGTTAAAATTAAATCTAAAATCAATATCTTCCCCTAATACTAAAATAATGTGAAATCAGTATAAAATCAAATGCAATTTTACGGAATTTAATGTATTCAGTTAAAAGTTAAGAACCATTCCTTGTTTTTCATGACGTGAGAATAAACAATGAATCTAATAAACAGAGGAATCATTCCATGACTTTTAGATTCACAATAAAAAGAGAGAAGGCGTGAGATTAGAAAACCACCCTCTTTCCTCATGCATGAAAAAGACAGAACTCTTTAGCTGTTTAGTGGTGAAACATGATGGATAACCATATATATCCCCCAACATCCCAAAACACTCCCATATATGCGATATCCTTTTTTTTTCACCCATAGAGGCTTCTACTACGCCCCGGAATAAGATAAGGCTTTGGCGTCTTTGGCTCCCTTTCAATCATTTAGGAAAGAGGAGAGAGTAACTGTCTTGACAACTGAAGCTTCTATGTTATGCCTTTGCCATCCAATAAGGCATTGTTGGCTGGATGGTGTAGGTAAGATATCTTACCTAACACCAGATTTTTTTATTTATTTTTTTAAATATAAAGTTGGTTCTCAATCCAGAGAGAGAGAGCTTTATCTGGAACTGCAGATACAATTACTTGAAACAAAACAGGATGGCAATGGATAATGTACGGAGAGGATAAGAGAAATAAAAAGATTCAGAATATTTGTTTCTGATTTGTTGTAAAATCACTGATGGTTTTTTAAAATACGTTTATGAAATTATTTCTTAGAATGGTAAGTAGCATCAATCGCATGAAATAGTTAGTTCAGTTATTTATGGCAATTTTCCCCCCAAATTTTTATGGAGTTTTGTGAGCCATTGTTAGTGGGATATAAATCGACCATATTAGAAGGGGGGGGGGAAGTGCAGTTTAAAATCTATAAAGAGCCAGATAGTGTAAAGTTCATAAAAAAGGCCCGGGGCATAGCCTGGTTGGAAATGCACTTCACCCATGTCCAAGAGAACGTATGTTCGATTCCTGCTAGTCGAAGACTCCCCGAGCAGTAAATGGCGACTGATGCGCGTTAAATCTGTCGAGTCACTAAGTTCCCCGTGTTCCCATTAGAAATCTTCTGGGGATATTGATCCGGGAGTTTCCTTGTCTTCTGGATTGGTTCAAAACTACAAGGCTACGGAGTTGAACATTAGTAGTCGTAAGCTAAAAATTGGGTCGGCTGTTCAATAACGGTTATTAAATAAAATTAAAAGAAAAATAATAATAAAAAAAATTTATAAAAAATAAACCTGATGAACTGGACAACTCATATATTTAGAATAGATAATTCAACACTTAAAAAAAAAAAAAAAAATTGTACCCAGGGTTGAGATGGATGGAGCTAGTGGAAACCGACTTCTTGGCTATTCAGGAAAGAAACTGGCTGGCGCTCAAGTGTCAAAAATAGAGTACAGTGGAGCAGAATTCAGAAACAGACTCTGGCTCACTCTGGACTATCTAGCCAAATATGATGACAAATTCTGTACTAGTACTTAGTTTAATTACTATCATCAGTTACCGAATTCCCATAGCGGTTCAGAAGAAATACGTTCCCTTTTTACTAATAATTCATTAAAACAATTGATTTAGCCATAGATTTTGCTTTGATTAGTTACGTGAGGGTAAACTCACAGCTAAAAGAATTGATGTTTGATTTATAGATTCTTTAAAATTATTTTTAGAACTAAAATCTTTACAGGAGTATATAAGAAACATTCTTTTGACCAGCGCACATTCAAAAGTGGATCTAAATTGAAGACCTCCTTTCAATAAGTTGAAAACATTACGGCAATAACTTCAAACTAGCAATTTTCTTTCTTACTGTTTAACGTTTTAACATTTGATGTCTGAAGTACTAGCACAAAAATTCAACTGAAAAACAAACAGATCTCTGCTAAGCAGAGTTAATTTCATTTATAAAACTAATTTTTCAAAACTTGTCGTATGCAAACGATCTCTATTACTATGTTGAAAATGAAACGATCTTTTTTCCTATGTAGAATATGTTAAAAACGAAACGAACGTTGTTTTACGAAAATTTATTGATTCTTACGTTTTTGTACTGCGAATAAGTATTTACGAACAGCATTTTTACACGAGAATGTTTTTTTTTTCCTACCTTGAATTTATACCATGAATATGCATTTACTAACCGCAAATCTTATTAACTGCGCCATACAATTTTATGTCCAAACAGGAAAATTCGAATCGTGCAAATTGATATTTGCTAAGCAGAGTTTATTTCATTTAAAAATCTCATTTTTCAAAAGTTGTCAAATGCAAACGAGAGTGTCTTTTTTCCCCCTCTTTATGTTGAATTTGTACCACAAATATGAAAGATTATGGATGTTAAAATCCCACAGATGTCCAAATGAAGCACCGTGTGCATCAGTTCTCCAAACTGAAAGAAATCTCCTCCCATTCCTCGGGGTATTGAGTTATTTGCTTAGTCAGGGCTGACCCAGTCAGCCCCAAAATTCACTTGGCAAAAAGATTTAGTCCTGGAAAGAAAAAAATAGTAAAATCTATTGTAGAAGAAATTTAACAAAATTACCCACCCCTTTCGAATGAATGTAGAGAGGCACCAAAGGGGTGTGTAAGGGCTGCAAAGGGGTGTACGTGGAACGTTTTTATTTATTTAATTCATCATTTTCACCCGCAAGAGAAAGGATGGAATATGTAGAAAAAAATGTTCCATGCACGTATTGCGTTTAGAAAAAAAATTGAAGAAAAAATCGTCAGATATGAAGAATGGAGTTATAATTCCATTCTAGGTCGGGTTGTTTTGGCGTTGGGTGGAAAAATTTACAACCACAAAAGAATCATTAGAGGTGCCTTTTCCACGTGAAAAAGAGTTAAAAATGAATTTTTAAATTTGTCTAAAAATTAATCAATCAACCCTTGTGCCTCCTGTTCAAGTGACAGTCACATTTGCATCCGTGCCATGTTCTTGCTATAGCTAAAAATTATTATAGTACATTTGTTTACGTATATAATACAATTATTAATCTTTTTAAACACAATTAGTGACATATGCTTTATGAGTGAAATTTATTATGTTTGGCTACATAAAGACAAGGATTTATATGCATATTTATAAAAAGAGCTTAGGGCGATATAGTGGTAAGCCACGCTTTTCCAAAGGTTTCGTTTTATATCAAACTGTACCTTAGTAATTTCTATACGGGTACTTTATATGTTGCGAAAGATTTTGGCTCAACAACTGTAGAATAGTCAGAAGCATCTCATTTTTCTTAAAAATAGCATTTATTATTATTATTATTATTATTTTTTTTTAAGTTATAATAAAAATGCTATTCTGAATTGTGGAAATCGGCAAAGCTATATTATCTTAAGCTTCTTTATATTGTAAACAATGATTCCCCTTAATATGTGAGACCTAAAATTATTATTTTCTTCTATTTGAAACAAACACTGACGAATCGCATACGTCATTATGTTACTAATAAGTTTTAAAAACTTTTTTATATTTCTACCAGAAATGAAGGTTCTCTGAAATGTTGCCATTAATAAAAATAATGAAAAAATAATCTTATAATCAGACGATAATAAAGAAAAAAAATCTCTAGTCGTTCAAACGCCCTCTTCTACTGTTCATTAACTAATTAAATAAAATCGAATGCTTTATCATCTAAATTAGTAACAGAATATATTCATTCAATTTCAATTCGCGCATAGTTTATGAAATGAATTTATATCTTTTTGCATTTTATGGTATTTTTACATTCAATATTTGAATAATTTGGAGTTTCAGTTTATAGAATTTTAAATAAAATTGCAATACATTTGAGTATTTTATTATCTTTTAATACTATATTCCGACTTTTTTTTTTTTTTTTTTTTTTTTTTTGCTGATTTATAAAATTTTATAATCTCCTATAATTTTATTGAAGAGGTTTAGGAACAAAATCTCTCGAAGAGTTTCTTATTATTTAAAAAAAATAATAAAATACTCTCTTTAAATTTTAATTTGTGCATTAAACGAACATTTTTTCCCTCCAGCATCTGTTTTACCATATTTTTTTTTAATCAAGTTTATAAAATTCTGTAGCTTAATTAGTATAAAAGAAAGTTATATATCATTTAGAACATACATATTAATATTTTACTTTAATTTGCTTTCAAGAATTTGAAAAAATATATAGATTTTGGAAACTTATCTGCCTAAAAAATAAAAAAGGACATTTAATTTTCTTTTAAAAAAAATTTCTAAGTACCGATGCAAGAAAACATTGTAGAATTTTTTTTTTTTTAATTATATTTTCATTCAAAATGAATAAAAAATTGAATTTAAAAGCACAATATTTTTCGCTGCGTTAAAAATTAGAAACTCCTATTTTTATAGTTTTAAAAAAACATTTTGAACTGTATCAAGAAGACTTTTAATACATAGTTCATAAATAAAACAACAAAACTGAAAAAAAAAATATGAACAATGCAATAATCTATTTAAGTACTAAACATTCAAATATGATTTAATATTACAGTATTTTTTAAAGTTCACTCATAAAAAAATATTTCAAAAGCACCTGTTTTTCCCTTAAAGGAAAGGACAGAAAAAAATTTTAAAGATAAAAAAAAAAGGCTTTATATTTCTTCTTTGATCCATATTTGAATCATTCATTTAGTAAACGGAAGAAAAAAAAATCTCAATGCTTACACATACGGATAAACCTGAAAAAAAGGGAACGATAAAAGAAAAATTCGAATAGAAGCTTCTGGAACTACCTGATATGGACCACATACCTCCTACCCCAAAGTTCTATCTGCTATAACTTTTATTTTTTGGAAGTTATATCTTATATTTTTTCCTTTAGACCAGATAAAGGTAAAGCAGCAGAATTCATACCATGTAAAGCTTATGAGAAACTGGCACATGGCGTAGGAGTGTTGGGAAAAAAAAAGCGCATTGGACAAGAGAGGCGGGGAAGGGGAGCTGGCAGATGTCATCGTGGGGGGTGTAGGTGGCCCCCTGACTCAATGTGACATTGATGAATGGGGGGTCGCTCTCTTGGTGTGTTTGGTTTTCTTCTACTAGTTTCATAGAAAAGCAAGAGTGAAGCCCGTTATATCATCGGACCTGCCAACGAATAAAAAAAAATTGAATGCAATATTATTGAAGTGAAGTGAAATAGGCTGCGTTTTCTGATGGTGCATGAAACAGGAATGGGACAATGCGGAAATAAAAGTGATAGCAGTCAAAAGCGAGCATTGTATTCTAAGATATGAATAAAAATGTAAAATAGAAGAAGTCGTTTGAAAGATTTCGATTTGAAGACATCTTTTTTTATGATCGTCTGATTTTAAGATTAATTTTATTTATTTTATTAATATGAAAATTTTTGGAGATTCGTCAGTTTTGGTTGAAATCAGGTAGAAAGCGAAATCAGAATTTTGAATAATCAATGCTAGGTATAGCATACTTTGCAGCAAAAATTGTTCATTTTTTCCTAAAAGTTCAACAGATTCTCAGGTTGAGCAATGTTTTTGGAGTTTCTCAACAAAATATTTGGGTTTAAAATTTTTACTTTTTATGAACAGATAATTTAACCAATTATTTTGTTAATTTTGAGAAGATGTATAGTTGTAAGGCAGTTGGATAAAGAGTGCTGTTTGATCCCCAATAAAATTCTGAAGTACCTATCCGAAAATATCTAACCTAGCTTCGTGATTTTAGGAGACATTTTTCTTAATTTTGGAAATCTTCGTAAAACTGTTAATAAAGGGTTGAATCCATTGCTCATCGTGATTTATAAAAATCTTTGAAAGAAGCCTGATACGTTACTTAAATCTTATATGATTTCGCTATAAACAGATGTGGTCTTAATTTGTACGCACATATATCATAATATACGTGCCAGTTTTTGATTGATGACCAGTGCGCATTCTATGTGAGCAATAATTTCAAATGAAAATATTTGTGTATGCCCTCCTCTGCCATGATGCGAATTGGAACTTTATAAGCTCTTTAATTTTTCTAAACTATTACTCGTATTCTTTGATTTGCTCATACATTGTTTGTTCTATTCATTCTTTATAACAAATAAATATGAACACTTATCATATACACTCTTTTTGTAAGAAATATTTAATGATTTCAAATCACAATAATATCATCATTAAAATAATAGGTACTATTAATATTTTTCACGTGCAACACGTTTTTAAATATTTCCTAAATTTTATTACGTTTACATTTGCTAGCATTTTTCACAGTTTATAAGTCCAGTGTGGAGTTATTTTTCTCACCATTTGTATTTTCTTTTTTTTCCAGTTTTATATCAAAAACGATTGAAAAAAGAAAAACGAACTCGCAGGAGGGTTCAAGAGCAACTTGAAGCAGAAGTCAAAAAGCGAGCACAATACGAAGAAGCACTAAGAAGTAATTCTGCGGAAACGCTTCGTCTACTGAACGGTATTATTTAGTTTTATTTATGTTCTATTAAAAAAGAACATCTACATTATCTGTTCTGTTACCAGAATTATTCGCTTACATGTATCAAATTAAATCTGAATTAAATCACGTGTTTAAACATATTCGCCTCACTTCTTCTCGAATAGCAAGTGTTATTGTAAATGAGGAAGAAAACAAATCATTTGATTTTATTTTTTTTTTAAGCCTTACCAAATTCAGACAGCAAAAATAGCCAAGTTAAGAAAAAATTTTCTACACACATACCATTCCAGTAAACAATTATGTGCAATCATAGGTTAAATAATAACATTCTAGAACATTTCTTTGCCGAATAATTCAGTATTTGATGTTTTGACATCAATTAGGATTTATTGTCCCTACTAAAACCAAAAAACATGAATTATACTGCCTTAATACCGCTGGGAAAAATAGCAATGCACAGTCAATTTGCTAGTCTTGCAAAATATACATGTGATATTTCACCAACTGACATGCACATTGGCGAGTAATCGAATGGGCGCCAATGCACGTATTTAAAATTTCATGAATGCCGTAAAAACGTTCTCAAAACCTGTTACGTATCCAATCGAAATTGAGAGCAAGATGAAATATACACTTCGTATTATAGATCAGTAGAAAAGGGGTTATAGAGTATCTTTTTTTTTTTTCCTCGTCTGCTTTTTGCATTAAAGAGTTACACCGCAGTTGGCGCGAGTCTTACAGGCATTAAATTGTTAATGTGGACATTGAAAGAGGGGAAGTGCTGCTGAGTAACGTTCGAAAAAAAATTCGAAGGTAAGCAGTCCTCCCTCCGATAGAAGCTTTTAGAAAGTGGCTCAACGGAGAGATATAAAGTAATGATAGCATAGTTATTGCTACGGAAAACAAGGCTCAAAATACGTCAGTACAAACTGAAAAAGATGCAGATGAAGTGTTGGGTTGCTATAGAGTTCGATGTCGCCAAATCGCCAAATATATTTGATTACCAATGGCTAAAAGATAAAATTCAATAGATAGATAACTTTAAAATTTGTCTCAGTTGTAAAAATGCAATGTTCCTTTTTCTTAATTTAAAAATAAAAATTTAGTCTAAATAAATTGAATAGTATTTTATTGCCACCGTATCAGTTTTAAAATAATGATAAAAGTCTTTCTACCAGAATTAAGATAAATTCCTAGGATAATGCTTTTTATATGAAAATTACAAGTGATAAGATTATTAAAAAAAACAACATATTCTTGAAAATTTTCAAGAGTTTTTATTCAGGTTGTTTTAGATTTGAAAAATATAATATCAGAATAAATAATATTTTTCAACTCTAATTCATATTTAAAACAGTATGCTTCATTGACATAAATTTTAAAATTTCAAGCATCTAAAAACTTTGCATATTGTTCAAGTAATTTGGTTTCATTATTTAATCAGAAAATTCTTTATAAAAAAAAAAAAAAAAAAAAAAAACGAAATATGAAAGCTTCAACCTTAAGCAAAATATAATGTATTCTAAACAACACATAAACGTTTTTGTGTTATAAAAAGTTTCAAAAAATTTAAATATTTGACCGAATTATGCCGACAAAAACATTTAAGTAAAATACATTTAAATAAAATGTATTTAAATATGTTTTACTTTAACAATATTTTTAAAAACAATTTTTTTTTTTAAATATTGTTTTTAAATATTGTTTTAAATATTGTTATTAAGTATTAAAAATTCAATAAGCAAATAAATAAGAAGCAATTATTAATTAAAGTGTAAATTAAAATATATTTTAAATAAAATACATGTTTTAAATAAAATACATGTTTTAAATAAACTACATTTATCAAAACTTTTTTTTATTACATGAGTTTCATTTATTTAAAATACAAATCGAATTTTAAATAATACGAATCAATTTTTTAATTTTTTCCTTTTTCTAATGCAATTTTATTTAACTTATAATTTTATTCTAGAATTCGTGAAATAAATATTATGTTTTAGTTTTTTCAGGCGATAAGTCGCCAAAGTAGACCAATTCAATTTCAACTTTCCGAGCCAAGCTATTCTTTGTTTACAAATGGACCACTTTTGAAAAAATTTGCGAGTGCTTTACTCAAAGCCCCACGTGATCTTCATCCCACCCACCCTATTTTGTTCGAAACATTTTACAAATGCATGAATTTCAGGAAAACGATTTCCATAATATCTCGTTGTCTTCGTCTTAGCCATTAGAACTCCGATTTCGAACAAAAAAAAATACATTCTCTCCATTTTCAGGTGGATCGAAAATTCGAGAACCTTTAACAAGCGTTTTATATTTTTCATTTTCGAACCTATAGATAATGCATATGCATCTGAAAAAGGTTTTTTAAGTTTCTTTTCTGCTGTCTCTTGCGATAACTATTTCGTCTCTCTAAATGAAGATTGATAGCAACTTTGAAATTAGATTTATTCCGTCAGATGCAGATCTTAGCCATTTTTTGTATGTTTGATGCGTTGTCTGGGAAGTGGAATAGCTAATAGCACCACTCAAACAAATCGAATTTCGTTTGTATAACTAATGTTAAGACACTATACCAGGCAAACCAGACAAATTTTAGTTATTCATACTTTTGAATATGGTTAAAGTTGCTTTTATTATTCATAAAAATTTATTGCATCGTTTGGTTTTTTTATGGTTTTACTTTATTCCAATTTTTACTTTACTAAAAGCTTTAACGGTTCTGACATTAAAAAAAAAGTTTTTTTTTCACTGTATTTTATGTATATATATTATTGCAAAATATTATTTGTAAATATATTTAGAGAAAATTGATCACATAGTGTACACCGGAAAACTTTTTCATATGGGATGCTTTCTTGATTTTGATAAACTTTTATTTTTTCGGCAACTGCCTGTGTTCATAGAAATTTTATTCTGTCAAATTTCTGAAAAATTATTATGGACTTATTATCGATAAAATGTTGTTTCTTTTCCGGCAAAATAATCTTCCACACAAACAAAATTAAATATTTAACCTTATAATTAAATTTTCATTACTTCAATCGAGTAAAACCTCTATTATTTATCACTTATTTAACAACTTCAAATTAATTTTCGAATAAGACTTCAAAATTATTTTGTAATTTTGTGACAAAATATATAAGTTAAAAATTGATTTTTTTAAATAGTTTATAATATACCAATAAGTTCTTGATGAAACAATGAAATACTTTAAAATATAATTCCAATTTAAACCAATTAAATAAATAATTATTTCAATAATTTGTGTTAAATGCATAAAAGTTTGTTGTTATAATTATAAAGTAACTTCAAGCAAATATGTTATTTGAATATAGCATATTCTAAAATTTCTTATTTTATTAACCAACTCAATACAAATAAAATTAAATATATATCTTTTAATAATAACATTAATTGAATAATTTATATCAAAATGAATTAGTGTTAGCCAAAAATTAAAGTTCAATCTTAAAAATAACTCATGTGTTATTATCAAAAGAAATTGATTGAATTAAATTATAGTCTTACAATAAATTAGTTGAGACAGCATTTGAATTTTAGGCTACATTGTAAAAAAGCTTTCCCAATATCATATAAATTTAGATAAAAAAATTTTTTTTTACCGAAATTAGTATTAGTTAGTTACAATCTTACAAATTACTTAACCGTCATTGTCATAAAAAATGATTGCATAAGAATAAAATGAACTCTTACACTAAAATAATTAAAACTTTTTTAAAATTTTAGGTTACATTGTCAATAAGCGTTCCCAATATTACAGAATTCTGTAAAAAAATGTTTTGTTGCAAACTTAAATAACTAAATTATTATTATAAAAATTTTAATTGTACGATTAGAAATTATCTTTCTCTTCCAAAAAAGATAGAATATTATCAGAATTTTCAATGCACTTTTGCAAATATTATGAACTATTATTAAAAAAAAAAAAAAATCAAAATCATTTTCTTCAAAAGTAATATTCTTGCACTAAACTAGGTTGAACAGTGTGACAATTCTAAGTTTTTCATTTTAAGTTTTGGCATTTTCAATAAACTCTACAAGTATTGAGTAGCTATAACTCTTTTTTGAAATAAAGTCCAAAAGTAATAACGTTAAAGTGCCAAATGCTTAAAAACAGAATTTAAAAATATTTAGTAAAATCTTAATACTGCATGAGGCATTGCAGAAAGAAACTCTACTGAAAGAGTAATTTAATAGAAAGCAAGCAAAATAAACTTTTCAGACCCATGATTTATTACACATTTTCACATTCTCAATGCTGTCTTTTACATAAAAAATGAATTATGACTCCGAGGAATACACACTTATGCAAAAGAAGAGCAAATCAGTTGAGGAACACTGCATTAATCGAAACAAATAAAAATGCATAAAACATAACGAAAAAAATTTCCTCAACGTCTTAACGGCTTTACGAACGCATTAGAATGGCAATTTAATAACCAAGTTCATAAATAATCCACTCAAAGAAAGAATATTGAGTTACAATCTTAATTCAAATGCGGAAGATTCACTGCTTTTACGAATTGACGATGAAGTTCCAAATAAATGATATTAATCGTCAGCAACCTGTCCTCCACCGCTTGTCTCCAGGGAGTTATTTCAGTTTTCGGAGCGAATTGGGAGATTTGGAAGCCATTGTTTCTGCATTCTGTGAAGTTGATCTCATTATTCCATAAGACTTTTCCACCCTCCACAAATCTCGTTCTCCCCCCTTTATTGAGAGTCGCTCTCGTTTACGAATTCGTGTTTATTAATGCTTCTAGATTTCGTCTGAGAATTCCCCACTCACTTGAAATGGCCCCCGATACTAAAGAGAAAGGGATTGTTGTTAAAGTGCTGAATAGTTTGCTACTGAGTTGCTGGTCTCAAATGATGAAAATTTATTAAAAAATTAAAATAGTTTTCGTTTATTAATTAATCAGTTCATACAGAATTTAAAAACGATTATATAATTTTACTAAATAATATGTAAACAATAAAATAATTATAAATATAAAAAAAAATAACATTAAATCAATTACGAATAATATGTAAACAATGAAACATTTTTAAATAAATTTAAAAACCATTGAACGATTCTAAATACATATAAAAATAATATTAAAAAATCTGAATAAATCTAAAAATAATGTGAGGATTCTAAATAAATATAAAAGTAGCAAAAGAATTCTAAGAAAGGATCAAAATCATTAAAGAATTCTCTCTTTTTCGGGTAGCTGGGCACAAGCGAAAAGTCGCCAAAAAATGTAGTCCTCTGGCATCTTTTTTAAAATTTTATTTTATTTTATTTGTTCTTAAACAACAAAAAATTAAAAAAAATTTTTTTTTTAATTAAATAATTAAAAAAATTGTTGAATTTCCTTTTACCCGGCTAACTGAAAAGTACAAAGAAAACTAAATAAATATAAAAATAATAAAACAATTTGAAAAAATATAAAAAAATTTATATATTTAAATCTAAAACAATTATAGTTAAACATAAAATGAAGCTATTACATTTAAATAAAGAACAATAATATATTTATTATCAGAGTATAAATTTAAAAGGGCAGAGTATTTCTTACTGGCTAAGGCTACTGAAATTATAAAGTTGATTAAAAAAAGGAAAAATTTATAATTCATTAAGTTTATAAATAAAGCAATTAGTAATCATTAATTGAATGTTGCATACATCAATTATATCTAAACAAACATTAATAATAAATATACATTTTAAAACAGTATATCAATAAAAAATAACAATTATTTTGACCAAAAAACAATATGTATTTGACGTGGCTAATGCTTTTTACTGTTTCATTAACTAAAGAAATTAACTTATCAATAAAACTAATAAGATTCAATAATAACTTAAAATAAATAAAAAAAGAAAAAACAAATTTTAAAATATGGATAAAATTAAAACAAATCTAATATGAAATTAAATAAAAATAATAGCAATGTAAAATTAAAATAAATCCAATTGGTAAATGAAACAAAACATATCAAATGAAATATTTTGAAACTACTGAAGGCAAACTTTGATATCTTCTTTTAAAAGAAAACATGTCTTAGTGTTAAATGTTATTATCGTGTAATTTAAGCATCCAAAAACTACTAACTCGAAACTATTTATTCATCTAGCATTTTTCTTATGTTACATTCCATTTTACTGAAAATAAGTAATATAAAGTGTAAAGAAAAATGCAAATTTGATATTTTTTTTCTTCATATAAAGACTTTATTCGTTTGAGTCCATGAACATTTTTATTATGATAACATTCATTTAAATAAATGAATAAGAAATAAAACAATCAAGAAAACGTGTGAAGGTTGGTAATATGCAATAGTTAAAAAAAATAATCAAAACTATTAATCGATGAATATAATGATTATGTCGCAATTTAGAGAAATATTTTTTTAATTAAATAAACAACTTAATCATTCTTTCCTACAAAAAATATACTTTTTAATTCTGCTTCCAGTATAGACTATATGCATAAAAAAATGCATTAGTGCCAAATGCAAAAAATTTTTTTATTGACAATAAATATTCTTAAAGAGATCAAGTATTTGCCAAATCGCATTTGATTATTGCGCCCCAAAGCCAAAGTGGTCGCCACGGACTCTTTAATTTAGTCGCTGTTTGCTGGATGTCTTAAAAGGACGATGGCATTCCGCATAACCATGAAGAAGTGGTTTATGTGGGGAACAAGGACCTTAAAGTTAAGATCTGCATACCAAATCAATTCTTCATACCTAATTGGAAAATTTAATTTTCTTATAAGGCCTCTGCTAATGGCTTTCTTCTTTTGGCAGCTATGGACGCAAAAAAGTAAATAAAAAGTAACAGAAATAAAACTACAAAGACATAAAAAAAAAAGGAAAAATCCTCACCCTTTTAACTTCGAAATCGTTAAATAATGGGGCTAGAAATTTGCAACATTAATCTTTTATTTCTGCAAGAATGTTGTTTTATTTATTTGTCTTTTTTATGTGTAGTGCGTAAGTGTATGAAAATCTCTTTTATTTAATTTTTACACTCGAATGCACAACTCAGGGTAAATGAATGTGGGAGAAATATTTTGTGAGCTTGGCGAGTATTAGAAAAGCATCAATTATCATTTGGCTGCATTCAAAGGGAAATTTAATTTGGGAATATAACTCTTGAAGATGTTTTATTTGCTGCTTCTTTTTTTTTTTCTTCCCTTTTTAGGGAATTATTGTTTGATTTATGTGACTTATAAACTATCGCTGGTAGAGATTTCTTCTTGAGAGAATTTCCGATTTTAAAATCCTGAGAATTTGTTTTTAAAGTCATGTGTCTTATTTAAATTAGTAACAATCCGAATAATAACTTTAATTTTTAAATAACTTTAAAAATTTTTGAAACATTTTTGTTAACTAATACAACCTTTTCCAAGGCGTGTTTTAACATTTACAAAACCCGAGTATTTTACTAATTAAACAAATTTAAATATTATAATAAATATTATTTTACAAACTAAAATGTTATAATATAAACAAACTAAAATATTAAAATTTTTTTATTAGTATCTTTAAAGATCCACTAGAAACATTTATTTCCAAAAATTAAAGGATTTCAGAAATTTAAATTTATAAAAGTGGTTATTAGTTCTAAAAGTTATGAAACGAAACATTTACGTAAGTTTGAATGATTATTTTGAAAGCTTTAAGAATTAAAGGTTTTTTTTTATTATTAATGCAAAATTTTTCCTAACAAGTCTTGAAATTGAAAATCCTGGTTAAATTTTACAAAATTATAAATTTTTAAAGAAAATTATTTTAAAACTGATATATACATTGATATTATCTCAGTTATTTCACTATTAATACGAGGATGCTTCTTTTATATTGGTGGATTCTTAAAAAAATCAAAATTTTAAAAACATTGCTTGATATGGTAACATGCCTAATTTTTGTTATTATTATTGGTCAGAAGTTTCCTTTTACGATAAAAGCTCAAATTCCAAAAGCCTTATTTCTTATTTTTCAAGACTTCTTAAATATTTTGACATAGAAAATCTCCAGAAATATTTAAGACAAGATAAAGTTATGTGCTTAACAAGACTCCATAGTAAAAGTCTAAAGCAATCTTGGTAACCAGCAAGCTAAGTGTTTTCAAATTTGCATAAGCACAATATTTCTCTATTTTTATTATATTGTTTATAATTTTTTTAACCATCAAACATTCTCAAATATTACCATCGAATTTTCCCATAAAATCAAAACCTTTGCACATCTAAGCAGGTGAATTAAAACTTAATTTTTAGAGGAACAATTTAAGAATTATTGTTATGAAACAAAAGCGGTCTAAAATCTTGATATGGAAGCTATATTAACATACATCACATTTTTTTTTCCTTCTAAATTTTAGTCTTGTAAGCTCTAAATGCTGACATTGGGATCTTTTGCGTGTTTCATCTAATAGTATCCCATTGGTTTCTTAATTAAGTTTTCCATTTTTTTGCTTGCTTTTAACAATGGCAGCACTGTTTGAAACTTGATGCACTGCTTGTTTGCAAGAGCGTGCGAGAACTGACCGTCATTTTCATCTGTTTTAGAATCCCTTGCTCAGGAGCTGGAACGGAACGCCAGAGCGGAAGCAGAACACAAAATGCAAGGTTTGTATATACCTTTCTTTTTATCCATCCTTTTCTATCTCTTTGGAACCCCCCAAACTCCCCCCCCTAACAAAAAGAAGCATCCATCATTCGGCCTGTCTTCTTTGCGCAAACATACTCTTTGGACTTTTTTTCATTTAAAATAAAAAAAGAGAGAATCTTCGATCAAATTCAGTGAAAAATGATTCTTTATTCTGATGCAGTGGCGTGATTGGCTTGTTATTGGACGTTCGTAATGTTGGTGCGCATTAGGACATCGAGCTCACAACAAGACTCTTACATGTAGTTATCACATGAATTGATGCTGGAGAAATATTTTCTATTTATTATCTATTTTTCTATTTATTCAAAAATAATGTATTTCATAGAATAATATAAAATTTTATAGATTGTGAGAGCGCTTTTAGTATTTTTTAACATCTTAATGTTATAAGAATTTGCGTTTTTATTTAAATGACTCAGATTCAAAATATTTAAAATAAACTCGCTTAATGTATAATTAAAATTTTAATCGATACAAAGTTATTGAAAGCATTTTGTCTTTAACTTTACTTCACTGACTTGCTTTGAAGGCACAAAAGTTAACACTTTATAGGTTATGTCTTTCTAGTACTGTTACATCGAAATCTTTTTGGTTTAGAGATTGATTTATGAAAAGGAAATTTATTTATCTTATTATATCCGAAATTTTTTGATTTTCAAGAGCATTTTGTTGTTGGGAAGATTAGAGGGATTTTCAAAATTTTACCTACATGAATTTGAACTTCTGTCCTTGTAAATAGCTAAATTTAAAATTCTATCGCAACTGTCTTACGATATTCTCCTCAATATCGAACTCATTCATACTGACAATATTTTGGAACATCATGAGATGATTCATCATACAATACTAGAACATCATGAAACAATTCAGCGTACAATGTAATAGAGTGCAATGTCATGAGATGATTCATCACACAATATTTTAGAGCATCAAACACTGCCATAACTCATTATAAGACATCTCAAAATATTACAGAACATCATAAGACATCAAGCAATAATACAAAATACCATAAGATAATTTCCTACTGAAATAAAATTCTCTGAAATAGAAAGTGAAAATAATTTGAGATGCGCATTTATAATGCAAATAGAAACATAAAAAGGAAATCTCGAAGCTGTCAAACCAATAAAGTAAAACAAGCAAACTGACAGCTAAACTTTCCCAAGCAGTTTAACAAACCATTTCCACCTTCCTTAAATTGTCAATGTCCATTTTATTTCAAGTACCACTCTTTATCTAATTTGAAAAGCACTTTCTCTCATTATTAATAAAGATTTCGAGTCTCACACTTAGATGACAAATGGGGTTAGCCATGTGTACTAGGCACTTGTCGCATTGCTCATTTCAACTGTGAGCCCCCCTTGTGCCCCCTCCCTCCCATTTAAGCACTGACTAATCACCACGTCCGACTATTAAGAGAATTCGCTCTGGTCTTAAGTTATCATCCAGTCTGTTGCTCCATTTCTGGAATTTCTCGGGCTTCCTTTTCTAATAACACCCCCGCTATTTATCAAAGATTCCAGTAGGAACGCTCTTTACCAAGCATTAATTAGGGAAAACGAGAGAGAGAGAAATATTTTCTTGATGTGTTTGCCAGAAGAATTGAGTTGCCTTGCTGCTAGAGAGACGGCCTTATGCGAAACGATTAACAGAAAACTGGATTCCGAATTGAAGTGAAGTTATGTTTGATTTTTCAAAAACTTCTTTGTTTCTAAGTGACTATTTGACTTGATGAGTGGAAATGATGACTTCCGAAATGGAGAATGATTTTTGGGGAAATATTGGAGGTACTTATGAGTTGGTGTTTTATTTAATGAAGGGGGAAATTATAAGTACGTGAAAGGTTTGATTGTTTAAAAAAAAAAAAAAAACGACGACTGTCGTTTAATATGATATTGCTTTGCCTTAATGCTATTAAAACTTCGATTTTTTGTTCAATTTTATTAATTTAGAATTAATAGCTTTAATTTTGAGTAAAATAAATATAGGAGTATATACGTTTTGTTATTTATATACCTAAATAAAAATGATTAATTCTCTTAAAATTAATTCTTATTTCTTTACCTGCAATATTGTTGTTTATTTATTTGATTTTTAGCATGTATTTTAAGATGGAATATTTTATCAAGGGAAAAAAAAAAAAAAAAAAAAAAAAAACTTTAATAAACGAAAATACAAGTTTCATTTTTGGAATCTTTTCATTTAATGAAACAAAAATATCTAAATAATTCGTCGCTCGTTTGATTTAAAAGATACTAAAGCAGAGATGCCACAGACGGCTAAAAATGTAAAAAGTGCTAGAAACTAAATTTATTATTTTTTATTTATCTTTAATTAATCAATCATAACTATCACTAGGACTTACGTGTACAATTATTTATAAATAAAGCAAAAACATTCTTTGTATTCATTATTAAAATTAATCTGAAAAGATATGCTATAAAACGTTGCTAAATTTAATCTCTTTTAATAAGATTTTGAATTTCATTAGCCACCACTTTTGGCACTTGTAATCAACCATCAACCGTGACAACCCTGCTCAAGTTCAACAGAAAATAAACAAAAAAGTAATTAAAACTATTAATGAATCTGAAATATTAATTGAATGAAATCCCAATTTCCAAATTTAAACCAAATCCAAAATATTATCAAATGCATTTAATATTTTATTAAATATGGTATAAAAAAATATAATGGGGTTTATAAAATATTTCCACTTAGAAAAATCCTGATAAATATCTTACTTACAGACATTTCCTTCCTAAAAAAAAAATCAAAAAAATCAAACAATACACTTGATTTTTAGGAATAATTTTCGTAAATTTGTTTTATACTACTATAAATCTTAATTTAAAAATTCGTATCAAATTCAAAATATTTTTGCTCGGATTTTATTTTACATTTTTAAAACTTGCTTTGATTATTTTAAAGAATGATTTGGGTTGCCATTTTAATACTTCTAATACATTGTATCTTTCAAAACAAATAATATTTTATGCCAAAGTTTGGCGACAATGTCCATACTAATCAGGAAAGCTACAGAGCAGTAAATTCGATGAAAGGTCCATCCGGTTTCGACAAAAGATGTCTTGACATCGACGGATGCTTGCAGCTCTCATTGACATGACAGTTGCGCAACCAAACAGTTATGGCAAGGATCACTGAGTGTTCCCCATAATTCTGACGACACCCGAAAACTCAGTACAAAAGCTCATTAATCATACGACCGATCTGCTTTTCGTCCTCTCCCCCCCCCCTTCATGTCAGGTGATTGTTGTGTGGGTGGATTAGTGAACAAGGGGAACGATGGGCTTTTGTTTTGGGGGGTAGGTGACAGATCAGTTGATTCTTGAAAATGAATAAAACAATAGCTGATTTTAAACCTCTCATTCATAGATGCCGCGATGGCTTAAAATTGCGCTTTAAAGTAGCTATTTTATGTTTTTAGTTGTAAAAACTTAAAACTCGTGATGATTTTTGGGTATTGCCTTAGAAGCTGATTGATTAAGAATACTTTATATACATATATTTAAGATTTTTTTTAAGTAAAACGTTTCACTTTTATATTATACCAAAAATTGCATTTAAGAAAATATATAGCTCATTTGTTGTGGATGTAAAAAGTCAAGACGTATAGCTCATGACGATGTTTAGATATTACTTTCAAAGCTCAATGGATTAAGAATACTTACAATAAATTTAAGACTTTTCAATCATCAACTTTTTATTAAATGAATTTTAGAAATATTAAATCATTTCCTTAAAATAGAACTTAAAAATAGGCTAGTGTTACATCAATACTATTAATAAAAATAAAAATGCTATTAATGCATCTTAACTAAAGACCTATTCATTACCGATGATCGATTCATAAATTTACTCTTTTTTTACGCATAAAGGCATGATATACATTTTTTAACCCTTTTCGGTCGTATATTAATGATACCCAATAAGAATTGGAAACTGAAGAATTGGGAATTGGAGAAGAAGGAATTGGTGACCAAGGAATACAACACTACTGGCATAACAATAAAATTAAAAATAAATTTATCTTTAAGAATAATTATTTTCAAAACTTACATAAAACAGTTCATAAAAATTTTTACTTAAGTAAAACTTTTAAAAAGTTGCAGTTAATTAAAGATAGTCCATAATATACTAAATACTATATAGTACTGAAGTGTCTGATTATATATGACGTTAAGCTACAACGTTTTGTTTAAAAAAAAAAAAAAATTCATAAAAGAACAACTAAGTCTAAGTCAAATTTCATTTTCTTTTGTTTGTTTATTTTTAACGGAAATATGAAATATCATTAATGTTGAGTTTGCTATTATTCCATAACTACAACAAACATTTATTTTCTCAAAAAAAAGGCCGTAATGAATATTGAAATAAGGCTCATCAACTTTACATCAGTGAAAAGAAATCAAAACATTTTCTTCATTCAAAGCCATCAAAAAGCTAATATCAATAGCAATCTCTTTTAATTTAACGCCAAGTTTTCCCTTCCCCGCCAAATGTCAGTTCTTCAATGATAAAAAGAACTTCGCATTTGCAAAATGCGCCTCCAGCTGGAAATTCTGCGTGAAGTTCTATCTGCATCGATTCGCATTAAGAATCGTCAATGAGTTTGCGAAATTTCATCATAAGAAAAATTGCTTAATGTTCCGCAAGGAAAACGCAAGCTCCGACTTACTAATACTAATGACAGTTTCGTCTTTATAACGAAGTAGATCGACAATTCAGACGCAGCGGCTGTTCTATTCCTGATACGTTCAAGCCACCCCTTTTCCAGAATTACGCTTTAATTTTTTCTTCCCCCCCTTATCCCATTTATTCCTTTTCCACCATCTCGTCTTATTCCTGGAAGAAAATAAAAAAAAATTCGAATCGTTTGCTATTGTGATTCTTTCGGGGATATTAAAATCGGTGGTAAACCTGGTTGCATTGTAGTTTTTAAAAGAACAAGCCTGAAATGCCAAAATCTTGTCGCGTTAGATATCAATTTAAAGTATTCGTTGGAAAGTTTCAGAATGTGATGTATTTATTGCAGAATAATTAAACATTTCGTTTGATTTTATAAAGATTGGGATTTGGTAAACCTGGTTGCGCTGTTGAATGTTAAATAAAAAATAGACAGGCATAAAATGCCGAAAGATTGCGGCATTGGATATCAATTTTAAATATTTGTTTGAAGTTTAAGAGTATGATATATTTATTGAAGAATAACTAAATATTTTGTATGAGTCTTTGTAATGATTGGAATATGGTAATTGTGGTTGCATTGTTTATTGTTAAATAAAAAAAAAAAGAATAGTATAAAAGATTAAAATATTGTCAAATATAATTAAATAATTAGGTACACAATATATTCAAATATTTTGATATCTATATAAAATAATTGCTGGGAGTTTCTTATTGTAGAAACCGCATGTTTTATTTTTTATTTTATGAAATGATTTTTATTTATTATGCTAAATCATTGATGATTGCTAATTAAAAAACTAGTTTGAACTATATTGCTACTATATTGCTAAAAAAAGTCTAATCCTTTTTTTTAAAGAAAAATTAAGATTTGGAAAGGAGGGATTGATTTCATGGTAAACTAAGCTACGTTGTTGAACTTTTTTTAAGAAAACATATGTTAAAAAGCCAAAGGATTGACTCATCGAGTTTAATAACTTAATTGCTTCGACGACAAGTAATGGATTCTGATTAAATCTTGCCTAATTTTAGTAAAATTAAATCGTTTTTTCCCTCCTGTGATATTGGTAGAAACCTGCTTCTGGTGATCTGTTTTCTTTTATAGCAATTTTTATGTAAAATTTTTTTATTATGTAATTCGCATTAGCGAGTCCATTTAATTGCTTATTATTTAGTAAAAACAATTAACCATTTTAAAAAATAATTAATGTAAATGGTAAAATTATTAAATTACATACTTTTTCTATTTAATTAAAAGTCCCAGTGCAAAAAAATAACCTTGCCCTAGTGAACGAAAAAAAGTGATTAATTTTAATTCCACTTTATATTTTTAGAAAAGATAAGTGCCTGACCGGGAACAAAGATATTGATTAAGCATACAAAAATAAAGTAGTTTCCACTAATATTTTTGTTCTAATCGTTATTGTTTACTATATACAGTTAAAAAAATCATTAATTTAAATAGCATTATTAAAGGAAATCATTTAATTACACACTATTTCGATTTAATTGAAAGTCCGAAAGTCAAAAACAACCTTAACCTAGGGAACAAAAGAAAATGACTATTTTTAATTCCACTTTATATTTTAGAAAAGACAAGCGCTTGTCCGGAAACAAAGCGGAAATTTATGGAGAAGGAAAAAGGCTATAAAACGAGCTGAGAAATGGGAACTATTTTTCGCTGTTCTCTATCTGATATATAGGGGGACGTTAAAGTTGCTTTTAGTAATCTAGGTGCTCGTTTTATCTTCCAAATGTGCGGCGAATGATGCCGGCTGCTAATTCAGTATGTTACTTGTCAATGTAATCTATCACACACCGTTCTGCGTTAAAATACTATGGAAAAGCAAAGTCGACCCTTTGGAATATTAATATCGACGCTTAATTAAACGTCCTTTGGAGAAATATTTTTAGGGAATGTACTTGTGATAAAATTGAATAACTTTAGACCTATTTTTATTATAATAGTTCTTTATCATTCAAACTAAGTTATAATTAAAACACAGGGCTTGATTATGCACATTCTGACAAGTTTGTGCCCTAGGTTTTGCGCAATAATCGTAATTGACCTAAAATTAAATTATAATTAAAATAGTAAAAAAAGTTGTATTACACGTCTTTATTATAATATTTGAAGTTTTAATAAGTTGTAGGATTTATTAAATTACTGAATCTAAGATAGCCCCGTCAAGATATGAAATATTTTAGTGGAGTAGTTTCAGCAAATTTTGTTTTTGTTCTTTTTAAATTATGAAATAATTAAATTGCCTAACAAAAACAAGAAAAATTTAGCACTTCACAATTTGTGGTGCGTTTAAATTATAAAACAGCGTGACCAAATATCATAAAATAAATAATCAATATTAAGAATATTTAATTTTTTTTTAATGTTTACATAATGAAATAAAATAACTAAGTTCCTTAAAATAAAGGAGTAATTTTTGCAATTTCCTAAGCAATATTAGTTATTTTCATTCTTGCTCTCTTTTAATTATAAAACCATGTAACTTCATTTTGTAAGATTAACCATCAATGTTTGCAACTCTCATTCATGTTCTGTTTAAATCATAAAACAAAATAACTACATTTCGAGAGATTAACCAGTAATGTTGAAAATTTCCATTCTTGTCGTTTAAATTACAAAATACATTTCGCAAAATCAACAAGCAATGTTTCAGTCTTGTTCTGTCTAAGTTATAATCTTATAATAAAACAGAACAAGACTTAAATTATAAGTTCGAAATGAAGTGACTATATTTCGAAAGATTTAAAAATAATGTTATCAAATTTCAAACTTGTTCTGTTTGAATTATAAAATGAACTAAGTAGCTTACTTAGTGAAATAACCAACTTTCCTAAGTCTTGTTCTGTTTAAACTTTAAAAAGAAGAAAGAAAAAAAAAATCTGAATTTTATTAGAAGAATGAGCAATTTTCAATTTTGTTCTTCTTAAATTACACAGCACAATATCCAAATTTCATAAAATGAAGATGTAATGTTCAAATCCCACATTAAAATTAAACCTATTCTCGGTTGGGCTCTGACCCCTCAAAAGTAAGCAAAGAATCATTTTCAACTCCTGTTGCCCAAATTCTCCGTCACAGCCCATTGTTTCTAGACATCTATTTTCAGTTTGAAAGGGCGGGTTATTCGGGAAAAAGCCCCTTTGATCCGGAAAAGGTTGAGGGAAAGGGAAGTAAATGAAGGATTGCCCCGATTTGAAGTGCAGAGGGACAGGAATAATTGCTAATTGTCGAATCTTTTCCGGAGCCTAAGAATTATACTTTTCCTTTTTACCGGACTCCGGGTCTTTTCATGCTGCAAAGGGCGGGGCACCTTCCATATTTTAAGGTTCGGTATAGATGAGATAAAAAAAAAAAGTTTAATGACCCAGTCTATTGACTTTGTGAGGGTGCGGAGATAGGTGCGGGATGGTCGAGTTTGAAGGAAAGGAAATTCGCGTCCCTAGTTGTGAGGGATGGACGCCGGATTAGAAGATGAAAAAGGTGTTAAATAGAATGGGGAGAAAGGTGTGTCGGTTTTTTAAATTGAACATTTGTTTTTTTTTTTCCTTCTAATATAAAGTGATTGATGATGAATACAATTCGTGAAAATTAGGGCTCCTCCTATAAGTTACATAAAAACATGACTATTTCAGATTGTGGAAATTAATGCAAATTAAATAAATGAAATCTTTGTTTTGAATTAAAATTTTTAAACGTTACAAAATTTCTGTGATGATTTTGAGAAATTTTAGCAATTATTAAAGAATACACATTTTTTATTATAGAAACAGTACTTTATTTACGTCGCACTAGAGCTGCACAATGAGCTATTTTATAATTGAAGCAGTTACTGTTAAAAGGGGCTATGTTACAAATCTGCACCAGAAAAAAAAAAAAAAAAAACTGTGCCAATTGTAGAAAGAGTGTTTTAATTGCTTCCAATTGTTGGATACTCTTCTTTAGGCAGTCTACAAATTTACTCGGTATTTGATGATCGGTGATTGATATTCCAAAACAACAAAAAACTTATTTTCGTAAAAATGCTACTTACCCCATTTTCACATGGACAGCTTCATTTTTATAATTTATGACCGTCATTGAACAGCCGACCCAATTTTGAGTTTACGATTACAGATGTTCAACTCCGTTGCCTTGTAATTTTGAATCCAATCCAGAAGACAAGGATCAAGTATTCGGAAAAATGTCCCTTCGTTGAAAGAGTTTTTGATGGAACTATCCTGCTTTATGGGTTAAATGGAAAGCTATACTACAAAAACCTCTCACGGTTAGCCTGACGGTATAGGAACTCTAACACATGATCTGTCTACGATTGAAAGTACTGTGGTTGGTGAGCTGAGGATGATTGGAAGACATGTCATCGCAATTTCGATCCTCTGTGAAGAGGATAGCACTCCCGTTTTGGTAACACCACGACCTGTCTGCAAAATCGGGCAATTTTGCGGTAAAATAGTTTAACGAGGACCGATACCGCAAACTCTCAGTCCCTACGCAGTTTGATCCAAGTGATCTACGCCCCTCTCTCCCAGAAAGCAGCCACTGTTGTTCACTTGGTGTTCTACAGAGAACCGAGTCATTACAGTCAGTCAGTCTACTGTGGGATTATATTTTCCCTTTTAACTTCATGATTGATCTTCGCACTTACCATACTTTTATTTAATTGAGAATACAAATAATTAATTTTTCAATTTCATAAGACAAACTGAAGAGATTTCTTAAAAAATATTATTTGCAAGATATCAAATATACAAAAAAACTAACTGTGTTATTTTTTTATTATTATTTAAAAGAATGGGTTGGTAAAAAATATTTTTTTTATCGAACTCTGATAATATTTATATATATAAAAAAAAATCTAATAAATTGTATTAATTGTCATTATTAAGAACTTATCAACAAAAGTGTTTCAAGTTTTATTTGTTACCTATTATACATTTAAATATTTATAATTATTTGTCATATATTATTACTCTTTAAAATGATTTTCATACATTATTTTTCATTTATTATTTATAAATATATATTACTTGTCCGAATTGAAAATATTAAAAGCCAAATATTTAGTTTTTATCATGACATTTTTTATCAATCATTTGCAAAAAAAAAAAGATTAAAAAATAAATACATTTTAAGAACTATAAAAATTCATAATATTTGTAAACATTTGAGCTTTCGAGGTGTCGAACATGCTTAACTATTGTGCAATCGCTTTACTGTACTCTAAAGCATGCACATTGCTAAGATAGCGTACTAAGTTCTTTACGGAAGTTTTTCTCAAGTAGTCTACTGAAAAATTACATCTCCAATAAAAAAAATTAAAAAAAATACTGGATCAAGAACATAGTACATTTTTATTGAAATAACAAAGAAAATTCCAAACTACAAACTACAGTAACAATAATAACTTTAAAATATAATGGATTTAAAATAACTTGACTAATATTATTATCAATTTTATTTTTCCAAGTTTAATTATTTACGAATTAATCAGTGATATTTTTGAATTAAATGTTATAAAGTATTTTTGTGGTTAAATATGTGTATTTTTTTTAGTTATACTACATTTCACATATTTAACCTCAAACCACTACCTATACGTTTTGATACTGGAAAATACGCATAAAACTTCACATACACATTCAAAATTCTAACTAATGTAGTAAGCAATTTACAATTAACTGATGTCTTGATATACTTCAAAATCTGAGTTTTCGCTTCCATTATACATGAAAAATGGAAGAATAGTCGTTTATTTCTGTTGAAAAGTTAGATTTTCTAATAAAAAAATACTTGGCCAAGAATTTAGCGAGTTTTGTTGAATAACTTTAAAAATAAAATGAAAGAAAAGATTCGAAACTGCATAGTCCTCCCTTACATCACTTGTCGCTCGGGGCTTTTAATCTATCACAAAAAAAGAACCCATACAAAAGGGAGGGAGTCCACTTTTTCACCAGTGACAGGCTTTGAGTCAAAAGATCCTATATTCAAATTACCCCACCAAGTGATGAATGTAATAAGTTCTTACTTCCTGTGAACCCTTTGGGTACTTCCGGCGGACCACAATGGTACACCGTTTGAAAAAGGCGAACCTTTACCTTTTATTTAGTTTTTTTTTTCTTCAAAACTTTGCTTTGGGCAGTAAGGAGCAAAGGGAATCTAAAAAAAAAAGTTTAAGGAAATCTCTTTAAGACATGCAAGGTAGCGTTTTGATTCATCCCCCCTTTTTTTAATACATGTAAAGCTATTTTTCTCCGTTCCTATCGGGTACATAAAACCATGGACATCCATAGCCAGTATCACACCATACAATTTTACGCAATATAAATATATGTTGCGATCAGAGTCAAAAACGGTGTGAGTTTTTTCAGTTTTTATTATTCTTTCTTGCTATAGGCGCAAACATGTACGAGGTGCTTCCCTATCTAAGGACTAAATAAAAAATATATGTTCTTCCTTTTCGTGAATGGCAACAGAAAAAAGAGATGTCAAAGAAGTTGATGTCAGTTTTGGGCACACAGGAAAAGTTTGATGTTTCATGTTTACATAAGGTTTTTGCCTGTTTCGTTCGATTTATGTATGCCCCTTTTTTTTGAAAAAGAAATGTATAAAAAAAATACACCAGGGGAATGAGGTATACCGCCTCTTTTGGAAAAGGCTATTATTCATGCATGCCTTCTTGTTGAAAGCGATTCGCGAGCTATTCTATGTGCATCGCATTTACTTGATTTACAGGCTTTGCTATGGATACTTTTCTATGTTTAAAAGCTAACGTTTTTTGAAATAGCTCTTTTATAGCTCATATCATATCCTGACATATATTTTAAAGACATGGCTATATTTAAAAATTGATTGAAATAGAATTGTAGCTGTTAAAAATATAATCTTGTTTCAACACTTGACGCTATGTCCTGATACTTGATAAGTAATAAAACCTGATGCAAACGCTTTTATGAATGATCACACTTTTCGTTCTCCAATAAAGAAAAAAATCATATATTTAATAATTACGTCTTTACAGATACTTAAACAACACACCATTATGATTTAACAATTTATGATGGCAATACTAAATATGATAATTTTGATCCTAAGTTAGTATAAACATTTCTAACTTTATACATTGTAAAAAATTTCGGATAATTTTTTACACCGTAACAAATTTGGGATCAAATTACGGTATGAAGTACCGGCACTTTGGGTGTATCATCTGTAAAATCCATTTTTACCGTAAAATATTCAGTGATTTTATGATAATTATTACTGTTAAAATTAGAGCATATCAGATTTTTTTCCGTAACATGGAAAAAATTCCATTTTCGGAAAAAAATAGAATTTACAGTAAATAGTACCGGCACCTTTATTACCGGCACTACTAGGAATTTAAAATAAATCAAGAGAGATAAGTAATCGAGTTCAAAAATATTTCTTGGCTTGAAATAATTTCTTGCGAAAATGTTCCAACAAAATAAGTTTGTAGCAGTTGTATGTTTTTAACTGTTATTCATGACTATTAATTTAGTTTTAATTTTTAATCAGCTCTCTTTTGCTGATTATGAATGTCAAAATGGCAAAATTAAGAAAAGTCACCGTTTTTTGAAAAGAATTTATAATCCTTTTTTTTTTTTTTTTTAATGTTTGAAAAATCATTCGACTTTCCTTTTATTCTTCGCAAAATTGAACTCTTAACGATGTACTTCACCTAGAATTTCTCTTTTCGAAATTACTAGCTCACAATTACAAGACATTATTGGACCAAACTTAGTCTCTCAACTGATAATAAGGATTGTTGATTGATTCAGAGCAGCTGAATATTTCTAATTGTTACTTTACGTTCTAAACTTCGTTTTTTTTTTTCTTTCAAAAAAGATTATTTTCTTATTTTAGAAAATTGTATTTCTAATATTCAACAAACGAAAATGATACTTAATAATAATACTTAAAACAGTTATACTTAAAACAAAAAGTATGATTTCTATAAAAATAAACTTTTATTTTAAAATTATGCCTCCTAAAATATATTAACTTCAAATATAGAACTGGGCTTTACCGAAATTCTTTAAACTCCACCGAATTAATGCCTTGAATTTTTCTAGAATCCAGTTAAGCTTTAAATTTTCATACATTATTCATCGGCAATCAAATTCATAAGTCTTATGACTTACTCTTTCTAAAACTCTTAAGTCTTAAAAATTTTCCCTCTTTTGACGAAAATATCCTTTCATAACGCCATACCGCAGCCTTCTCTTCAAAATTAAATAATATTAACAGAAACTAGATGACTAGTTCAGGCATTTTCCTAATAACATCCTTGCCTTTCCGGGAAAACAATTTTCCCAAAGGAATCCGGAAAACTAAAAAGTTCCTTCTCCCCTTCAACTCACATATTTCAGGAGAAGGAATGAAGGTAAAAATATATCTTCTTGAAGAACCCTATGTTGATTGACAATTTCTGATATATGATTATAATTTAATGGAATCGTATCTTCGGATAAGTCATCTAATTTAATCGAATTTTGCAGACTTGTAATTGGATGCATATGTTTAAAAGCATCGTTAAGGGAAGCTCGAAAGTTTATTTCTTAACGAAGCAGTGGACCTTTTAAAAATAATTTAATTATATTTCTACTTGACTTGGCTTTTATTGGATGAAAATGAAATGCAAATTATTCTGTTTGTGTTGTACTAAAATTAGGCTGGAAAAGGGGGTTGAAGAAGAAGAAAAAAGTGGGGATACAATATATTTATTTGGAGTTCCTTCTTGGTACATTAATTTTTAAAATTTCAGTGGCATAAAAAATTATTATAAGATATTTATAAAATTAATCTAGATAGATTATTCGTGAGATATGTATTACAATAAATGAAATATAAAGAGATTATAATATAAATATATTGGGTAGTTTTCTGTATATTTATAAAATGACTATTTCTTTTTTAATTTATAGTCATTAGATATAATAGGTATTATTTTCTATAGAGCATCCAACGGTGATTTCTTTCTAAACATAGTCATAAACTATTTCTTTCTAAGCATGCTCGTAAGAGATTTCTTTCTAAAGCATGCTCAAAAGCGATATTTTTTCGAAACATGCTACTCATAAGTGATTTCTTTCTAAGTATGCTCATAAGAGATCTTTCTAAACATTGGTATAAGTGATTTCTTTGATACAGCAATGAGAGGGTTTGGAATTTTTTTCGATGAAAAAAATTACCATGAGATAGATAAACAACCTCTCTCTCTCAAAGAAAAAAAAAGCTTTTTTTTTCGTAGTTATTTTAAATTAATAATATTTAGCTGAACGCAATGTTTTGATGAATAATTTAAATTTTGAAGTACAGTCGCAGATGTTTTCAGATTATACTGGATACCATACTGGATTCAGATTATTAGCAGACAATTCTTTACTTTACCAAATAATATTTGTGGAAAATACCAAGCAAATGACCAATCATTGACTTTTAAGTATGATGTTTTAATAACTATGCTTTGGTAATTATTTCAAGCAGATGACCACAACATATACTTTTAGGTATTGTACTTTAAGGTTTCGAAATAATATCAGACTGACGGCCTTATCACTTATTTTTAGATATAGCATTTTAACTTCCTTTTACTGATAATATTACGGGAGTGAATACAGTTATTTGGAATTAGATATTGTTTTCTTTATTTTTCTCTCCCAAACTCTAGAGATCCATATTTCCTTTCATTTGACAACCGTTTTATCCCTTTCATTTCAAATTATATTGAAACAAAAGTAATACTTACTTATGTTGTTAAAAAATGTTTTAGAAGCAAACTAAGACACACCGTCTTAGTTTGCAACACTCGTGACTAGCTATTTTATAAATTGAGATGAGACGGGATCGATTTTTTTTCCAAAGAGTATTTTTGGTTTAAGCTCATGATTAAGTTTTTGAACTACTATCAAACTTAATTTAGCATTTTTTTAAAATTTCAAACTATTTTTTTATTTATGTAATTTCATAACCGTCGTTGAACAGCCGACCCAATTTTTCGGGTTTAGGACTCTTAATGTTCAACTCCGTAGCCTTGTAATTTTGAAACCAATCCAGAAGACAAGGGAAGTACTGGATTAAGTATAGGAAGAAATTTGCCTTCGTGTAGGACTTTTTGATGGAACAAATTCGCATTTGCATTACATGGAGAGGAAAACCATGAAAAGCTTCGATGGTTAACCTGATGACAAGGGAACTCCAACCCATGATACATCTACCACTGGTGCAAGCCGGATACGAAATTCGTATCTACCAGCCATCGCTGGGATTCGAACCCGGTTCACCTGAATGGAATGTGTAGGCTCTATTTCCTGAGCCACCACAGCTCGCCATTAAATACATTGAAAAAATTTCACATTAAGCGTGGCAAATCTGAAATTCGGGAAATCTCTATTTGAAAATTCGACATTGCAATCAGTATGATTGTATGCTGGCTCAACCCATCAAAACGGAGTTCGAACCTGATATATTTACCATATTTAATATTGGCTTCTATTTCAGTTATTTTCAAAACTTAAATTGAAAAGTTTGAGGTTGTTGTTGTTTTTAAGTTTAAAAAAATGGGAATGTTTCTGTCCTATAATGTATAGTTTCAGTGAATTATATTTGTGTATTTGTTCCGAAAAAGTAAAAATGTTTTTTTCTTCTTTTTAGATTGCCCGATGTCTGTGTAGATACGAAAAAGACGTGTGCAAGCATCATCATAATCATCTTATGGCCGGTGCCGGTACTGTGCCATTTAGTGGAATCTGTTACCACAAACTATTCGAAGTTGAAGGGGAAAAAAAATGGAGAATGTCAGAAAACTTTAAGTTCGTAGAAAAATGCCTCAACATGATCTACGCAACAACTGTATTTTCATCTCCAAAATAAATAAACAAAATTATGTGCATATCGTTAACAGAAATGAGTGCAAAACATGGACTGCTTAGCACCCTTTCTGGATGAGAAAGATTAAATATAAGAACGGTAGTGAACCAAATCAAAATAAACTAAAGTAACGAAAAAAACTGTTTGTGCTTTCATAATATTGATGATTATTCTTCACTGACTGAATATGACATCTACTGAGTCACAATAATTCTTGGACACTGTAACATACGACTCCATGATTGGTCACTTACCGTTTGTTGGAAAGTTAATTGCGTTGTGCTTCTAAATGATAGACAGATCACTTTTAGGGAGTTAAACATTCTGCTCACCGGACTACCCTCTCATTATTAGTGTGAAAAGAAACTATTATTATTATTATCATTATTATTATTATTATTATTATTATTGCTTGATCACTATCCAGTTTGACGTAATCACATTTCAACCGTTGTTGTAGCAATGCATTAGTGATCCCAGATGGAAGAGATGGTATAGAAAATTCTGTTGATGACAAACAGCTTATACATATTTTAAATTGTACTAATTTAAAAAATTGTACAAATTTGAAAAATTGTACGAATTTAAAAAAAAAATTTTAAATTTACTTTTTAATTTGATAATTTTTTTTTAAAATTGTAATAGTTTAATTAAAATCAGAACAGAAATTCTCATTGTAGAATTTTTCATGCAAAACAGATTCAAAATCAGTTAGTTAAAAAATGAATTATTATTGCTCTTTGTTTTAACAATTTTAATGGTTGCTACGAGTAGCCATGCATAAGCCTTACTCAATCACGTGATCAGTTAACTATTAATAGAAATAAAGATTCCTAGAATCACGTTCCCAAAATCTCGATAAGAAAATTCACTATTATTTACTACCTCCTTTAGAACGCAATTATCAAATTTTGTATGTATGAAAGCAGATCGTTGATGAGATTATAGATAATATTTCTGTACACTTTTTTCAAAATTTCTAGCGAGGCTTTGAATATGTAACCCAGTTTGATATAAAATCTTGTTCGATTCGAAACCTAAATTCTAAATATAAATGTTTCTCGATTTCTTTAAACAGTACTGAACAAAAAGCAGCTCTTTCCAATCCCTTACTAAATATTAAAAACTTTTACGATAGTTAAAATACCTCACTGAAGGATTTTTGCGTAAAATTTTGATTTGATAGTAAATGACTCACAAAATTGTCAAACTCCATCTAATTCTTTTTATCTCATGAAAGATAACAACTGAAAAATTATCTATAAATATCTGAGATGGCATCACTTGAATGTGCATAACCTTCATTCATCAATTGATCAATATTAATCAATTTTTTGCCGAGTAAATGTGGATTATACATTATTACTATTAGCAACCGAAGATTTAAACAATTGATGAATTGCCAAAGTTTAACTAATCTAGTTCAGCCTGATAGGTTGGTAATATTTCTAATAACTTTAAAACTACATTGAGAACCTATGTTTAAAATTGAAGCAGAATACATTTACTCTTGTTTCATCAGCAAGATATTTCATTACATGAATACAATAATCATTTACTATATTATTGTAAATAAGTATCAAGATTATCCAGCAATTATATTATTGTAAATAACTATCTCACTAACTCTTTACAAAGGGATCACTGAACTTGTTAGATGAATAAAATATGTTTGAACCATAAATTAAATAATGAAAAAAAAATCAAGAAAAAGTGAACAGCTCCGCACAGAACCCTACTGCCTCGTGTGTTTTTATGTTATCATTTTATGTTCATATTTGTAGTTAATGCTCAAATGTTTTTGTCACTTCTTTTATCCTGTAGTGTTAAAAATAACAGTATTGTTATGCTTACCACCCCATATCAACAATGTATCTCATTAAAGTTATTTGCAGCTGTGATTTTTTGTGTTCTGTATTTGTCTACGAGTATGCTAATTCTTTTTATCCTTATTAGTAACTATTAAGTAGCCAAGAGAGAATTTTGGACGAACAGGTTAAAAAAGTTAAGTACTGATACAATCTTCAATAAACATCATGAAAGATATCTTTTTATTAAAAAAAATTAGTTTAGGCACTAATTATTGTGGGTATCAAAAGTAGTAAAAAAGTTGTATGCAACTGAGTTTTTAATTTGTGCTTCTTATGTTATTTCTTGGTTCCATATACAACTCACTAAACTCAGTGGCGTGACAGCCCATAGAGGGTCAAGGCCTACTGTGCCGATCTCAGTTTTCTTGACCTTGGGCTCTGGGGTGCAGGAGCAAGTGTTCCGGTCAGGTGGTCCGGCGAACGCGGAACCCCCAGTGTTTAGTTCCCAAGCATGCTTGGTGTACTCATTCATCGACCCACTGAAGGGATGAAAGGCTGAGTCAACCTTGCCCGGTCCGAGGATCGAACCCAGGACCTGTGACACGGGAGCGGAAGCGCTACCACTCAGCCACCGGGCGGGGTCCATATACAACTAGAGTGCCTACGTAATAGAAGTTGTGGCAACAAGCGATGGCTGAGTTTCACCCAAATATCATCGCTTGAGGCCGGGATAGCCTGGTCGGTAGGGCGCTGGGCTCATGTCCAAGAGTTCGTTGTTTCGATCCCCGCCGACCGAAGAGTCCCCGTGTAGTAAATGGTGAATGATGCACGTTAAATCTGTCGAGTCGCAAAGTCCTCCATCTTCCCATAACAAATCAATACCTCTGGGGGTACTGATCCAGGAGTTTCCTTGTCTTCTGGATTGGTTCAAAATTACAAGGCTACGGAGTTGAACATTAGTAGTCGTAAACCCAAAAGTTGTGCCGGCAGTTCAACGATGGATAAAAAAATTAAAAATATATCATCGCTTTGTTGTCACTGCTCTTTCAATTTACGCCCTATATTCTTAAATCACAAGACATTTTCTTAAAGTAAAAATAAAATAAATAACTAAGTAAACTTAAATAAAATTATTCTAAATTCTTTGCCTTTTAAAAAATTCAGATAGTAAGATTCGTAATCAATAATCATGTGATATCATAATCATCTTATGATATCACATACAAGTCTCCTGAAACTTGAAATAACAGACTTGAATAGGTAACATCTTCGTCATGCGTTGACATCACCGCAACAACTAAATATCTCATTGTGGTCTCATGTTCATGTCTGGGTGACGTCAAAATGTAACGTCACCAAAGGCGGATATAGTAACCTTTTGAGACGTAAGCATCGACGTCACAAGAGTGATATTAACTTCACAAATGAGACTCCGGGACTGATGCATTTTCGTTGCGATTTGGTAACAGTGCTATCTGAGTGTATATTTAAGAATTAGGTGACAACGGCTGTTGCAATAGTAAATATCATTATTGGTGTAAAACCAACAAATATAAATTTCATTTTTCTGATTTGGTGTATTATTTAACACTAAAACACGTCTTGCAAACTTAAACAATCAAATCCCCTTTTCTTCAACGAATCCAAGTGAACTATTTTTTTTTAATTAAAAAAAAAAAAAAGAATAAGGTAAAAAAAAATTTTGTTGTTGTTTTATACCCTTAATTGCTTAGCTTCATAAAATATTCTTTACATCTACTGAATCAACTACTGTTTCCGTTAAATCTTGCTAGAGGATGCTATATGCAATTGGGTTTGGCGAAACTTCCAGAAATCGTCGTGGTGGCTTCAGCGTAGATCGTTTTTAAAAGTGTTATAGTTCATGATAATACGTTATCTCAAACCACGCGTTTATTTTGTTTATGGTTATGATTTTAAAATGTGTTTCAATGAAACATAAGTATTTAAAATTAATGGTAACTGAAGGGAAAAAAAGTTATGTACATAAAAGCATAATTAATGAAAAAGTGGTACTAATTTGTTTAAAAGAAACGTAACGAATCGCCAATATATCATTGACGCCACTGATGATTAATTAATTTTGGTAAGAGGTAATAATTGGAATAAAAAATAAACTCTGGACTAAATAGCGAACTTATTGGAGAAAGGGTGCTCATTCGTCGTAAAAACTTGTCATACTATAATTGACGCCAATAATGCATAATTAATGTTGGGAATATGTATTAATTGAAATAAAAAAAATAAGCTGTATACTAAAAAGCAGAGTTCACGGAGAAAAGAGACTTATTCATTTTGGGGAACTGTAAAAAGTTGCTATAGTACTATTGACGCCAACCCTTAATTAATTTTTGTAAGAAGTATTAATTGAAATTAAAAAAAAAAAAAAATACGCAATACACTGTGAACCATAGTTAATGGAGAAAATATGCTTATTCATTTAAGGTATGCGTAGAAAATTGGCTTACTAATATTGACGTAGATGACGTTTTTTTTTTTATTTCGGTAACACTTACTACTACTATTATGGTAAATGGAGAAATTTTAATAAAGAATTCTGCTACAAATTTTCTGTAGTTTCAGAAATTTTTTCTTTTTTTTTCAGTAATAGCAAAGATAGTGCATTGATATTTTAATGAAGTTAGAATTAAAAGAACTTTTTTCCACAACTACTTATATGTATCTTAAGAAGTATATTGAAGATCAGATAAAGAAATGGTCACGACGTAAATTGCTTATTAAGGTCTGAAAAGAATTCCATTCGTTTTTAAAATTTCAGCTTTAGTTTTCTATCACCGATAAATGTATTTTGCGCGAAATTCAAATGTTGCAGAGTATGTAATATAACACCGAAGAGCCATTACATTATGACCACCCTGCTAATAACATGTAGGATCACCTTTAGCCCTCAAAACTGCTAGCACCCGCCGTGGCATTGATTCCACAAGGTGCTGATAGGTAGTCTGAGGTATCTGATACCAAGCGCTCACCAATTGGTCCTGCAATTCCCTCACATTGAGAGGGGGTAACGTGGTAGCACGAATTTGGTTTTCCAAGTAGGACTACAAATGCTCTATTAGATTATGGTCAGGTGAATTTGGGGGCCAAGACATGAAAGTCACTGGAATGTTCCTCGAACCAATCCATGACGATTCAACCCTTATGACATGGTACATTATCCTGTTGGTAAACACCATTCCCCGCAGGAAAAACTGTTGCCATGAACCTGGTCTGCAACTATGTTCAAGTACCTTACAGACGTCAGGGAATGTTCTATGAGGATTATGGGTCCTAATGTGCCCCATGAAAACATTGCCCACACCATACTACCCCCGCCACCGAAGGGTGGTCATAATGGAAAGGCTCTTCGTGGAATGCACCAAATATGCTAATATAGTTGCAAAGTATTATTGTGATATACTTAGTAATTTATAAAACTGCACCAATACTCAGTAGTTTTAAGACAAATTCTGACGAAATGTGTTTTACGACCACTCGAAAGGTATATATGTACCGAAGAAAACTACTTAATAATGATAAATTTTGACTATCATGAGTTTACCTCGAGCAATAGCATCATGTCAAATGATGCTGAATACAGTTAATCTCTATCTTGGTGGGATGAACAATAAAACACATGTTTTGTTTAATTTTATAAAATAAATCTACCGAAAAGGGCAACAAATAATAATAAATATATATATATATATATATATATATGGAATTACTTTAACGTTATTAATTGAGTTGGTGTATGCCTTTGAGTTTTGTGCATGATTTCGCATTGTTGTTTATTAGTATAGATTTGATTATTTTCTTTTTTTTTTATCACGCCCGAACTAAAAATGGTTAATCAGGTACTGTACAATAATTTGTTCGAAAGGAATTACAAATTAATTAAATATGAAATTATCAACATGAGATTCAATGCAGTAAGATTCACAAACTCGAACGAGTAACAACGAAAAAAGTATTTAATAATTTGTATTATACTATCAATTGAATAACTTAAATTATTAAACCCTTTCTTTCATTTTAGAATAGTGTATTTATTATATTTTAATTCATTTTAATCACATTCTAAATATAGATAAAAAAAAAATATTAGGCAGGTACTACATACAACTAACAGTTTTTCAGCAAGTATTTAATTTTGCACAAGTAGTTATTCTTTTTTTTAATTTTTTATTTAACATTATTTGATTTATAATAAATTATTTAAATGTTTTTAAAATAATGTTTAAATTTCATACTTTTATAAACAAAAATGCTTAGTTACGAGGATATGGCACTTTTTTAAAGTTCATTCAAACAGTGCGATGCTGTTTAATACATTATTATATAAAGGTTTTCGAATTTTTCATGAAATATTTTAAAAACTTTTAAGCTTTTTACATTTTGTTTTATAAAAATGCTTCTAAATTTAAGTTTAACTAAAAGTATTACGCTTTTATATTAAATATTTTCCTTTTTATTTTATTTTGAAAATAAAGTAGCTTTGGTTATCTTTACTTATTAATTTTAATTTTTTGCTATTATTGTTTAAAAAGCGTCTAAAACTAAACTATCACTTTTTTTTTTTACACTTATTACTTTTTACTTAAGATGTTTTATAAAATTCCTTGAATATAGTTTAAAGAAAATTAGATACCATAAATAAGTTTCAAATTTCATTCACTAATTTTGTTAAGTATTGAGATAGGGTAAACTAACCAGTGAAGGAACACTTAAGTTTCGCTTGCCTTTTAAAAAATCATATTAATTTTAAAATTCATGATTTTAGTTAAATGACAGTGTCAACATATTTGTTACTAATTGCAAAGTATGTAAAAAAAATTTAGAGAACTTGCATAATATTGTTTTAAAGTTTTGGAGCTTCAAATAACGAGTAGTAAGAAAACCAAGTGAAGGAACAGTACCAATGAATGAACACCCATTAAAGGAACACTTAATTTTGGTTATTTTTTGATGCTCTTTATGAATTTATAAGCCATACACATGTTTAAAAACAAGCCTATTCTTGAAATTATAACATAAATACTTGGAAAATTTTCACTTTTCATTCACTTTCACAAATCTTGACTTTTTTTTTGTAATCATGAATTGAAAATTAAAGTGTCAACATATTAACACATACTGTTCATTCACTGGGAAATCTATGCCCAGTAAAGGAACATGCCTGTTCCCTCCCTGGTTAGAAGTTGTTTTTCGTATTTTTAACATACTTTTGATGCGGAACATCACTAAAGGTACAAGAAATTTAAAGTTTATCTTTTATTTTCATTAACTTAGAAAAAAAAAAAAAAAAACAGTAAAGGAACACTTGTTCCTTCACTGGTTTTTCATCGTTTGGTGATCCAGTGAATAAACACCCCCTTAGCTCAGTACTTTATGCTATGATGCTTAAAAAAAATAAAACGTAACTTCAATAACTATATTTTGAATTCTCTTTTTCACAGTGAGAAAAATAAAACTATTACATGAAATTAATTCCCCTTCAAACATATAAATACAAACACTCACCTTATAATTTTTTCGAGGAAACAAGGTGTTGCAAAGATAATAACAAATTCAAAATTTTTTCCAGAGAAGTCTATTTGACCAGGTAATCCAAAACATTGCTAGATGACTTCCTATTGTTTGGCAGTAAGCTATTGTTACACATAAATCTAAAGAAAAACTTTCAAATTCTTATTTTTAATCAATATATATGAAATGTTCCTTCACTGGTTGGTTTATCCCATATCACTTTAAAGTTGGAGAAAAAACTTTAAATATTTTAATTTCAAAATTCAATTTTGTAATTTAATAAGCCAATTCTTAATCTAGATTTCTAAATGAAAAAAATATATATAACTTTTCACATTTTGAGAAAGAATAAATTATATCCATTTTTTTAGTTCCCAAAAATTTCTCAACATCTTTGAGTACCAAAGTTATATTTTAATAACACATTTTTTGATTTTTAAAATATTAACGTGACATAATTTAACCTTTTGCTTACGGCTGGTACTGCATGTGGACCACAGGTGATGGTACAACATGGAACACCGCAAGCAAAAGGTTAACCAAAACTCTGCCCTTGTATGAATCTTTGGATCCTGGCAGGTGCCGATCCTTCTCAAAATTGGAAAAGTTACATATTATATTTTCTGGCCTAAAACTATTTTAAATAAAGATCTCCTAATAAAGCCGAAAATATCATCCATTTATGAGGAAATTTTGAAGAGAAGATTGAGATGGACTGGACTCATCCTTCGTCTAAAATGTGATAGCCCTGCCAACATCGCACTTACTTGGGCACTCGATGGAAAATGTAAAAGAGGAAGGCCGTGACTTACTTAGCAAAATACATACACCTAGATCTGTAAAAAAATGGATGGGAGGAGACAAGAGAGTTGGCTCAAAACAGGGGTCCCTTAAAAAAAAAAAAAAAAAAAAAAAAAAAAAAAAGACTAGAGGCCTTATGTGCCACCTGGCGCTGAGAGGATAGCCAGCCAATTTTATCTAACAAAAATGCATACTATTGAATGATGAAGAAAAAATATATTTATAGTTAGAGGTATTTCTTTTTCGGACAGAAAAAAAAGCCATTTTTATTGTACTTAATACTCACTTCGCTTAAATACGTAGTATTATACAGAAAAAAAAAGAAAAAAAAGCATACGTAAAATATGGTTTTTTCGGCAGCAAAAATTCCACTTATAAGAAAAATAATTCATCATATATGTTTTCATCAAAGCTTGAGTCAAATAAAAATAAAAATATATTAAAATCTTAAAAAAAATACATTCTTTTTCTAAACCATTCTTTAAAGAACTATAACAGTTTCAATCCCACGATTATCAATAACTCAAATGAAACTTTTTCCAAACCAAAAGTATAACTAATTCAAAACACAGAAGAGTCTTTAAAATATTTCCACACTATACAAATATGCTGGGAGCATCTAAATACAGCATCAATATTCTTTCAATTAATCATCATCATCTCTTTTCAGATAAACTTTTGTTTAAAAGCCCACCATTAAAGAAAACCTTGAACTGTAATTTTGGTGAAAGGTATTAAGAGAATGCAGGTGTTTCCCTTTTTTCGCGGAGATTTTCAAGTCCCGGGCACTCCCACTAATTTCTCGCCGCTTTGGGTGAAATATTTACACGAAGAATAAGAACGAATTCGAGAAAGAAAACATTGTTTTTTTTTTCATTGTTTATTGTTATGCATCATGGTATTATTATGCGTTTCTTGTTTTCTTTAAGAGCTTAAACATTTTGGTTCAGTTTTCATATATATTTTTAAAAATAAGTAATCAAAAGATTTCTTTACCTTTTTTTTAACTTATTTATCAATTTTTGATTTTAGAATATGGTAGAATTTCAGATGAATATATGTGTCATTTAATTAAAAATTAGGAATAAGAATTTCTCACTGCTTAGGGTGAAATATTTACACGAAGAATAAGAACGAATTCGAGAAAGAAAACATAGATTTTTTTTTTTTCATTGTTTATTGTTATGCATCGTGATATTCTTATGCGTTTCTTATTTTCTTTAAAAGCTTAAACATTTTGGTTCAGCTTTCATATATTTTTTTTAAAATAAGTAATCAGGAGATTTCTTTACCTTTTTTTTAAATTTATTTATCAATTTTTGATTTTAGAATACGGTAGAATTTTAGACGAATATATGCGTCATTTAATTAAAAATTAGGAATAAGAATTTCTCGCTGCTTAGTGTGAAATATTTGCTCGAAGAATAGGAATGAATTCAAGAAAGAAAAAAAATTTTTTTTTCATTATTTATTGTTATGCATCGTGATATTCTTATGCATTTTTTGTTTTCTTTAAAAGCTCAAATATTTTGGTTCAGTTTTCACATATCTTAAAAATAAGTAATCAAAATATTTCTTTCTTTTTTTATTTATGAATTTTGGATATTAGATTATGATGGACTATTAGATTATTATATGTGCTATTGAATTGAAAATTAGTAATAAGAATTTCTTGCCGATTTGGATGAAATATTTACGCGAAAAATAAGAATGAATTAGAGAAAGAAAACATTTTTTTTTTTTCATTGCTTATTGTTATGTATTCACATGCGTCCCTTGTTTTCTTTAAATGCGTAAACATTTTGGTTCCGTTTTCAAACATTTTTTTAAAAAAAATTTATCTAAAGATTATTTTTGATTTTTCTTTATGTTTATTTGTATAGATTTTTGATTTTAGATAAATTTAGACTTTTAAATGATTATTTGTGTCATTCAATTAGAAATAAGGAGAAAGAATTTTTAATATTTTCTAATTTTTATGAGCCCAGTGTTGCAGTATTTTTTTTTAAATACGAAAAAAAAATCGCTTTGAATTTCTCTAATGTATGGCATTTCTTTTTATTTATTGTTTTGCACATTTTTTAGAATAAACAAAAACACTGTCGAAAGCTGGACTCAAATTAACCCACAGTCGTGAATCACATGCAATTTAAACCCCAGTTATAAGTATATCATTTACATTTCGTTATTTTATATGACAACAGAGTCTTTCATAAACAGTAATTACTTCTTGTGCACCAAAACATTTAATATGTGAAACCATGTATTTTTGAGAAATAGTTGTGTAGTAAAACACACTGCACCCCATCGATTTTTATTTCTTTGAATAATTCGAAATATTTTGAAATCATGCTACAGAACATTTGGAAATCCTTAAAATGAAACGTAACAATGACGAAGTTTATAAAAAAAGTATTCTAAAAGCTTCTTCACAATTTAGTATAACAAAGTATTGATTATCTTAGAATTGTTTAGCACAATTACTTACAATGTTCCGCAAAAAGGTAACAAAAAAATTTAGTTTTTGCTGTCTTTTAATAGACATCAGTAATTTTAACACAAGTTTGTATACCATTGCATGTTAAAATGTCGCTTTTTCTTAACCTTACACACTCCAATGTGTTAGGGAAAAAGAAAGTCTGAAAAAATATTTTAATAAAAACATAACATTTAGCAGCCCTGTAACGGATTTAAATGGAAAATCTGAAACGAAATGTTCTGGTCAAAGTTGCCTTTGCTTCGGGCAAACTAGACGTGCTTTAAAATTAAGACTTACAGAATAGGAAGTATATGCCAGTTATCAAGAATATGAGAAATCATCAATTGCTTCAGATAGTTGCTATCTTAGGCATAAACTCAATTTCGACAATGCCGAAATTATTTCCACCTCAAACACCTCAGTTCATCTTGATGCCCTGGAATCTTGTTTTATTCAGTGTAATCATGTTCAATAAGCATTAATTTTCACAATAATAGCTGTTAAATTTCCATGCATTAAAATTGCACTGAACTGGAACAACATAATTTTTAAACAAGTTCCAGATTTTTTAACAGTGTCGTTAATTGAGAGCATTTAGCTGATATTCCAGCATTTTTAATGAGGAATAAAGTTGATCTAATCATTTTGGTGCAAAGTTCGTTTAAAATCTGCGTTTTAGTCATAATTATCCTGCAGTTTTTTCTCGCTGAACACAATCAACAAAGTTTGTTTTAAATATTTCAAGTACAATAAACCCAAAAACTTCAGAAATGTTGAATTTTTAAGATATTCAACAATCTAGATTAGTATTTAAGATATTCAACATTCAACATAAATGTTGAATATTCTAGATATTTATATTAGAAATTGCCAATGAAAGAGATAATATAGTTAGAGACTATAAAATCCAAACCAGAACTAATTAGCATAGCTGTAAACTTGCTCAACCGTGATAACTTTCCAGCAATGAAAAATGCCAATAGTTTTTGATTATCACTCTCTCTGAACAAAGAGAATCATATATTTGAACGAATGACTCAGCCTATACATTTTAATCACGTGACTTCACGGCTTATGAGAGACCATAATTCACCAATACAAAAGATCCTTCCTGGTTTTATTTCATCGCATAAGACTCATCTACAGTATTCGAAACACTCCTTTCTGCAGAAACAACCAACTTTTAAAATTCATAATAATTCCATCCCACGCCGTATAACGCCATATACACACCGAAAAGAGTAACAACTCTTCTTATCACCCTCACCAAACAAGGTCATTACGTTTTCGCCTCTACCTGGAATGGAAATTGTATAGACGATAAAATTTCTCGGTTTTACTGCTCCCTACCACTGCTACTCGTAAAATTAAACCGAATAACAATCCTTAGTGGGGGAAGTGAGACAGTAGGGGGAAATTGAGAGTTCTGCACCACGGAATCCGAATCCGTTGTGTTTTACGATGGAACTAGTTGTTCTGTGAAGATAGCGATCCCGTAGCACTAAACGACTCATCAAGATACAAAGCGAATTAATTTGTCTAGCGCCGATCACTTCCTTTAGGGTGCGAATAATCACTCCCGATTCAAAGTTAGTATTCCTTGGATTCGGATATGTATTACGTCGTTTGGAGGATCTTATTCAACGAAGGATGTTCGGGTCAAACTTACATAAAGGGAAAGTATAGATATTGCAAAAAACATTTCCTGTGCAACAATACTGAATCTAAAAGTGTTTAGGACATTCTAATTCATGTTATAATATAGAATAAATTTTTTTAAAAGTAAACAAAAAGGGTAGAAACAAAGTTTTAAAAAGAGAACTGATGCGAAATACAAATGAAAAATTAGGCTTTATTCGTTAGAATCATTCAGTTGGTTTGACGAAATCTATAGACAAAAATTGAAGCTCAAAGATAGACAGTTTCTTGAAGTGTCTATTTTGTCTGTTCTGTTGTTATTGTTTTATGTTGTTTAATAATTTATGTTGCTTAAAAGAATAAAAGTTAACAAAAAGGGAAGAAACGAAGCTTTAAAAAGATAACTGATGTGAAATACAAATGAAAAATTAGGCTTTATTTGTCAAAATAATTCAATTGGTTTGACGAAATCTCAAAACGAAAATTGAGGTACAAAGATTGACAATTTCTTCAGGTTTCCATTTTGTCTGTTTTGTTGTTGTCTTATGTCGTTTAAGAGTTTTTTTTAAAACGAATATAATAAACATTTTTTTCACTCACGTTTGTATCAGATATTAATTATTGATGCAGTTTTATCGGTAAACACAGATTCGATTTTTCAAAAAAAAAATTTACTTATTTGAACTCACATTTTTTTTTACAATGTTTTACGGAAAGATCTGAAAGATATTGACTTTCGAATTTAAAATTAGAAATTTGAAAGTAAATAAAAATCAATTCAAGTAAAATTTTAAAAATACTTCTGTTTTATAATTTTTACCATAACAAGGGGAACAAAAATTAGTACCGGAAGACGTAAATTTTGGTTCTTTTTTAGTAAAAGATACATGAAAATATTTATTTTAGAATGAACTGAAATAAATATCTAACACTTCTGAAACCGTTCTATACTCAAACTACCTTAAAAATACTCCTTTTTTTTTATTTCAAAACCTTAAATTCTGAAAAGAAGAACTAACAACAACAACAACAAAAAATATCAAATTGACCCTAAAACCTTCTAAAAGTAATTAATTATTGTTTGAAAGATGAGTTAAGATATTTTCCTGGTATTTCAAAATATTACTTTAACTTGATATCAAAACTATAATACAACCATAATTATCTGCATTGCCTTAGGACGTTAATTACTACCAATTTCTGACATTTACAACAAGTTTGCTCGAAACAGTTTCTAGGTTTTAAAATTAAATGAGAAAATATGACAGACCGAATTTATCTATCATACGTTTTCAATGACGAGCCTTGCGTTAATGGTTAGAAAACGGTTAACTGTTTTTATCCCTTTTAAATATAATTCCAAACACGTAGAATTATTACGCACGGCCGAAAGTAAAAAATTCTTTTTAATGTTTGAATTTTAACTTTTTTTTTTTTTTGCTTGTTGTCTTTTGCGTTTAAAAGTTAAAATTTTTACTCCGTTAGTTTTTAAAATTACATCAGTACTTTTTAAATCACTTGCTGTTGCTTCTTTTGAAAATCAACACTTTTGTTTCCATACTTTTGATAGTTAGTGGTTTGATTTCATTACTTTAAAAATCAAGTTTTCTTTTATTTTTATGCTTTTGTAAGTTGGTACTTTTACTTCACTACTTTTCTTTTTTTCCCCTTTACTAGTTTAAAGTAAACTACTGTACTTGTTACGAAAAAAATTTTTCAGTTTATTTGAAAACTTAAATTTTTATTTTCTTTTAAAGAAATATTCAGAAATTCTTCGAACAATTTTATAAATATCGTTTTTCTTTCTTAATGCCAGGATATAATCGTCATGCCAATTTATCTGCAACTTTTATGCCTTCCAAATTTAGTGTTAAAAAACTCTAAGGATTGTGTTTTCTTTCAAGTTAAATACCAAACCGAGCATTCATATACACCTCAAAGCGTGTAGATAAATCTTAATACCAAGAATTGATAAACCTACACTGTTAAAATTTCGAGCCACGATGCACCTAAAATTGGTATTCATTTGCCGGCTACATGAAATGGAGCTCAATTTTACCATATTTTGATTTTTTCACTAGCTTTAAATATCAGTAGAAGGTTGCACCAAATGTAGGTGTTTCGAAGAAACAAAACACCAATTTTCATACTTTCTTTTTTTCTGATATAAGAGTAGAGGAAGTTTGCACCATGGTATTTTTAAAGCGCTCAAATGCAGGCCAAGGCTGCTGTTTGCAGTAACAAAACTATTTATCGAAAGTGGGTTATTTTATGACATAACACTAACCGTTTTCTACCGCCAACCAAATTTAAAAATGCAAGATGAAATAAACTTTAATTAATGCAAATAAAATAATGATCTACCTAAAAAATTGATACTTGAAACAACATGCATTAGTCGTCCAGATACACCGAAACAGAGTTGTAAAGAAAACATGGCGTCGTAAACAAATATGTTTCTGTTTAGAGTCACCGTCAAAATTTTGCGTCTTTTACCAAATTTCGGTGCAGTTAGTTACACCACGGAAGTATTTCTCGATCACACTTCAAAATTTATGGTGTAACCAAAATAAAATGTTCTTTCACTTAACTAAACTTTAGGATAAGGAGAAACTTTGCACCAAATCCCGGTTTAAGATTTACCGAGTTTATTTACAATGTAACACCAAGAGATATTTTTTATTCCATTCATGGTTGTTCGTAGGTCGGATGATGCACTGCCGTTCTTGAATACTCCCTAAATTTTCGAAAATTAATCTAGATTGGGATCTTATTTGTGTCGGAAGTTAGGAAATAATATTTTCCAAATAATTAGGAAATAATACTTCAAAGAGTAATAGGAAAGAATACGTAGACGAATTTTTCCTTTAGATTCGACCCCTTAAAAAGAGGAAACCTCCCTCCCTTCATAAACTTTCGACAAAAGACATAGAATCGAATCATCTCACTGAGAACAATCATTGACTTCATCGCAAATTCTGTTTTATTTTATTTGACCAGAAACTATACAGGGAAGGATTATCCGACTGCTTTTTTTCTCCCCCTTCTAAACATATCTTCCGATGTTTTTTACTGCTTAGTGTTTTGTTCAGTAATTTCCTCTTTGTTTAGTTTGATTTCCTGCGTTTCATTTTCTCAGATTTGTTTTTCATTTCAAAACTGTTTCAAATAATGAAGTCCGACGCTTAACAAACATTTCTTTCTTTCATTACCATCAATTTTCATCTTAAGTTTGGTAAAAAAAAAAAAAAAAAAATTATTATGGGTCGCCAACTTCTTTTTTACTTTAAAAATTTTTAGAGCGTAATTGTTTTTAATAAAAACGCTTATTTTGATTTTGTTTTAATAAGGTTGAAACAAAATAAAAATGAAGTTAAATAAAAAAGTAAAATAAGTTTCTTTGATTTTCATTTAAACCGCAGGAAACATTTTTTAGTCCAAAACATATAGTATAATTTAGAAATAAATGTATATGTTTTCATTTATTATGCAATTTATAAATTTATAAATCAACTTTTCTTTTTAAAAAGAAAGAAAGATTAATAAGCGTGTTCTTAAAATGAAAAAAAATGAAAAATTTGCTTTGTTTTAATAGATTAATTTTTCTGATATGAAAGATCAATACCATAGGAAGCATCTGACTATTAAGTTACAGTTAAGTTAGTATGTTATAGACCAGGGGTTTCCAACTTACATGAGGCCGGAGGCCACAATTAAAAACACAAATCAAATGGCGGGCCGGAACTTTATCAAAATTTTATGTAGGACTCTTTTATGTTTGAAGAAACATTAAATATTACTGTCAAAATTTTACCAAGTTGTACAAAACAAAAGTATTGAATTACAAATTACAATAAGAAGTAGATTTTTAAAAAATATTTAATTGTTATTAATAATATTTTAAAAAATATTACATAAATAATAAAAATTCGGGCTACAATAACTTTAATGTGCACCTATGTATTAAACAATGAATGTACAACTGATATCTAATTGTTAAGATATAAAACTTTAAAAAAGTTGGTATTAAGACTTACATAGTAGCACACAAAATATTCAATGAGAAAATTGAGGTTTGTCTGCTGCAACCACCAGAGAATAGATAGTTATATTTTAAATTAAAAATTTACAAATGTGTGCGTAAATATTTTCGTCCAAAATTAGTGGTTTCAAAAAGTTAAATTGGAGAATTTCTTCGAGAAAATTTCTGATATGCACATGCTAAATTATATTCACAAAATACAAAAAAACAAAATAAAAAAGAGCAACATACACGATTATTCTTACATTTGAATAAATAATTTCTTGGATGCAAAACCTGAGAAATAAATTTGTTTGCACCATTGGTATGTTAAATTTCACAGAAACGAAGAAAATAGGTTTTTAGAGAAAAGTGGAGTTTTAACTATATAGTTTTTTTACAAAAATTAACCGCAAAAAACGAAAACTAATATATTTTAGTTCGCGGGCCACAAAAAAAGGCTTCGCGGGCCGGATGCGGCACTCGGGCCGCCAGTTGGAAACCCCTGTTATAGACTATTAAGGTTTCTTAGAAAAAATAATATTAAATTCTTTAAATTTAGCATTTGCATAAAAAAGCGGATATTTTGATTTTGGGAATTGTATAAAAGCGTTGTACCAAACATCCTATAGTTACTCACCCTAGTCTCCTTTCGAACTAAATTTGTTTTCCTGAGCTACGTACGGAACGAAATTGCAAGAATCTGCTGTCTTTATTCGAGTTGAGACGGGCCCAGCCCAAGGCCGGAATCCAACGTATTTCAGACTCGTTTACTGGAAAAAGATTTCGGGTTCAAGCGGGTGTGAACTCAGGGTAAAATTTTCGCATACTTCTTTTACTAAAAAAATTGATAAAAACTGAACAAATTACGGTATAATATTTTAAAGTAAAATTGATGTTGCGGATGATGCATCCAAAGTGCAGGTACTTTACACTGTAGATTGATACGGAATTTTTTACAGTGTAAATAATCTCTAATCTTTTTTTTTTTTTTTTTTTTTTTTTTAAATTGTTTATAAACATGGATGGTTAGAAAGTATAACATAATAGAACTTACGTATTAAAATGTTTTGTTGCATTTTGGTTTGTATTAGCTTACGTATTTAATATGTTATCCCTTATTAGGACACTTTTTCTGGATTTTGCAGTTTTATTTATTTATTTAAATAACACTAAAGCACTTTTGAGTTTACTGGTCTCTTAAGGTTTATACCGATCACATGCACATTACATATAATGTTTATGAACATCATAATAATTATTATGAGCATCATAATAATAATTATGATCATAATAATTATCATAATACTAAATTTTGAAAAGAGAGTCATAGATTTAAAATTTTCCCTTTTTGGAAAAGTTTCGATTTATTTTAAGAAATCTTTTATAAAAAAAATGCATAGCAATATTCAAAAAGTTTGAAAAAACAAATCAATGAAATTTTCTTTTCAACATGTTGGATCGTTCTTGCATAAAAATACAGATTTTAAAATAATATCCTTCACTGTTTACTTATCTTTTCAATTTCGAAATTTATGATTTCGATGCTCATCACCATTGTTAAAATATGCATGGAAACACATGTGTACATATATACTACAAGTCTCAATACATATGTGCAATGAGACCAATATACTGTTTTTGTGTCAACAGTAAATTTTTAAATATTTATTATTATTTTTTTCAACGCTTGGAGAGGCCCTTCATTTGCATATCACACAGAGAAAAACGAAACCACAGTTGAAGGCCGTTACGAGTGTTTCAAATTAAAAATTCCACATTCCCTTTCATCAAATCTCATTGAAAACAAGCAGTTTTGTTTACATCCATTTGCATATGGAGGTAAGGGGTGAGGAGAGGGCGAACAAATGCAGATTGAGTTTTTCCTACTCGATCGTTTTCATGCCCTTTGCGACAATGAAAGAACGATGGGGTCGAGTACAAATTAAAAAAAAAATTTTTTCGTTTTTTTATGTTTGTCAAAACTATTGATGATTTTTTAAAGTAAAGAAATAAATATTGACAAATTGATTGATATATATATATATATATAAACAGACTATCGAAAAGAGAAGATTTATATATACTTGAAGAAAATCTGAAATGAAATAACAAAAAAAAGTTTCAGTTGCTGAGGACATTAGTTCCTCCCAACTGAAATTTTTTTTTCTTAGTTTTTTCAGTTTTGTTTCTCTTCTTTATTATTCATTTTTTTGGCAACTTTAATTTTTAGATTATAAATCACTTTTGTTTCTTATCATTCATGAATAAAATTTTAAGTAACAAATTATAAACGATATAAGATTAGGAATAATATTCCGATATTTATCATATAGGAATATTATTCCTACTCTTATATCATGTTTTTTGGGATATTTTGGGATATAGGGATATTTTGAGACTATAAATAAAAGAATATTTTTAAACTGTTGAAGTCACATTAAAAGAAAAGGAAGTTTGAAACAATTAAATTCAATAAAAGAAGGTATTTCAAAGAGTTTAAGAAGTCTAAGAAAAAGAATTTTTTTATTTCATTGAAATTTAAAAATATGTATTCGGGATTTTGAAATCCAAGAAAAAAGATACTTAAGACTATTGAAGCCTGTAGTAAAATATTTTATGACAAATGAAATAAAATAAGAGTATTTAGAGAATATTAACTTTAAAAAAAAGGTATTTGGAGATTAATAAAGGCAAAGAAATAAAAGAATGTTTCTATAATTACTAAAGTTTCAAAAAAGATATTTTTGATATTTTTCTTACTCTGCAAATAAGAGTTTATAACTTTTTTTCTAATAAAATAAAAGTGTACTTTAATATTATATTCGATATTTTTTTTAAATATTACAGCCTGAATGATCGTAAAATAAATAAAAGAAGATTTATTTTTTGTTTAGAAAAAAAAATATGTTGGTTAGCAATTGAACGCAATCACCCCACTTAAAATATTGTTTACAGATAAGCAGTGCTGCCATGTTAATTGAAATCAAGAAAATACCTCAATTGTTTATTACCAGATTTTCAGTTGAAATGTGACAGTTTGAAAAATAAATTATAGAAAAAAAAGAAGGAAAAAATAAATATGCAGAAATATTCTGCATAGAAAAATCAGGCATTTCTCTCAAAATTTCAAAATCTCAAAAGTTTGTCAACACAGGACTGACTCTTCTGTCTGTTCTACTATAAAGTCCTACAAACTTTCAATAATTTGAAAGGGTGTGTTAATTTGTTCTAACTTCTTGTTGCATCTAACTTTTGTCACCAACGATTGTTATTGCGAAAACATTATTTAGTAGTTTTTATCACATTGCAGCGCTATCTGTCGACAAATTTTGAAACTAATTTTAAACCTTGATTAGATTAAATATTTAGTCTCCTATGAAGAACTTAGCAAACCCTACATTTTCATCTCCTTTTTTTTTGGATATTAATTAAGTTTAGCTTTTAATTAGAATTTTAATATGTAGAGATTTTTTACATCGTTTAAATAATTGGAAACCATTTCATTATACTATAAAGTTAATAAAAACCCCAACAATATTAAAAAACCCAACAATATAATTTTTCCCGCTCTAAAGAATCAGACCTATAAATACTTCTTCTAAATTTCAAATTTGTTTTCAATGCTTTCCGTCGAACGTGGCGACACAAACGAAACAAAACCGACCATGAATCGACAATTTTCATATAAATGAAGTTTTTCTTTCTACGCTAAAGAGAATGTTTCTATAGTTGAGAGAGTTTTTTTTCTCCCTTGTTTTTAACTAGCATATTATAAAGATAAGACGAAAAATGAATCTAGAAAACAGACTACTGACTTTTAATTTAGTCCTTGTGATCGTGTTTTCTTTTGGCTTTATTTGTTTATTTAACGGAAATATAGTTTTTTTTTTCTCTCCTTATATTCAGATTTTCCGTTCCGTATTTACTCTGTTTTATGCATTGCTTTCGTATCAAGTGGAAATATATATGCAAATGAGCTTCTTTTTTTTTAAAATGAATAAATTTTAGTGTTATTCAGAATGGAATCAAAAGTTTTTACATTTGATGGCATGTAGTTATTAAACATAAATAAGTCTAAATATTTCGTAATTTTCTTTTTGTTAAACTTATTCCGCAAAATCTTGAACATATTTGAAAAGAAAGGATAATGAATTTCAAGGAAATTTATTATTTTTTTTCTTTAGAATTTCCATTTAGAAAATTTCAAATTTGAAAATATTTATACTGAAATATTTTTTTTTTAAAAATTATTATTATGTTTTTTTTTACATATGAGCTTTTTTTTTAAAAAAAAAAAAAGAATAAATTTCATTGCTGTTCAGAACGGAATCAATAGTTTTTACATTTCATGGCATGTAGTTATTAAACACAAATGAGTCTAAATATTTCGTAGTTTTTTCTAATAAACTTATACCGGAAAATCTGGAACATATTTGAAAAGCAAGAGCAATGAATTTAAAGGAAATGTATTATTTTTTTCCTTCAAATTTGAAAATATTTGTACTGAAATATTATTTTGTTTTGACATTTTTTCCTCGTATAATTAAACAATCCCGTAAAATAATAATGAGTTCGGGAATTAAGTCAAGAACCATTGATTCATAGAGCAGCTTAAGTCACTTCATTAGCATTATGCTTTGCAAAATATTTATATAAATTAATAATGTTTGCATAATTTTGTGTAAATTGTGTTATTCTGTGTTCAAAATATATTGAAAAAAAAGTTTCATATTGAATAAATTTTTTAAATTTTTTCAAAAACTAAACTAATATTTCTCTGTATTAAAATATCGTGATTGGATGTTCATGTTTACGTTACAATTTGCTTATTTGCACAAAAATTATAAGAGTTAAAAACTACGAATACGATAATACGAAGGTGTATAAAAAAATTTACAGGGAGTAAGATGACATTAAAAAAATTTACAATCGATGATTTGTACAACAATTATTAATTGTTAAACTTGTAACAATGTCATACTGGCTGTTCTGTAGCCGACAGAAATACATCACCAGATTTGAAATTTCATGTGATTGAAGGCTATTTTTATTAATGATTACGAATTAAGATATTACGAATATTAGCTTGCTGAGATAGCCAGGCTAGAAGGATGGTGAGCTCATATCGAAGTGGTCATGAGATCGATCCCCGTGACCTGAAAACTCCCCGTGTGAAGACTGGTTGCACGTTAAATCTGTCGGGTTACTAAGTCATCCATGTTCTCATAACTAATAAATACATCTGGGAGTACTGAATTGGAGATTGATCGTTCTCTGGTTCAGGTTAAAACTACGATCTGCGAATGAATGAATGGGTCTGCCCGTCTAAACCGGGCTGTTACATGTGTGTGGCTGAAGTTATCTTTTTCAACATAGATGGCGCCACTAAAAAAGAGAAACGCACCCTCTGACTTAAAATTCACTTGGTTCACCAAGCAGGCTTGCTGATATTGACAAGTGGCAATATAAACAACAACAGAATATTAGACTATATAATTTCTTAACAAAATGTTTTTATTTTTTATTTTATTAAAATTCTAATTTTTTAAATAAAACAATGATGAAAGCGAAACAGTCATTGTTGTTGGTTAAAATTCATAAAAATTCCCTTTTTTATGTCTCATAATAATTTTTATAAATACATAGTTAGTTAAATGAATATATAGCGAATAATTACGTGTTTAAAATTTTGTAACGCATATTTGTTAATATGTAATGCATATTTATAAATAAATTCATTTCCTACATAAACATTAGAATTAGATTAAAATAAAGTGCATGCAACTTAAAAAATAAACATCTCTACTTGTTAAGAAATTTATATAGTGTTATGTTTTGAAGGATTCAAAGCAGAACAGGAGTTAGCTGGAAATTCAAATAAGTTTTCAAAAAGTAGATTTGAAACATTTTATAAAAAATATTGTAGTTAATTACGAATAAAACCATTGGAAATGAAGAAGGAGATAAAATCACTTCATAAGGTATTAAAACATTAGATTTTATGAAATAAATTATTTTAAAAAATGCGGAGAAAACAATCAGTAATGATTGTACAGTTCGCTTCGCAAAAAAATAAATAGACCAACTTAAATAACTTTTGGTCTAAAGATCGGATTTTACGTTTTCGGACTCAATCTTAAAAGGTTCGAGATCGTGACCTCAAACATGCTAATTAATTAGTGCAAAGGATATTTTAAGTTACGAAATCAGACGCAAAAGTGCACTTTCTCTAAATAAACAAGTTTTTTCTTTATTTTTTTTATTTATATATTTATTTTATTTATTTATTTATTTTTTTTTGATGGACTCAAATTTCTGTCCCCTTCAAAATCCTCCTCGCCGCAATCTGATAAATATGGTCCCCTTAGTTTGGTCAGATGAGAGGTCCAAAGTCAAGACCAATTAATGGTCCTTGCGTCTTTCACAATATCTCGAAAACATTTTAAGCGAATCGACAATTTTTTACACTCAATTAAATTCGCTTATTTAAAGATAATCTCATGCAAAAAAAAAAAATAAATAAATAACTAAAGTAAAAACTTAGTAAATATTTATGATTTATCACTTTATATAACGTTTATAACATATAACTTTTAATATAACTTTCATGGTATCTAACTTTTTCAACATTTAAAATAATGTAATTTTACTTGCAAAATACAAAATTTGAGCGAAATGATTCGAATATTTCCTGAGAAATCGAATTATAAATAAAAGTCGTATATTTGAATTCCGATCGATCAGATGAAGATCGACCGATTTCATTCACTTTCGCCAAATAAATTTAATTGAATTCTTTAAAATAGTGTAAAAAAAATTTTGCACTTTACAATTCAACATTTTTCGAATATTCTTAAATAAAATTATAAAAAATAATAAATATTTCCTAAAAATTATTTTTTTGCTCGGAATTATCTGCTTATCCACCGCGTTTTAAGATTAGCGAATTTTAAAATTTTGTGCAAAAGTTTTTCAATTCGTTGGAAAAGTTCACAAGATATGGCGAAATACGCAAAAAAAAAAAAAAAAAAAAAAAAAAAAAGGCCTGTATCAATTAAAAAAAAAAAAGAAGATATGCTAATTCAGAGAAAGTACGTTTTTGTGTCTGATTTCGTAGCTTAAAATATTGTCTGCACAAATTAATTGGCATGTTTGAGGTCACTTTCTTAAACCGCTTTTTTGTAGTATTCCGCCATTTTGTTCATTATGCTTAATATTTCTTAGTAGTAGTACATCTTGTTAAAATTAGTCTAAATTTGCATATACCAATGAAAATTATAGAAAGAAATATTAACTTAAACTTACTTTCGAAATTTTTATTCATTTCTTACCATAAAAATTAAAATAATCTTTCAAAAACTTAAAGTGGAGATGAACTTTCAAAATTAGACTATTAAAATAGTTACAAAATGGTATAACCAATTATTAGGAAATTAGTAAATCATTTAGAACATTATTACTAGAATACAATTTTATTTATTTTCTAAATTAATAATTATAGTTTCTAAATCAAATAAAAAAAAATTATTTCAAGTTCACAAACATTGCAACCAAAAATAATTATCTATTTTTAATAATAATTTGAATCAATTTGAAAGAAAATAGTGTTGGAAAAAAAAATTCAGTTCAACCATCAAAAACATATAATTTTTAATCAGATTTAATATAATATTTTCCTTTAATTATTTTTCAAATTAAAATAATGCAATGAATTTTTTATTTAATGTATCATTCCGAAATTAAAATTTTCACCATTCGTAACTTAAATAAAACAAAGAAAAGCAATTTTTATAATCTGATGAAAAATTGAAATCAACTTAAGTCAGAAATAAGTGATAAGCAAACAAAGTAAAATAATTCTTATTCGTCACATCAGTTAAGCAAATATCAATCATTGATATAATAACAGAAAAAAAAACTCATAAGACTTTTCACGAATTTCTTCAAATTTTATTTCAAATCTAATAAAAGACAAAAAGATAATTCCGTTGCCTTTATTTAAAATATTATCTTTTTCATTTGATACAGAAAATTAAACTACTAAACCCATGTTGACGATGCATTTGAATTTCAATTTGTTCTTCAAATAAACTTCTATCCATTTCGAAGTTAATCTTTTTATCATCTTTTGACTCTTCTTATAAAAAAAAAAAATCGAAAAATATTAAACGAAGGCTTTCTTTCCTTTCTGAAATATATAATATAACTGCAACTGTGTTCTTATTAACAAAAGAAGATAAAAAAATTGAAATTGCTACTATATTTTTTAAGGGGTAATCCTAAAATTAAAAATTATTTTTGTATTATAGCTGAAACCTGTTTTCTATAAATCTATTTCTATTATCAAAAGTCCAGTTATTACGAATTATTTTATAACTTCAGAAGTGTTTAGATCATGTGATTTTTCATATATGTCAATGAAGTTTAAGGCTTTTAAAAGTTTGAGGGACCGAAAATAAATCACAAATGGAAAATAATGTTTCGTAACTTAACAATAGATTTGTAACTTGTGAGAGTTATTTTGGTTATTAGAAGCAATAATTGCACAAAAATTTTTTAGCATAACTTAAATCTTTATGAAAATATGGACAGTTTTATAAAAAAAACAAATTTCTTTGTCTTACGTTTTTTTCCTATAACTTTAAAAATATTCTATAAAATTAAACAAAAATATTGGAGCTATTTAAAATTAATTACAAAATTGTTGTTTTAAAATTTGTGAACAATTCATTAAAAACTGGCAATAAGATGTGAGTAATAAAGGTAGTTATTATGTATTGCGCATGCGCGGAAAAATAAAAAAAAAACTTTTTTTTCCTTAATTTCATAATAAATCTTATTTGGCAACTAATGAAAGAATTCGATTTCAATATCTTAAAAATTTAAAAAGTTTCAAGCAAATTTTGAGTACAAAATGAAATATGTGGAAAACTCCTTATCATTTTGATCATTATTTTAAAGAGTAGAAAAGTACTAAATATGATAAACATGTATTAGTATAGAAGTGTTTTCACTATATTGTCCACTCCCTCCCTCCCTCTCTCTCTGTGTCTGTCTCTCTCCATTTTTAACATGTTGTAAGAATATTAGAATAAAATATTAATTTTTCAGTTACAAGTGAAACAATATAATAAAGGTATGCTATTTCTCATGATTGATTCAAAACTTTGAAATTTAAATTGATTAATGCGTTTAGAAAACAAATTGCAAAAATGTGACGTTTGAGCTTGAAAAAAACTACCTTTTTTAAAATGTTGTAAAAAATTTAGAAAAATATTAATTAACTCTTCAGTTACAAGCGAAACATATTATAAAGAACTTGTTCTATAAGTATTTACAAAATATTATTTCAATAAGTAGCACGTCTTTCAAAAAACATGCGACATTTGAGCTTGAAAAAAAACTACCTTTTTTTAACATATTGTAAAAAATTTAGAACAATAAATTAATTATCATTTCATTGGAAAAATAAGTACCTTTATAATGAGTAGCAGCACCGTTAGTAACAATTCTTTAAATATAATTAATAGATCATTAATTTATTAATGAACTGAAAATTTCTTTTATTTGAAATTTGAACTAGAGATATCTTGTACGTATAAATAACTTTTTGTACTTAGCGAATTAAACCAATGTTACTTACAAGAGCTGATAGTTTTCCGATACAATTCCTACATATTTGCTCGAAGTGTAAGCTTCAATAGACATAAAAAGTTTCAACATTAATCAACTTTAAAAAACAATTCCACATGCGAAAATATATTTTTTAACGACGACTGTATCTAAATTTACATATTTTGTAGAAATAATTATAAAAACTTGCAAGAGTGTTTAAATACAAGTAAAAAAAATAATAATAAATAGCAATGTATAAGCACAAAATACAAAAAGTAAAATAAAAAACATATAAAAAAATTTTATATACCAAAAAAAGGTATCAATAAAGGTGAAAAATCTTTAATACAGTCATAAAATAATAAACACTCTTGTTAACATTATAAAAAATGTGTATTTTTTCACTAATAACCTATTTTTTAAACATATACATTTTATACTTATCCCTCATAAGAACTAATAATTTTTTTGTATTTCCATTACATTTCTTGCAAGTTTATTGCAAAAATAATAAACTAGGCACAAAATGAACATTCTTGTTGACATAACATGTTTCAAGATTAATCAACTTTAGAAAACAAATTCGGATGCGAGAGTTCGAAATTTTTTTTTTAACATAACTGGCATGTAACTTTGCTTATTTAGTCGAAATGGTAATAAAAACTTCCTGATATGTTTAAATATTTAAACAAGCTTTTCGCTAGAAAACGAATTGAAGAAGATAAAACCCGAAAGAGAATTTGCTACTGATATTTCAATTTAATACCTTCTTCAGATTCTCCTTTCCAATTTATTCTTTAGATTTAGTTGTTGAAAATGGCAACAGGGAAAAAAAAAAACTCATTCAGATGTTAGGAAAGGGATAAAAATCAGTTTCTGTCGAGTAGTACCAGATGTAAATTCTCACCGAACAGCAAGAAGTTCGAAGTTCCTGTTTGTATTGAGTTTTTCTAATCCTCCCTTTCTTCACAACATAACAAAATAATTTATGCTTTTATGCTTTCGAAAATATACTTTTTTGTTTTTCTGTCTTAAAAATAATGCAGCTAATCTTTGCGAAAAATATCCACAAAAAAACAAAAGTTTCAATAGCAATTGTTTTTAGGAATTTTTTTTTTTTTTAAATGATTTTAGAGCCTTTTAGTAATTAAAGTAATTATCTTATAAAATCAAAGGCTTTTAAGAAGTGATTTAAAAATTATATGAAGAGATTAAAATTTTAAGTTTTTTTTCTTTGTAAACAATAAGTTTTTTTAAAGGGAAACTTAATAGTATTAAAAACTATAAGCAGATTAAACAATTTATTTTACCTAATTCATTATTATCGATGAAAGAAAAACTAATTTTTGTGTAATCATAAAATTTAAGCCTCACCTGTATTTAACTATTTAATTTTTTTTTTTTTTTTTTTTTTTGCTAAACTTTTTGTGATAAGCTGTAATTTTAACTGTCAAAAACAATAAGATTAAAAGCAAAAATTTTTGCCGTTTAGTATTTCAAGTTTTAAAGTTAGTAAAATACAAAATGACACCACAGAACTCCTTTTTTTTAAATTTTATAATTACTTAAATATGTAAAACAACTTTTTATAGTAAAAAATATAATTAAAGACGCTGTAAATTACATTAAATTAATAGTCGGAGTTTTTTCTTAAATATTTTTAACACTGTAGCATGAGGAAGTAATAATCACGCCTAAAAGAAATAATCACACTTTAATGTTTTGTAAAAAAGATTTAATATCTAAGAAAATGGAAGTAACATGCTCGTATGGAAGATGAAACTATATTAGTAGTTAAATTATTAGTTCAATTGTGGATTTTTTGAATAATTTATTTCATCGTATAGGAAGAGGAAGTAATATACATGTTTGGAAAGATAAAATAATGTTATTAGTTAGATTATTAGTTTGATTTTCTTTTAAAATAGATTTAATATTGTAGAAAATGTAAGTAATACACATTGGTGGGGGTGAACAAAAATAAAGTTTTCTATAATTGAAAAGCACTACCTCCCAAAAATTGTATATAGACTAGCATATTGCAGGTGAATTTTTTCAGTTTTTTTTTTTTATGCATCATCTTTATTTTCCGCAAAAGCCTTAAAATTTTGAAATTAAAAAAAAGTAATTTTTCAAATTTTTAAACTTGTCAAATAAAAAAAAAATTACCTCTCAAATTTTCTGTATTAAATTTAATATTTCTGGGGATTTTTTTTCTTCAAAATTTTTCGATGATTCCAGCAAAGTTCTTGAATTTTGCAATAATTTTCCCCATTATAGCGATACGTTGCGGATTTTTTTCACACAAAATTTTTTTTAGCGTCAGATCAAAATCAGCAAAGCATTTTGGGAAGTATTGTAAACATGGATTTTTAAGATAGCAATGGATTTATCTTTTCCTCAAATGAAGGATAGTGCACGCGTGAGGATAGATTGTGTCTTCTCTTTACGTAAGTGAAGAGAAGACACAATCTATCTTTTACACCATTCACTGTTACGCAGTTTACTTCCTAACGCGCAACGAAGTCACTCTAGGTTAAATATGTCTTCAACTCGAAATAAGGTGAAGTCAGATTTTAATGGTTGTCCAAAAGAATTTATCAGCAGTTTATTGCCAAACGATAAGATGTGTTACTATGTTACAATTGGATTCGGCTGAATATCAACGGGCCTCATAACAGAGAATAATAACGGACTGTAAAAAGCAACAACAACAAAAAAATTGAAATTAGTAGTAGCGTAGTTGCTGCCAAAATCAAGGAAATTCAGTGTAGAACTTCCTTTTCATTTCCACATTGAAAATGAATAATTGCTTTGATAAAAGGAGAACATGAAAAGATGCAGATACTTTTTAAAATTGTACAATCACCGAAAAGAAATATCCGAGCTTATGACTAAAGTTGACGCTTTCACAAAAGAATCGGGTCAATTTTCTAAAATCGCTGCTTGCAAGTACGTTTACCACGAGCATAGTAGCTGTAAAAAAGTAAGGAAAGTTTCTCTAAAAATCCTCTTTTTCCATGCCTTGCAAACTGTAATATAAATGGTAATAGGTTCAATAGATATGAAAGTCTGTGAACAGTTAATTAAATTGATGGAAAGATATAAGACGAATTTAGATTTAAGCGAAGCACAAGTTTCCAAATTTTGAGAAAACAATCTAAATCTAAACAATTTAGTTACAAAAAAAGGCAAAAGAGAGCATTCTGAAAGCTTCTAATTCGATGTTAAAGAAGTGTCTGAAGTCTCGGGCTCCCCACCGCCATCAACCTCAGCTACTTTCCAAACAAGAATTAAACTTTGGAACATTTGCTAGAACATGTGCCAACTGTGAAATTCATGATAGACATGGTTCTGCTTTCGCGGTAGCATTACCATATGATTTACAGAGAGCTGTTGGGCTTAGTTGGTGCGATAAAATTCCGGTTGTATTACCGTATTAGGCAAAAGCAGTTAATAAACGTTTTTTTCTCCCAGCTGGCAGTTTGATTATTCATCTAATTTGACTGTTTTGTCTGAATATGGTCAACTAACGATTAAATAGTTATTTAGTCATTTTTTTCAGCGAAATTTCTTAACAATCTTCGTTAATACTCTTTTTTTTTTTTTTTTTTTTTATCTTGTACTATATAATTTATCAAATTATCACAGAATTCAAAAAACATTATTTTTTCTTTATTTTAAATGAATAAAAATTGAATTCATGTCATTTTAGGGATACATCGGTCGTCCTGGCAAGATTTTCATTCCCCGATTTACACCCGGAATTCGCTAACAAAATTCAGTGCCCGGATCAGATTATCAATTTTCATTACCCGGATTGTGTAAAAGATTCCGCAGATACCCAGTGTTAGATAACACTCATTTACACACGATTCAACAATATTAAGATTCTTATAATAACCTTAAAAGCAACAATAAATTATGAAACCCATATAGTTCATCAGTTTAACTAATTACGGGTAAAAAAAAGTTAAAAATGAGTAAACATCTTTACATTTATATGCGAGCTAATTAAATTACTCAAAACTGTATAACCTGTAAAATTGTGTTCAACCGAAAATTATGTGAGTTTTATATTGTTTTTCATTATTGTTATCATACCCGGCCTGGATAATTTATAAAAAAAAAAAAACTGTCTATCCCTATAATAACGAAATGTATAAATTATTAAAACACGTTTGATAAAACATGAAATCTCACAATTTTAATAAAAAAAATAAAATAATTTTATGACTCTATACAAAAACAAATTTTATTATTTATGTAATGCTGTTTCTTTATATATATCATGGAACGTTCCTCAATTTCACATAACAATTTCATTTCTCCAAAACAGAAACGGAATTTAAAATTCTTTTGCATTTTATATCCTTTTAGATACCATAAAATTACTCCAAATACGTTCTAACAATGAATGCTGAACTACCGTTTTTTCCTTCCTTATCGAATTATGACAGAACACAGTCATCAAAACCGGGTTCGAGACTATATCCACAAACGCTAACCACCAATAAAACTTAATCGAACAACGAATAGGGTTGATGGATCCAAACATGTAAAAAAAAAGAAGGCTAAAAGGAGAAAATGCATTCGATTACATTTTTTGTTAGCTGTAAAAAAAGCTAAACAATAAAGTTTGCTGATGCCACTAAAGAGCGCCACATTCCAAAAGAAGATGAAGAAGCAGAAGTACTATTCATCTGGGAGCCTGTATTCATAAAAAGTACATACAAACCTGAATCCTATTTTGGAAAAAGGTTCTGTTTAACTTTGCAAATGTTAATACCGTGGAGATGTGTGTGTGTATATACATATATATATAAACGTTGCGCTGTTTTGAAAAATGAATTGGTAAAACGTTCTAAGTAGAAAAGATCTCCTCTTTGTTTAGCAGCCCATACAATTCTTTATGGCCGACCATTGAAACCGCGAAGAAACAAAAATAACTTTTTTATATGAGTGCTTTAAGAATGGAAAATACCACCTAAACAGGGTTGCTGCGTGTGTTTTTATTTGAAACTGTAGCCAAACAAATGCTCATCGCCAAAAAGAAAGTAATGAAAAAAAAAAAAAAATTCGATGAAAAAAATTCAAATTAAATTGTAGTTGCATATACTATTTTGACTAATTGCACCAAAAATATATTATCTATTTTCCCCGAAAAAAAAAATATGAAACACGCAATCCGATATTTTAGAATGTTATTTTGATTTCAATTAATTTCCATTCGTAATTGTTTGTGCTGAAAAAAAGCCTTTTTCGTATCATCTTTCAAATTGAAAAGAGTTAAAAGTCTTAGACTGAACCATGTTTATTTCAAGTTGAACCATATTTTAGTGCAATTATGATGTAAGGAGACGAAACTTACATGAAAATATGCTCTCTACTTCCGCGATTCAACCAGTAATTGCATTACACCTAATCATGTATCCTCAATCTCCCATAAAATTTTACTTTAAGTGGATGCTTTATCAAGTTTAACTTAGTAATACGTAAAGTCTCGCTATTACGATATCCAATACAACAATAACTCCCTTTATTACGATAATGTTTCTTGGTCCCGACGAACTTCCATATGAATTAATGTCATGCTCCTCTCAATATTACGATATTCTCTGAAGCAACAAACCTCTGTAAAACGATTTTTTTTCCAAATTTCAACTTTATTTTCCCCATTTATTATTGGTTTTCAAATAATGCAAAAAATCTTATTTTATCATCTTTTGTCATTTTTTCCATCTTTTCTGACAAGAGATGACTCACTGCTGACCACCCCAAGAGCTTCTATTCTTAAAATTCCCTCTCTTATCTCTAAAGAAGTCACACATGCAACATTCACATCTGATTTCACTTAATTCATTTTAAAAGCTGATCACGAGTCACAAATGACAACAAGCATCACATTAACACCTAAAAGAGAATTTTTTCCTTAGAAGGTGGGTGGAGCACCATTCACAAACGAAAATCATTTTCCTGCTTTGGATTCAATGCATGCTTTGTTGATTGACTTGACAGTCAAAAAAAATGAATAAACAAACAAAAATATCTGATTACTTTTAATCGTCTGCAAATTAATTTTTGGCATAATATATAAATATATTTATAGTTAATACATATATAACATTAAAATTTAAAAAAAAAAATCTTATTGTGTCCCCAAAGTATGTAGGCCCTCTATATAACAATATATCCCTCTACAGCAATATATTTATTTGGTCCCCAAAATATTGCTGTATCGAGGTTTTACTACAAATATCGGTAAAAATACGAAACATACTCGATAATATGTTGGACCTCCGATTTTGTAATTCATTCTACATCGAAACATAATATCAGTAAGCTGAAACATGTATCATCCACCTCCCTTAATATGAAAGTTGAATCATGTTTATGTCGAATTAAACCCTATTATTGTGCAAGTATGTGTAAAAAAGATGAAATGTACATAATATGTTCGTTCTACTTTCGTGGTGCAAGCAATATTGTACAATAATGAGCCATGAGTATGCAATATCAAGCAGAGGGGACAGTTCTCAACATCTAGCCAAATGGGGCATCCTGTTGACGACTAAGGACACTAAAATTTTAAACTTAATGACATTAATTTATTATAAAATTAATTGTTTTATTAAATAAATAAATGTCTTAAATAAAGTATTCCGTAAAAAAATAAAATATGTATTCCAAACATAATAAATAAAGGATTTTTAGATTATTAAGTTTAAAAAAATTTTATTATGTAATAAATGTGCCTCTTTTTTTTTTTCTCGACATCGATCGGGGGACAATGTCGACGACTTCAGGTACTAAAATTTTAAACCTAAAAGCTTTAATTTTAGTATTAAATAAATTTTTCATTATGTAAATGTATGTTTGATACGAAGTATTCCGTGAAGAATAATTTTTTTTTTCAGGCATAATGAATAATGAATTTTTAGGTTAATAAAGTTTAAATATTTTTTTTTTACTTGTTGTATTTTCTGGGAAACAATCATTTTTTTTCCTTACAATAATTTATGTATACATTTACATAGGAAGAAATTTAAAAATTGGATTGATATTTGCCTGAATATATACCATTTCGGCTCTTATTTATTTATTTTAATTATTTCTTTTCTACCTGCACTGATTGCTTTGTTACACTCCTCTTTCAGGAAATGGAGGAGTTTACCTCAAAAAGCAAGTTTGACGAAACTTATACGAAAACAGTTTCTCAGTTCGCATGATTCAAATGACATTGAGCAACACAGCATCATTATGGCAGTACTTGAAACGCTTTAGCTTTTTTTTTTTTTTTTAAACCGAACCGTCTTACAGTGTTAGTGCTATGCGCGCAATTTATAAAACGCTATTTCGGTAGTTATGAAACAAGCTATCGTTCAAATTTATTAAAAGCTCAATGGCATAATCAGTTAAACCCTCGTTTCTTACACATATTATCATGAAACAACTGTAATAACGGAAATTATGCAGATAAGCCTTGTCCCATTGAATAGGTATGTTGAATCAAATATTATTGAAATATCTTGCAACAGAACAACAGCAACTGTATCCTAGCTAATTAATCATAAATAGTCTAAAATAATTTTTATGGTGTATTCTTAAATAAATTTACAACTATAAAATAAGTTTGGCTGAATTTATTACGAAGGAAATATATTTCCTTCCATTGAAATAACATGTTTTATGAGTATACATTTGCCTTTGAAGGTGTGACCAAAATGATGAAGTATCTATTATTCAGAATGGCTAGTTCAAATATTAGTTAACGATTCGAAAAATTAATCGTGTTTTAACCTTATTTCTTCATTAAACTAGCATAAAAAGTAGTTGCCAGGAATATCTACAAACTACAGATTTACTTTACTAATGCTTGTTTTTTAAAAGTAGCTCAGTGCCCTCAAACTACAAAAAAAGTAGCTACTACAGTAGTTTCGTTACTAGTAGTGTCACTGATTTTGTCCAATAATAGCTTTTAAAAACGACTAAACATTCCACTGGCTCGATGGCACAGGGGATAGATAGTTCGCCTTCCAATGCGATGAACCGGGTTCGAATTCCGCATCCGACTTTCACCGGCCACAGTGCTGACGTGAAATATCCTCATTGGTAGACGGATCATGGGTTAGAGTCCCCTTGCCGTCAGACTAACCGTAGGAGGTTCTCGTGGCTTTCCTCTCCATATAACGCAAATGCAAAACCTCCGAGATGGCAAATTTTTCCCTATACTTGATCCCTTGTCTTCTGGATTGGGTTCAAAATTTCAAGGCTACGGAGTTGAGCATTAGTAGTTCTAAACCCGAAAAATTGCGTCGGCTGTACAACGTCGGTTATAAAATTATTTAAAAAAAATCTACTGTATCATTCTTATTAAAAATTTAATTTGAAATATACGTATAAATTTAGTAAATCAAGTTTTTTAACGAGAAAAAAACTTGTATTGAAAAAAAAATCACAGATTTTTTTTAAGCATAATTTTCGCCAAATAAAGCGAAAAAGAGCCACATCTAGTAACCAAACAAATAAAACATTGAGCAGTAAAAGGCAGAACGTGCATTAAACCCTACACTATTCCGCATATCCTTTTCTTTTATCATCACTGAGAACACAAAGGAAGAGAAAACCATAAGATCATGAAGAGAAACATATGCGGTAAGGAGGGAGAAAAAATAAAGATAAAGAAATGAAATTGGGATGTAAATTCGGAATGCACCTTTTAAAAAAAGGACCGCAATTAGAGGGCGTTTGTTAAGCACGTTTTAGACGCTGTTTTGTAGCGTTCAAATTACTCTCTTTGTTTCCATTGGACCACTAACTTTGCCGGGAAGAAAAATTATAAGCGAGATGTAAAATCGAATAAAACCATTCTTTTGCAATTTTAAAAAAAAATTGAAATTATTCTTTGCCAATGATAGAATTAAAACTTTTTTGCGAGAAGGCGATAGAAAATAATTATTTGTTTAATCTTGTTACTAAGAACAAAAAACAGTATCGGAAATTTTTTGGAATGCGTGTTAGTAATGAAGTTCTTAAAAAAACTTCATTAACAACATATTAACAATATTACGTTGATACTTTTTTAGTTCTTCTAAGTAAAAATTTCGCTTACGATAAGATAAAGGGTATTCTATACGTTGCTAACGTGTAGATGCCGGTTATGATACAAATGGCCGACGATATGAAAAATCAATTAAGGAAAACCGGGTAGAGATAGAAATGCAAAATTTGCTGCTCGTTAATTAGGAAACTAAGTATTGTCTCAGAATAAGTTAGAAAGTTAAAAAGATGGCGCTTCTAATCGATAAAAATTATAAAACAAAGTTTTCAAAATAACTATTTGCATTAGCAATGCGTAAAGATAACCGATACTCCTGCAAATTTTTCAACTGGATTGGAATTGCATCTGTCACATAACAAAGAACTTTCCTGTCAGCAGCGCCATCCATTGATGAACTTATTAACTAATTTTTAAGCATGGTGAGAATGAATTAACTGGTTTCGTAGTCAAGTTGCATTGAAACAATTTTTTTTTTTTTTTTAATCTTATTCCGTTTTTCTTTTAATTGTTTTTTGAACTATGGCACTTTAAGAGGTGTTGTATGTACTGCTGTTGTCAGTATCAAAAAACAGTATGTAAATATTTTGAATAAATTTATATTTAACAAACGGATTATTATGCACTCAAATTCAATCATCACGTATGATTTCAGTACCTTATCTTACGTGAATGCTACATCAATTCAGTCCCAATTTCACAGTTTGCAGTTTGAAATTACATTTTTTTTTAAAGAAGTAAATATGTATTTATATTTTTAAGAATTAAAAATGTAACTATACTGAAATTTGTTTCAATCAATTATAATAAGCAGAAAGTATGAAAAAAATATAATTTGCATTATATTAAGGGAAACTGTTGATCGCTGTTATAACTATATAAATCAGAATGCAGCTATCCACTACATTTTGAGGGTAAATTATCCCCCAAAAAAAGTATGTTCCTTCAGATAAAGTACTTGAATAATAACGTAATTTGAAATTAGGTTTGCATTAGTTATTTAATATAATAAAGGTTCATCTATTGAGTAATTAAGATAGCATACTAAAATGGTTAAACCCGATCAAAAGTTATTTAGGAGTTTCGTTTTTGATTACCATACTGTAAAAATATGTCCCCTCAATTTTTCTTTGCATGGAATTAATTATAAGTTAATGTGCAGTAAACCAAATTAAAAAAATTAAAATCTTAACCTTACAATTAAAAAATATTTCTGGCATTATTAAATAAAAGAATAAAAATAATAATCATTAAAAATTATTTTTTACATGGAATTATTTTCAAATAAAATACAAATTGTTGCAATCCTCCTCCCCCAATATTTCAATGGCCAAAAACCAAAATCGAGAAGGTTTATTAGTTCAGAGAAAACATGTATTTGAATCGGATTCCGTCACTTATTTAATAATAAACATATTTAAGATTAAACTTTTGAATCGATTGGTTTTTAATACGTGAAAATACGGTTATTAGAAAAAAAGTTATTTAATTATTATCTTTAACTTTTGTTTCACTGCACGTAATTCAATTTCTTAAATTCTTTTTGACAAGTTCATTGGAAAAATATCTTACCAAATGTGCCTTATAAAATAAAAATATTAAACACGATGGTGACATTAACAAAATACTTCTTTAAAAAAAAAAAAATTAAAAGAAAAACAACAATGCACAAGTTCCTCATCCGGGTTCTGAATCCTCAGTTGAAACAACTATTTCTCAGACAATAATGCACCACCACTATCTCCCCCTGTTTATTTTTATTTAATGACTCTCAAATTGCAAATAATACTATCCGTTTTGAATCGTGATTCGTGTGGTTATAATAATGCCAAACCTACAATAACATGTAATCTTTTTCCTAATAAGGATTCTTTTCAACCAATGGGCGACAAGTATATTAAGGAAACAAATTACGTATTTTAGCTTGATATTTTTTGTTTTGAATACAAATAAAAATTTGTATTCCAATTATTTTTATGCGATTTGGTATCAGATAAATTCTTATGAGTTTTTCTATCTATTTTAATTGGGTGTCTAAATTTAAACCTCCCATAGTAAAGATTTATATCGAGAATCACCAATTTTGATTTTATGAATTTATTCTGCAGAAAGGGAAAAAACACGCAATAAAAGGGAAAAAATTTACCTTTAATATCATTATAGATTATGCAATTTAAGGGAATTTTATCACGTAATTTAAGTGAAAATGTTCGAAGAATACTAAGGATTACTTTTATGTAAAAATGTCATATTTAAGGGGTGAAAATATGTTTTATCACTATTGCTGCCACAAGCCCCTTATATTTACACTTTATTTTCACTGTTTGGAACCACTAAAATTATTCTAAGATATTCTACTTAAATATGCTTAATTTTACATTGTTTATAAAACCTTCGAATTTTAAATTCACCACTGGGGGGAGGGGGGGTTCTGAACTGGAGATTGATCTTTTCATTTGATTTTTTCCATTATTTACAAATCATTTATCATTTTCATTCATTTGCACTTACTTTAAAATATTCGTGTCAATTCAAAACTGGTGGTTTCATTTAATCTAATAATGTACCATACATAATTTAATTTATAAATATTTCATCTAATTATTCGTATTCGACATTCTTTTCTAATTATGTCTAAACAAAGATAAGTATATAAAACAAAAGATACCATTAATCACTAGGCCTAATTGCTTATTAGTCTCATAACAGCTCCTTTATTTATTGCGAATTATATTATTTGTGGTGATTTATTCATTCGAAAATTTTAAAATAAATATTTTTTGTTTAAATTAAAATCGAGATATTTCATCTAATTATTCGTATTCGATATTATTTTCTAATAATATCTAACCAAAGATAAATATCTAAAACAAGGATACCATCAACCACCAAGCCTTATTTATAATTCGTCTTATAATAGCTCCTTTGTTTATTGCGAATTATGTTATTTGTGGTGATTTATTTATTCGAAAGTATTAAAACGTTTTTTTTTTTTTTTTTTTTTTTTTTTTTTTTCATTTTTGAACTACAATAAAGATATTTCATCTAATAATTCCTATTCGACATTATTTTCTAATTATATCTAAACAAAGATAAATTTATAAAATAAAAGATATCATCAACCATCAAACCTTATTTTTTTATTAGTCTAATAACAGCTCTTTTATTTATTGCGAATTATATAATTTGTGCTGATTTATTCATTCGAAAATTTTAAAATGTATATTTTTTGCTTGAATTAAAATAGAGATATTGCATCTAATTATTCCTATTCGACATTATTTTCTAATAATATCCAAACAAAGATAAATATCTAAAACAAAAGATGCCATCAATCACCAACCTAATTTATTATTCGTCATATTAAAGCCGCCTTATTTGATTGCAAATCATAATATTTGTGGTGATGTATTCATTCGAAAATATTGAAACGTATTTTTTTTTTTTTCCTCATTTTTGAATTACAATAGAGATATTTCATCTAATTATTCATAATCGACATTCTTTTCTAATTATATCCAAACGAAGATAGGTTAGGTACATAAAATAAAAGATACCATCAACCACCAAGCCTTATTCCTTATTCGTCTTTTAATAGCCGCTTTATTTGATTGCGAATGAAAAAAGAAAAGCCGAATTTACACCAGCAACGCCCGAGTATTATAAACTGGAAAAGAAATCATTCCCCTGGTCGAGTCAGTTGGTTCATCCGTCCATCATAGACACTAATCATACGTTGTGGTTAAACGCGTTTCCATAATAGCTCACCAAACCATCTTCATAATCATAATCGGAATGGACCATTATGGGCAAAGCCATTCCTATTATATTTCCCATACATTCCTATAGCCACCTTCACTCCCACACGGGCCTTTTTCTTCCTTTTTGGAACAAACTTTTTTTTTCCCTCACCGATTCACGTATTTATCATCGAGCAAAATGGTTTAAGTCATGGAATAAATTATCGCTTCGAAATTCTTTGATTATTTAGATGGGGAAATCTTTAGCTTAGAAAAAGTTATCTATTTTTTGGGGATAGATTTGATTAAATATATTTGTCATTGTTAATTATTTTTCAGTTCTTAATTTTTTATCAGAGCAGGTAATTGTCATTACTTTTTAATATTACCGATTTTTCTATTCTTTTTTTTTTTTCGTTGTTTTTTTTTTTTTTTTTCGAATTAATTATATTTCCATTTTAAATTATTATCTGTGGTGATTTATTCCTTTAAAAATTTTAATATATCTTTTTTTATTGATTTTTTAATAAGTGTAGAGGTATTTAGCATCGGGAAAATGGTTTAAGTCGTGGAATAAATTATCACCCGAAACTCTGATTTTTTAAATTAGAAAAACATTTTCTATTTTTGGGGCATATATTTATATTTTTAAATATATTTAATTCCCATTGTAAATAATTTTTTAATTATTAATTATTTATCTGTTAACTGTCATTTTTTGATGTTACCGATTTTTCTGTTTTTTCTTTTAAATTACATCACAGTTTTAAATTTATTTTTACTTTTAAATTACATCACCATTATAAATTTATTTTTACTTTTAAATTACATCACCATTATAAATATATTTTTACTTTTAAATTACAACACCATTTATTTGTGATGATTCATTCATTCGAAAATTTTAATACATCCCTTTCTTGTTTGATTTTTTAATTAGGATAGAGATATTTAACATCGGGATCAACTTATAGAAAACATTTTTTTTTCCCTTCATATCCTCACCGATTCACGAATTTACTCTCATGGGAAACGGTTTAAGACGGTGAATAAGTTATCGCCACCAAATTCATTGAATATTTGGATTGGAGAAAAGTTATCTATTTTTTGGGAATATATTTGATTAAATGTATAGTTAGTTGTCATTAAACATTTTTCAGTTGCTAATTATTTATCAGTTGTCATAATTTTTTAATGTCACCGATTTCCTTTGGAGGATTATTAATTTAAGTACTTACTAGTTAAGTACTTACAATTTAAGTACTTACTCTTGTGAAAAAAGACTCGTGAAGATGACTCATTATGAAAAAATGACTCATTATGAAAAAATGACTCATTATGAAAAAATGACTCATTATAAGATAATGCAAGTAAAATAATATTTAATTGCATCTTTAATTGTTGCTGTTATCGTTACCTTTAAGCTATTCTTATTATTGGTAACTTAGGTCATTAATTGATAAAATTGAAAGCGTAAAACTTAAAAACCACGCTGTAGTTAACGTAAAAATAACCAAATACCTTATAATTTAATGATAAGATAGATTTTATAGAATTTATTTTTTATTATCAATTGAATAATGAAACTTCAAAACCATAAAAAAAATTCACACACGTATCATTTAGAGATCAAATATCATTTGAACTTTAATCCAACATTTAAATACATATTATTCAAATATAATTCAAAAATGCCCACATATCCTTAATACTAAATGCATATCATTCAAATGTTCGTAAATGTAAATTCAAAAATGATTAAAATATGCCCGAATATCCATGTCATTAATTTATATTATTTTATCAGTAGATTTAAAATCATTAAAAAATGCTCACATGACTATATCGTATATCTTTACAATCCATAAATCCGAAATCATTTAAAGAAACTCATCTATCGACTTTGTTAACATTTATAACTCAAACGTCCGTAAATTCAAAACCATTTAATGATGTCATATATGACGCTATAACAATGATCCCCATCATGAATGTATAAATTTAAATGCTGACTATAAAATCATGTAAAGCACCTCAATAATGTAATTATCATTTATGTTTATGTCATCAATACGTGTGATTTAAATATTATTATTTTCAAAGCCCATGAACAAATTCCAAGTTATCATATCCTTTATGTCATTAATTGCTTATCCTTAAGCACTTTTAACTTTCAAAACTCTATTTACCTGTTTAGTGATAAATATTTTCAGTGATATTTCGCATATAAGTGACGTCACACAGCTAAAGTTCTGAATTAATATTACGTTATTTAAATGGTACTTATCACTGACTTAATTTTATCACTTGGTCATAAAATGCATAAATTAAGTCAGGTATAATTGTTCATTTTCAAATGTTATTATAATATAAATATTGCTTTATAACTTATATGCACCACTTATGTAAGTTTGAATGTCTTTAACTTCCAGCAAAAATGCTTTGATATTTGTAAAAGTTAAGTTTATGTAACTGAAGAATCACGTAAAAATTCTCAGATAATATAAAAAGACTTGCTAAATTCCAAAATCAAATAAAATTGCTCAGATTCTTGTACAATTTAACCATTTGTAATTTCAAGGATTAAAATTGCTCAAATTCTTACATTATGCAAACATATGCAAATCCAATATCAAGTTATACGCAGTTACTAATACAGTTTAAAAGTATATAATTTCGAAATCGGGTAAAATTTCTCAGATACTTGTTTGAATGTAAACATACGTAACTCCAAAAACATGAATGCTCAGATTATTCTTATCATATTAATAACATGTTATGCAATGTAATTTGCATAATTTAAATGTCTGCGACTTCAAATTAATAAAAAAAAAATTGATCTTATATTTATGTCATTAATAAGTAACGCTTAAATATCCGTACTTTTTATACAAATATTATAAAAAATATCATTTTGTATCTGATTAAAAAGAGAGATAGCATCTAATTCTAATTTAATATTTTCATCTCATACTCATAGAGAATTATTACATCTGGCAGGGAATTTAAAACATAAGTAACAATTAAAGTCAAAATATACGAGGTGCTCATTAAAAGAAAAGCTATTTGCTGCGAATCAGACAGCAGCTGAGGTATTACTATTAATTACTATGATTTACAGCGCAATTACATAAATTTATCACCAATAGTCGGCATTATTTTTACAACCGAATATTTTAAACTCGTTTTGTCAGTTCTGTGTCCGATGCAAAGAGATTTACCTTACACCATTTCTCCTCGAGCAGTGGCATCACCATTTCCATTCTCGAAGGCAGGTAATTCGTGACGTCACGATGGAAATGGGCCAATAGTGAGGCGGGTCATTTGCGCGATCTAATGACAAGGTTAGCGATCTTTACCTTCGGGGTATGTCTCGTGGAAAGCATTCATCATCACAGAAATTACTAGTTACGTTCTTTTATAAAGCCACATTTCTCATTGGGTTCTCGATTCTTTTTGTTTTTCTCACCACTTATTTTGATAGGATGAATTTGATTCATGATACATGCCCACTCTGCTTGAGTTAGAATTTCAGAGCCATTTTATTCCATAATGCAGCAGGAATAATTTACCACAAAACGAACAATTACTTTGACATATGATCTTTTCTTTTGTCCGCTCATTCGTTCGCCTATGCGTTTTGTTCCAAGTGAAGAAATACCCCCCGATTTATCTTATTAAATATCCATTCGCATCAATGCCCATTCTGCTTTCAATTGAAAAAGTGGTTGGCCTTTTGATCAAAATAGCAAGTTACATGAATAAATTTAAAGTTTTTTTTTATTTTTTTTAATTTTTATCATAAGTGCCAGTTTCTTTCATGCATATTTTAAATTTTCAGAGAGCAAAAATTGGAAAACTCATATGCATATTTTATTATTATTACTTTAGTATTGTATTTCAAATTGCCATGCATGAGGAGATGATTTTTTGGCGGAATTTTTAAATCCTTTGAAGTTGTATTTGGTGAAAAATGTTAATTCAAATTCTGTCAAGGTTTTTATTATTTCAAGCTAAATAATTTTCAAAATTCTTCATTATTTTTTTAACGTCTTCAAAGTTTAAAAACATTCAAAATTGGTTTGCATATTTGATTCTTGTTATCTTATTATAAATATGTTAAACTCTTGTCGACACTATTCTTTACAAAACAAACTTCATTCTATATCCGGTATATAGTGGCTTCAAATTTTCTTTTTTTTTCTTCTTGATCTTTACCATTTTACGCTTATAAGGTGTAATGATATAGTGTTGAGAGAACACAGTATCTTAAATGCCTTCAAATTTTTTGACTGTGTGGATTAGTTTTTTTCCCCTGTTCTATAATCAGAAAATCAGTCCCAAGTCCCATTAGTAGTAGGTATTCATATTTAGGTATACTTGGTATACATTTCATTAGGTATACATGGTATACATTTCATTAGGTATACATGGTATACATTTCATTAGGTATACATGGTATACATTTCATTAGGTATACATGGTATACATTTCATTAGGTATACATGGTATACATTTAATTAGGTATACACGGTATACATTTCATTAGGTATACATAGTATACATTTCATTAGGTATACATAGTATACATTTCATTAGGTATACATAGCATGCATTTCATTAGGTATACATAGCATACATTTCATTAGGTATACATAGCATACATTTCATTAGGTATACATAGCATACATTTCATTAGGTATACATAGCATACATTTCATTAGGTATACATAGCATACATTTCATTAGGTATACATAGGTAGTAGGTATACATTTCATATTTACCCATTGGTAGTAGGTAAATATGGAAATGTCAACATTTATTTATGCTGAATGATACAGTAAATATTACATTTTACTGTAACATTTAACTACTTGGATGCTTTGTAATTTAAGTAAAATATCTTTTTTTTTTTCAACAATTCCAAACTTTTAACAATTCCAAACTTGCTTAAACATAGAAGACAAACTCTTAATTCATGCCTTCAAAAGACATATTGAGAGAAACTGACCATTGCGTTCCGAGAAACGAAAGAAAATTTAAAGAAGATTTTCGGTTAAATGGATTCAGATAATAGAGTTGGGAATCTTTTAAAAATCTTCGTTCAGACATAAATTTGTTTTTGTGGTATAGTACAATGAATAAAAGAAAGTGAATAAACTGAATAATAGAGTTTATTTATTTAAAATATATTCTTGCATTTAAAAAAAAAAAAAAAAAAAAAAAAAAAAAAAACATTTTTAATGACTTTGTGAATAAAATCTGGAAGTAAAGTCTAACATCATACGTGTAATTTGTACCTTAATTAACCTTTAGAATTTTTCTTTTTTATCGTTTTCGTTAAATACAACCGATTCCACGCGGCTAATTTATCTGAAATCCATTGTTTTCTTTTCCATTTTACCTTTAATTTTGGACACAAAAAGAACAAAAATTACAAAGACATCGACATCGCATCCTAACAAAACACAAATGACAAAATCCATTTCCTTACAATGAAAAGACTCCGTCAACGTTTCCAAGTCAACAACGAATTTTTAAGAAAGAATTAGAGTCAAATTACTCCGTTTCTGCTTCGTTAAATTATTGGTATCTATGTTTTGTTTTGAGGAAAGTCTTGTCTCTAGGTAATAGAAACCCGGTCTCTCTCTCTCTCTCCTTTTTTTGGTATTCTTTTTCTTGATTTTTTTTCCCGTTATCTTTTGCTAGAATCTCTATTTTTTGGTGTGGTGAAAGACAACTTCAATTATTGCATTTGTTGTTGCTACGACACAATAAATTGCGGATTTGGATTTCACTGCTTTGCTGCTGATGCACTAAACAATTAGGAAGAAAAAGAAGATAAAAAAAAAGTTGTTCATCGATCTGCTTTTTTTGTACCTTTAGAGAAAATATTTGAACGCTAGAGTTGTGTTACCATGAAGTATTTAATGTTTACTGGGTTCAATGTTGCTTGATATTTTTTTTTGATAATAAAGAAATTTTAGAAATTTATATTAATTCATTCATAAAATAAATTCCTTTTCCTAAAAGCTTTATTAGTTTTATTTTGTAATTATTATTTTATTTATTTTTTTCTAAGCACTGCAGCGTCAATTGAAGAGGAGAAAATATTTTTCAATTATAATTTGAAAACAAAAAATATTAAGACAGCAATGAAAAACAACCCAAGACATCTTTTGTGGCTGATTTATGCGTAAAATTAGATTTCTGCGATAAATTTACACCAGAATAACTCATTACCAACTTCACTAATTATTAAATTAACGAGTTTTTTTCTTCTTATAACCGTCGTTGAACAGCCGACCCAATGTTTTGGGTTTACGACTACTAATGTTCCACTCCGTAGCCTTGTAATTTTGAACCCAATCCAGAAGACAAATATTGGATCAAGTCTCCTGGATCAAGTATTGGGGAAAATTTGCCTTCGTGGGGGACTTTTTCATAGAATCAACCTGCGTTTGCGTTACATGGAGGAACCACGAAACCACGTAAAACTCCCACGGTTAGCCTAATGGCAAGGGGACTCTAACCCATGATCCGTCTACCACTGAGAATATTTTACATCAGCACTGTGGTCGGTGTAAGCCGGATGCTGAATTCATATTGACCAGCCATCGCTTGGATTCGACTTCGGTTCACCTCATTGGAAGGGAAGCACTCTATCCCCTTATCCTTCACAGCTCAAATGAACGAGTTTAAAAAAAATTCGTGTTTACGAATTTCGTTTTATTAACCTTTATCAATTTAAAAATCTTTCCAAGTAAGATGGCGCAATTTAATTCACATGCATTTCTTAGTAAAACCAAACTCAGAAGACAAGGGAGCTTCTGAGTCGAATTTTGAGAGAAACTTACCTTCGTAGTGGAATTTTCTACCATGAACATTTACATTGATTTGAGAATTGTGGTTAACGGTTTGGTAATTTTTAATGAAGTCAGAATCCATCTACCAAATGACATATTTTAGGTCAAAACTGTGGCCGGTATAATCCGGGAGCTGTATAATGATAGACCAGGTCTTCACACATTTATCAGGCATCAGTATTAGAACCAGGATAAACACATGAATCTTTCTACATATATTCTAATGGAATAGTTCTATACCCACAGGTATACAGGTTTTTCTATTAATATATTAATGTTATGGGTATGTGAAAAATACTCGGTATTCTTTAACAAATATTTAATATCACAGAAGAATGCGAATACAATATTTTAGTGCAATAGTTTTTAATTTTTGATTCTAATATAGTAAAACTTGATATGGCGTAAAAAGCAAAGCTGGCACCGACAATAAAAATGAAAGAGTTTTATTAATTTTCCCTAGCAATGGCAAGAAATTCGCTAAAACTTCCCTTTGAAGAGTAGAATTATTGTCAAAATTTCGTCTAAAATTATCAGAATGGTTCCTTATATCTTGAAACATTCTTTTAAATAATTAAGTTTTAAAGGACATTATTAAAAGAAAAAAAAAATTTGAAAATGTAAAAAAAATTGAATGTAATGTAAAAAAATTTGAAATGTCTGTTTGTGTCCCGCATTTTTTTTCATCATTTTCACCGTAAAAATAAAGATTTAAAATCAATGATTTCCTTATGAACTACTTTCTTATGAGAGAGAGTTTTGAGTTATAAACTCTTTAAAAAATTATTAAATTCTACTTAAAAAAAAATGCCTGGAAAAAAAAAAAGCAGAGGTCAAATGAAATCATTATCGAATAGATGCCATTTTAAAAAGATGTTTTAAAAAATGAGAAAAAAAGGAACTTTGACTTTTGATGTAAACTATTGAACACAGTTAAAGCAAACATAAAATACATATGATTCAGACAAAGAGGAAATACGTGCTATTTCTTCTCATTTTTTTTAAAGCAACTAATTAGAAAATAAGATAAGGAGAAAAAAAAACAGTTATACAAATATCGAAATCTGAAAATGCGTGGGTATGTTAAAGCGGAACGTTTAAATAAAATTTGCAACTTCAATACAAAACAAGGAAACACACTATAAAATATAAATTGGAACTAACAACTAGAACAAAATATACACTTAAAAAAAAATTATTGTTGAATTTGGAAAAAATAAAAAATAAACACTTTGTCATCGTTGCTTTTGTTTTTCGATTTTTTTATCTTAGAAATAAAGTTATTTAAGGAATTGTTTATTAAAATTCTTATTTTTACATTTTGAATATAAAGTCAAACTCTAATTTGAAATTGACAGTTTATTACTTAGGTAATACATTAACTCCATTGTTTTCATCTCCGAATAAATCTATTAATATGTAATATTTAAATTTATTTTAAGAAAATAGTCACGATAAATAAATAACAAAAATAGTGGAAAATTTACTAAGCCACAAGTGATGAAAGTAGATTTATTTTCAAAGAAAAGTACTCCTATTTTACTTCGATGATATTTCATTTTAGAAATGACTCAAGATATTAAGTAAAAAAATTAAAAACAACGAGTCCGAAAATTTAATATTTTTCCGCAACAACTATCCGAATTGCTCTATAAACTCTATTCTGACCTCTTTCTCGGAATAAATCCTCTATTATTCTGAAATGCATTTTAATTCAGTGATATTCAGCTTAGGAATGACTCAAAATATTAAGTATAAATACAAACTAAAAACAATGAGTGCGAAAACTTATCCCCCCCCCCCATGATAACTATCAGAATTCCTTTCCCTGAACTCTATTCTAAACTCTTTCTCAGATTAAATCTTTTAATAATCTGAAATGCATTTTAATTCGATGATATTCAGCTTAGGCATGACTCAAAATATTAAGTAAAAATTAAAATTAAAGAGTACGAAAATTTAATTTCCCCTCCCACGATAACTATCAGAATCATTTTATTTAAATTCTATTCTAAACTCTTTCTCCGAATAAATCCTCTAATATTCTGAAATACATTTTTATTTTCTCCTGTTGAAATTCAGCCCAACTGGCAATCCTCACTTTTATTCTGAAAGCTCATAAAATGTCGAGTAGAATATTTTATTCCAGCAAACTCAGTTTTTCTAAACATCAGAAAGGCATCTTCCTCGTACAAGCTGACTTAATTTTATTATTTATTTTTTATTTATCCCAAACCTTCTCTTACTTCTCTTCTTGGAGATGAAAACTCAATTCCTAATTAGGTCTTCTTTTTGCCCTTCTGTCCTTTTTCTAGATACAGAATAGAGAAGATGCAGCCGAGAGGATTCTGGACTGTGTCTTGGCGAGCCATTGTCCTATCTTTTTTGGCGAATATGGGGGATGCTTTGGAGTTGATATGGAACAGCAGGTTAGTAAATGTCACAAGAGAAGAGCGATGGGGAAATAATAGGAGGCAATAATAGCCATAATGTGACTCACGTTTTACTCTAATCCACCGACTAAAAATTTGAGCAAGCAGGGGCTGATTTTGGAAATTGAGCAGTCAAAGATGAAAATAAAATTACAAAGAAGATTCTACAAGCATGGACAAAGCGTTTTTAATAATTGAAGACAAAGAGGTAAGAAACAGGTATTTTGGATATATTACAGAAACGAACCTGATCTAGATGTAACACGTAATTTCATAATGCCTCATTTGGAATAATGGTTGAAAAGTTAAATTAAATTATAAAAACCTCAGTTCTTTTTGTATTTAATTAATTTTGACAATTTTTAAATCAATAAAAAAAAAAAAAAAAACTAGATAAAGGAAGATTTAACGAAAGAACCGAAGGTCAGTGTCAATTAGCGCCATTGGCGTTGCTCGCAGGGGTCCAATTTTTGAGGAGGACAAAATGAAATTTCACAATCATTAAAGTTTCTTAACACAAGAAAAAAAGCTATTTTATTTGCAAAAAGATTAATTTATTTTTTTCTAATTTATTATCTCTATTTTACTAATTTACTTATCCCTTTCATGCTTTTAACTTTAATGAATTCAAATCGATAATGTTTCATAAAACCTTTCTTTATTTTTCTAAAATATTGTATGGGACATTTCGAGATTTCAAATTAAGCTTACATAAAACCACAATCACCCTTCCCCACCAATGACGCCCATGATTAACGCAATTATCCAAATATCCAATTAATATTAATGACTTCTTATTTCAGATGTTAATAACTTTAAGAGCCTGTTAAACTTTTTTTTAGATATTTACTTTCAAACAATCAGCACTAACGGTGGCTTCTTTTTAGCATTCCAATCAATTGGAGCTAATAGAGAATCTGTTTCTTTGTTACAGTTTACCCCAAATACATATTTGTTGCAGCTGTTCCAAATATATTTTCTGTTACAAGAAATCAAACAAAACAAGGGCAACAACTGATAAAATATACCAATCACTGTTACTTTGTAACAGATGTTTGTATCAGATAAGGTTTAGTATCATATCAGCTGTAACAGATAAAATATTTGTATAGCATCATTCCTAACATAATCTAAAAACAGTTACTGTGATGTATTTTTACGAAATATATGGAGAACTATGAAAAGGATAGAAATACTCCAGAATGCAAGGAAACCGTGAACCCGACTATTTAAATTTTCCCAATTAATTTTCAATTTATTGAAATTTCTTTTCAATTTTCAAATAGAGCAAATGCGCATTAACTTACATTAACATCAATGCACATTAACATCATTAACTATAACTTAAATTTAACTCCCGATTCCATTCGAGCATTTGAACCTGAACTTCGTAAAATTAAAAAATTATTTGAGATATTATTTAATTAAGATTGAAAGGTAAATTGAAAGCTTACTGAAAGGTACTTTTGATAATTTATATATTTTAATGCAATAATATAATATGTTGTACGTTACAAATGCTATGATAATGTGATCAGCATTACGCACCGGCTGCCTTTGCTTCCCAGACTACCAATCGATCTGAAACTGAGTGAGATTTAAGCGAACAGTGGTGATGCAACCACAGTAATTCAAAATGGCAGCTTAGTGTCATAACCTCTGTTCTATCGTAGCTCAAACCGGAAACTGCTTTTGATAATAAAAAAAAAAGTTTCATGTTATCCATGACTTGAAAAATATATACGTTGAATTGTTTTCAATGAATAATAATTTAAATATTAAGTAGAATGAGTTTGTAATAATAAAATGTCTTATTTTCAAAATTGCTGTATTTTGAGTATTAAATAAATCTATTTCAAATTTTAATTTTAGAAAAAAATTTATTAGGAAAAATATAATGTAAAAATGTTACTAAATTTTATTTGACTCTTGACTCTTTAAGTGACACCTTTTGATGTTGTTACGTGCTAACAAGGAGCCCCACGCAACAGTCAAAATTTGGGTTTTTAACACCTTGTTCTATTATAGTCTAGATCAGCATTTCCCAATTGATATGGAGCCTTAAATTAAGGATTTGTTTTTTTTTGCGGAATCTCTGAGACTTTATGAATAAAGTTCATTTGCAATTATCGATATATTAATCAATGAAAGACTGCAATTGTTAGAAAAATAATGTGAAAAATGAAAGAAAATCATTGTTTTATCAATAGTAGTCTTAAAGTTCGGTTTTATGTCAGATAGTCTATAGATTAGATAGATTCATAATCAGATAGATTCATAAGTCTAAAATAGCATCTTTTCTAATCCTGAATTTAGTTTTTTTGCTTGCAAGAGCTGAAAAGGAATAGTTAAATAAGCTGATAAAATAAGAGCGAAAAAGAACGAAAATAAAACATTGAGAATTGCTATCAGTAAAACATATATACTTCCTTATTGATGAATTTGGTTGTCTAATTCTAAATAAAAGGTTCGATGCGAAGTACTAATAAAAATTTTTATCAATGCATTTATTTTTCTTTCGGAATTCATTCAATAAATTGTTATTAGATTATGTCTGTATTTTAAAAATTTTATGCTTTTTTTACTCACTAGTATTTTATTAAAATAATTTAATACCAATATTATATTAATACGAATTATAAAAACAACCAAATTATATAATAAATAATGGATGATTCATTAGATGTATCTTTAATTACGAATTTCGTAAATCACATCTGGTTACAAAAATACCAAATTCTCGGAAACCTTGCGACTCTTCCACGGTACCTTTGGGTTCCGAGGAACACTTTTTGGGAGTCGCTGGTCTAGATCCTCTTTATAAATTTGTCGAACTGGCTTTAGATGGTATGAATAAGTAATATTTTTATTAGATAAAGCATTACCAAAATTATTTATTAGTTTATAATTTAAAATATTATTCAACTGATTTTAAACATCTTTATTTACAATATAATCATTAAAAATAAACATCTAACTAGATAACCTAATTGTTAAAAGTATACCTAAATTGAATTTGAAATTTTATTTATTTATTTATTATCTACTTAATTTTATTTATATAGCCGGCGTTGAACAGCTGACCTGATTCTGAGTTTACAACTATCAATATTCAACTCTGTATCCTTGTAATTTTGAAGCCAACCCAGAAGACAAAGGAATTCTTTTATCAAGCACTGGGCGAAACTAGCCTTTCATGGAGGATTTTTTGATGGAACTATTTGCTTTACATAGGGAGAAAAACCACGATTAGCACAACAGCAAAGGGGTATAACACGAGCGATGTTCTACGTTAGCACAGTGATCGGTGCGTGCCGTGTTCAAAATTCATATCGACCAGTCATCACTGAGATTCGAACCTGGGTTACTTCATCGGGAGGCAAGCTCTCTACCCTCTGGGCCATCACGACTTATTTACTGAACTATTGATTTTTGTTTCATACTAACACTACGATATCCTGAATGTTTACTTAACATTATAATATTTAATTCCAAAAGAGCCCTTTTCAACGTTTCGAGTACTTTTTGGCCATAACTTTTTCTTGGATTCTTTTTTTATTCCAGCGTAAAAGTACTTTTTTAAAGCTGTTATGTCCCACGTTCTTTTCAGGTTTTACGTCTTATAGACAGAAATATATAATTTCACGTGATCTATAAAATCCTTAAAATCAAAAATAAAACATATATCTAGAATCGTAACAACCCAATTTCAACCGTTTATCAGCCTCATTAACATTGATTTTAACCATAAAAGTAGTACTGCACCCCTAAATATAAAAAAAAAGGAAATGTAAGAGAGAGAACATTGCCAAAAAGAAGTTCGAAGGAAATTTAGGGATCGCGGAAACATAAAACCTCTCCATCCAACTAAATAGGAACCCGAAAAATCCCCACTTTGACCTTGTCAACGCCCATCCTTAATACATTTGTTCCATACCGCGATTTATGAAGGAAATATTCCATAGTAAATTTGTTCGATCTTGTCAATGCAAGGAGCGTCTTCATCCGGCCATTGCCGAACAGCCATAAATTCCTGGTAAGCATGTCTCTTAAGATTTTGGAAGAAAAAGAAACGGTAATCACAGACATCACTACCTTTTAGATGGTACTGAATTTATGGTATTAATAGATTTAAGCGTTGTGGTACATTCTTTCTGTTACGACTCGACTAATCAGCGAGCATGTCAGGACATGAAAAATTGGATTACATTTCTCATCCCTTAATCTGAGATTCTCGTTTCGTTTCCTCTGGTGCTTAATCAATTCTTGTTTTCGCTTCATTATTATATGAAGGCCTTATTTGAATAATGTTGTAGCTTATTAAAAAAATTAAGTTAAAGATTCTCATTTAGTTGTTTTTAACTTGTGCTTTCATGTTAAGAAATTAGTATTTGGTTACGATTTATTATATATTTTTTTTATTTAAAAGAGGGACAACTCTACTTATTTAAAAAAAAAAAAAAAATATGAAGTGAAAAATTCTTGTTTTGCTGTTCTTGGTCATTTCTCAGCACTTTAAATCAATGACTGTTTCTTGTTCATTATATGAAGGTTTTATTTGAATAGTAGGCTAACTACTTTTAATAAAACTTTAAAAAATGGAGCAAGAGATTCTCGTTTCATTGTTTCTGGTGCTTCTTTAAAACAGTTGACAAATAGACGAAAAAAAAAAAAAAAAAAAACACCGGGAAAAAACAGCGTAAAGACGCTCCCAGAAAAAGGAGCACCGAAAAAAGCACCAGGAAACAAAGCACCAGAAAGAAGAGCAGCAGAAAATCATTTCTTATGATATATGATTACTAAATTAAATTAATTGTATTAATTTTGTCTAAGTATTTCTTTTCAAAATCTTTTTTCCATACTTCTTTATAAATATTTCATAAATAATTTAAATTAATTCTTGTACAATGGAAAATCAATAAGAAACTAATCTTTTAATATATTTTAATAGCAATAATTCAAATTAATAATTACCAGTAGAATTTTATTTCTTTTATTGTATTTACAAAATTGGTATTTCCGGAATGTTATTGCTTCTGAGCTAACGTTTAAAATTAATTTCCAATGCATAGTTCATAAAAAAGACAAATTCGAACTAAATAATAGAAAAATTATTTTCTAAAAAAATATCCAAAATATACTTTTTATTGAAACAGTGTTTTTTTTTCTTAGTCGGAAGAAAGTTCACTTGTTAATAACAAATGAGTACTTATCAGACGTTAATATCAATTAGAATAAAAATGTTAAGATTATTTACTATAGACTGTTTTTTTAAAGTTAAAATCATATTCATTCTTGATGCTAAATGTACACTTTTTACACATCTTTCGATGCTAAATTTATACTTGTTAATTAAATTAGCAATTAATTTTTATACATTATTTAAGGTGGTAACAAAAAAGACTTTGATTATCATTTTTAAAAAGTAAATTAGAGCGTCAATTATAAATAAGTTACTTAGGGTGTCAAATTTAAATATGTTACTTAGAGTGTCAAATGTAAATAAGATATCTTAATTATCAATTGTAAAATTAGTCATTTAACTGGCTAAATTAGTTACTTATTTAATCACATTTAATTATGTTACTTAGAGTGTTAAATGTAAATAAAGAATCTTGATTGTCAATTGTAAAATTAGACATTTACTACTTATAAATAAGTTATAAGAGAGCTACATATAAATAAGTTACTTAGGGAGTCAAATATGAATATAGTACTTAGAGTGTCAAATGTAAATAAGATATCTTGATTGTCAATTGTAGAATTAGTCATTTAGAGGGCTAAATTAGTTACTTAGAGTGACAAACTTAAATAAATGTTTTAAAAACGCATATTAAATACAAACATGACATTCTTCATTACAACTTAGCATGTGCCTTAGATGCTTTAATATTTCGTTAATTAAAACTTTAATTCGATAAAAAAAAATTTTTTTTTGCTTAAAAAATAGAAAATAAAGTAAATATGATATAGAGATACGAGCAAAAATTAAATATACAACTTTCCTGATAAACATTTACGAGTAGATTATTCAGGCTGCAAAAAAGCATAAAATTACATTTAAGGAAGAAAAAAAATCCTACTATTCAGAATCATTACACTTAAATAAGAAGCACTCCTTATAAGTTCATATCACTAGTCAGAGATGGAAAAAAAAATATTCGAAATAAATATCGATCCGACATCTTATACAGCCATAAAAAGAACTCTTAACCTGTAAGAAGTACCGGGAACAGCGGATTACGTAGCAGAAGAAATAACGTTTTTAGATAACCTTAACTGAGATATAACATCTCGAAAAAGGTGCTCACGTGGGCGTGCAAAAAGAATTGAAGACAAAACGTCATTAGAACACCCCCCAGCTTTAACATTCTGTCTCGTTTACACCGATAAGATTTAGAATCATTTCTTTTGTAATGTACACCAGTGATAGAGGTGTTACAGTCCAATGCTTTTTTGATATTACATCCATAAATGTAAACACTAAATTTTGAGAGTTTTTTTTTTATGGTTGATGCTTTTTGATGAAAGTACGTGCCGAGCATGGGTAAGGCGTTGATAGTAAAACTTTAATTTCGAAATATATTTTTTGAAAGAAGAAATAATTAAAAATGCGTTTTTGAAACATATTAGAGCCTAAAGAATTCTGCCCCGGCTGCTAATTTACAAATCAGAGGCATTTAACGACTCAAACTTCTTTTTTTTTTGTTGAGGTTTTCTTCTTTTGAATGTAATGGGCCCAATAATAAAAGCTTTTTATTTTTTCTAAAATTTTTAAACATAACTTTAAAAAAAAAGGCGAGAAACAAGTTTTAGTTTTATTTAAGAAAATGAGAGGGCTATTAAAGGCGCTGGATTGGAAAAATCCACCCGACTCGCATCGACCACAGTGCTGGCAGAAAATATCCTTAGTGGTAGACGAATAATGGTTTGAATCCCATTTCCATCGGACTAACCATGGTTGGTTTTCGTGATTTTCCTATCCATATAACGCAAATGCGGATTAGTTCCATCAAAAAGTCCTCCACGAAGTCTAGTTTGTCCCAATTCTTGATCCAGGAGTACCGTTGTCTTCTGAATTGGGTCAAGATTACAAGGCTACAAATTTGATCCTTGATAGCCGTTAACTCAGAATTGGGTCAGCGCCAATTATAAAATAAAATAAAAAAATATTAAATTTTGTTTTTGTTTCTTTTCCATAAATTAATAAAGGAAAAATTTTACTACACAGGGGACAATAGTATTTGAAGAATTAATTATTCGCAAACTTTTATAATGAACCTTCAAATTTTTTTTCTTGTGGATCATTAACGAAATACATTTAATTTACCTTAAAACAAGTTTTTCGTAAGTCCTCATTTACCACTTAGCTTCTCCCGTACCAGAAAATAAGTGTAAATGAGCAAAGTTTTTTTCCGAACAATAATTTTGTAGGACGTATTAAAATTTAGATGTTTTTTCCTACTTCAATTACGTTAAAGAAAGCTTTTTTAGTAGTTTCTAGAATAGTATTCACTCTTAAATAATTGATATTTTTTAATAAATTCATTGACAGGTAAAAATTGAGATCATTCTGAGTCTAGATAAAATTTTCCGTGCTGACGACAGAGATTTAAATTATCAGATTTATCAAAATATTTAGAAAAGGCATGATCAAATTTTAAAAAAAAAAAACAATGCTATTATATCAACAGAAAATCTGTACATATCAATAAAAACTTTTTTTTTCTTCTTAAAGCTTCTCTTTCCAATTAAGATAGATTTTACAATCAGAATTTTTATATTAAAATTTTTAAAAAGGTAAAAATACGCCTTCTGTTTCATTCTAGAACTGAAATTTTTATTAATTGTTCTTTAAATTAAAATCTAAAATTTTCAAATTCATAGATTTTTTCGCTAATTTAGTAATAAATTTTAGCCCTGATTTAGTATGAGTATACAGTACTTCAGAGAAGTTTATTGTGATATATGATGCAAATTTAAAACTCTTGTATTTAGAGATCTGATATTTCAGGAAGAAAAAAAAATTTTAAAAAAAGGTACTTTAAAACTATATACTCAACGGCTTAAAGGTTGGAAGAGCATTTAAATATTGGAATTTTAAATGGGTGTGCATAAACTGTTACTGTGTGCATTTCGAAAAATTCAAATTGTATATTTAATGTACACAGGGAAAAAATTCTGTTCAAATTATCGTACTATACTGTGATGACATTTTTGGCAACAAAACAAAATCCTGACTCTGGTTAATAAAACTAAAATATGCGGAATTTAAATCACTCAAAGTAATTTTTTCGTTCACATGGTAAGGCTTACCGGAAATTCTGTTTTTCAAAATTATAGTCCTTATTTCCACACATTTAGCAAAAATTAAAATGAAAAGTAAATTTTATCGAACAAATGGTTTTAATACCGTGGCTCTAAGGTATCATAATAAAATTACTAAATTCCATCAAATATTATCAAACCATATTTTATTGTAAATTTTCCATAATCGTTACCAAAGCCACTTGGATTCTTTGGTAGAAAGCCAGAAACTATGCAAATGTAACTGTAATCTGGAAGTTTTAACCATACTTATTTTTTTCAGTGAAGGATTTTCTCATAGTATTGCATAGTTTTCTTTCTCTTTTTTTTTTATTATAAAAACTTATTGTTACCATTTTCTTACTTTAAATTTTCAACGTACTTTTTTTTTTATTATTTTTTTTTTTTTATGCAAAACATATAAAAATAAAAAACTACTTTATACTATGGCTCTTAAGCGGCTCTAAAACAGTTTTAAATTTAATAAATTATACTTTTTGTACATGATAAAGAATATACAAATATTATTCCTTCAACTAGTTATTTTTAGTAAAAAAATATGTTAAATAGAAAAAAAAACTATCATTTTTGTTTATATTTTAAACTTATCAAAAGATTTCGGGAAAGAAGGGGGATTTTTTTTCATAGACTTCTTTTATAGAATAGCTAAAATCGTCAAGAGGCACAACATGAAAACATTTAAAAAAATTAATAAATTTAAAAAATAAATACATGAGTATGAAGAAGACCAATATAGGAAAAAAACGAGTAATATAATAATCTTTCTTTAGACCAAATTAATACCTGTAACTTTTTTTTTAGACATTTAACTATTCTTGTATTGAAGTTGAGAAGTTATACTTAGCTTTACCATTCCTAAAAAATCATAAATAGAAGAATAGTTTATAATTGTAATAAAAAATGATATTATAAATATATGGCAACATTATAAGCTATGAAATAATTCCAACTTGGAAATTGTATTATATGAAAAAATAGAAAAAGTAAATATGTAAAGAAAAAAGTCCAATCTCCTATTTAACGCTATATTTCAACAAACAGAAAATAATAAGAAGAGAATAATGCTGAAAAATGCTTCCATTTAATTTTAAACATTCGGTCTTTAACAAGATGAGGAAGACTGTAGCAAATACAGTCATAATTGGGAATCCAAACATTTAACTACATCTTTTTAGAAATTCCAGGCAACTTTTTAAGAGATAATAAGAAGTCATTCTACAAATAAAGACACAGTTACAAATTAGACATAAAAGTCTCCTGTTCTCACTACTCGCTTAAACCTGATATAGTGGTTGCTAACCTCTTCACCTTGTCACATAAGATACAGAGAATCTCTTCCCAACGCCCTTTTCTCTTTGCCTTACTTGTAAAATAAAACGCTAGAGTTCTCACTAAAAAACAGAAGAATTATCAATAGTCTTGGAATTCCGAATTAACGGAAACAGTCGGTTCTTTTATTTGGTACTCATTATAAACCAGAACTGATGAAAGCTAGAAAAATAACCTGTATATTTTGTTTTTACTTCTTGGCAATGATTAATGTGCCTTGTTTCTGTACTTGTCTTAATTTGAGCATTTTCCGAGAAACGTGAGTTTTTCATTGAAGATTCCATGAAATGTCTGTTTCTTTTACTTCAAGGTTTTTGCAGATGTTTTATTTGTTTAATATATCTGAGATTAAGAAGAGTATTTTTTAATTGACTCAAAGCAGATAAATGTATTAAATAGCTATAAAATTACCAATCTCTAATATTAGATTTATAGCCTGACATTTATCTTATTTTATTTTATAACCGTCGTTGAACAGCCGACTCAATTTTTAGGCTTACGACTACTAATGTTCAACTCCATGGCCATGTAATTCTGAACCCAATCCAGAGCATAAGGAAACTCCTGGATCAAGTATTGGGAGAAACTTTGCCTTCGTGGAGGATTTTTTGATGAAACTAAACCGCATTTGCGTTACAGGGAGAGGAAGACCATGAGAACCTCCCAAGGTTAGCCTAACGGCAAAGGGACTCAAACCCATGATCCGTCTACCCCTGAGGATATTTCACGTCAGCACGAATGCGTATGCAAGCCGAATGCGAACTCATATCGACCAGGTTCGAATTCGTATCGAACCCGGTTCACCTCATTGAAAGGCGAACGCTCTATCCTCGGTCATTTGATGTGGTATTTCTTTACTCTACAGTAAAAAAAAAGGTCAATACTTCGTCACGAAAACTGAATTACTCTTAATTGTTATAACTCGTTCACCGCCGTGGTATCCCAATGGCTTATCGGACTTCAGTCCGGAATGTCCGGGTACGATCCTCGACTCCTTGAAGACCGGAAGTCGCTTGCAAAATCTGAGGAATCGAAGGTCTTGTTGTCGGTCTGTAAACAGTACCATAAGTACAAGGATCTGCAAAAAAAAAAATTCTTCTTTCGATCTACGTCTTAATTGAAAAACTGGCGAGCTTGACCTGTCCAAGTGTCATTAGAAACAAAAACAGCATCTTTCACGCAACAAAAGATTCAATTTATTTCCGAGTTTAAGAAAAAAAAAATTAATTAACTTCTAATCGTGGTCACAACGGATATTACTCACAAATTAAAGAGATGCAAAATTGAGGCGAGAAACTATAAATGGGTGAAACAAATTATTTCAATGCTTATCTTCACTTTCAAAATTATACGTTAATAATTGAAAATAATTTAATACGTTAATAAATTGAGTTAATAATTGAAAAATGGGCAGACTGTAGATAATTTTCTATCAATCTTTTTAAAACACTATAACTAATTTTATATCACTGATTTTATATGAACGTCTGAAATTTTCATTCTAGTGCATTTAATATACTAGCACATTACAAGACAAAGAACAATTTCACAGCTTCCCCGATCAACTGAAGAATAAAAATTGTTGGCAAAATAACCGCACAAAGTATGCCATAACTAAAAATTATTGATTAGATAGCTGAAGAAATGTATCATAGTAAAGAAATTATTAGTATGGAAAAATAAATAAAGCTGTGTGTCTCAGAGATAAAACAAATTGTAAACAATATACGGTGAGTGACATTATGCATTAACAACAGAAATTTGAAAAAAACTAACTGAACTATCAAAAAACTTTTTGTATTTAAATATTTAATGCAAATTTGAAATTTTTTTTTTTAATTCTCTATTCTCCAAACAAAACGTAATCTTAAAACTTTTTCAAATATATATGCTTCACTTTCGTGTATTTAATATAGATAATACTTGCATCTTTATTACTTTTTTCTCTTTTCGATCTGTAAGAGATATGACATCGTGACATCTGATACTTTAAAAAAAATGTGCTAAACGCAGTTTGAACGAGAATCCAGCGAGATGGACTACCTCATTACCATTGACGACTCCATTACCTTTCAAAGTAATGAGGTGTGAAGATCCAATACGTTTCACCACCATTAAGCATTCAAGAATCCATTTCGATTCAGTCATTACCAATCATTTTTACCCTGTTTCAGCCCTTGGTCGTAAAAATGTGACAGATGTTCTTCTCAAGTGTTGTTATAATTACTAACAACGACTCTGCATATTTCAGCACTTTTCACACTTCTAAGAGACACTATGTAACAGTGGATTCACTTAAATTTCCTTACTAATTTATTTATTCAAAATATTTTATTAATTGATGCATAAAAGTTAGCACTGTTCGAAATTTCTAGGAAAAAATGGTTAAAAAACAATTTATTCCATTGTTATTTTACCCTATTCAAACAAAACAGTCAAATAACTATAAATAAGATGGTATTCAAACTGTTTACTGTGAGAAAAACAGTTTATTAACGGTTTCCACCTAATACGGTTAAACAACCAAAATGTTACTACACCAACTAAGCCACCTAATGAAGCAACTAAGTTCTTTCAGCTAAATACATATTGCAGCCTCGAGGTCAAATATGTCAGTTTCACGAGCGACAGAACGGGATTCGAATCCCAGCCTTGACGCCACAATACTCCCTAATTTCCAGTGACCTGCACTCTCAAATGTTCATTACCTAACGAATGTTCAGTTACCTTTCTTTTTTATGGTTTTGAAATCGCGCTAGTTGTAAATAGTAAAAAAAACGTACAGTTTTGTATTCATGGTCTTATAACCATGCTAGTAGTAAATTGTTTTAAAACCTTAAAGATTTGCCGTGTGTTTAGGTGTTCTTTAAAAAAAGTGTTCTTTCCCGTAAACTTCACGGTTAATTCAATAGACTAACTGCTGCCAGTTATTTTACCATATTTCAGAATGAAAATTCTAACATTGTGATGTATTCAAATTCATTGTTATATTGAAGCTTTAAATTTTATCATTAATTAGATGGTTTTACATTTTGTTTTGTTTTGTGTTTTGAATTTATTGGATTATCGATTGATACAATTTTAATTTGATTAATATTTTTTTTTTCTCAAGTGTTGTCATTATTACTAACAAGCAACAACTTTGAACAATCCTGCTTCTAAAAGATATTTTGTATTTGTTGATGCTCTCAAATTTCTTAATTGATTTATTTATTCAAAATTCTTTATTTATTTAAGACTTTTTATTAATTGATACATAAAATTTCTCAAATTCAAATCAAACGCAGGTGTTCAAATACATTATTAATTCGATGAATTGAAATTTCATTGTTAATTTCATGTTTATGTTTTCATTACATAATTTCTTTGTCAATTGATATATTTTTAATTTAATTAATTGCAGTTTTTAATTCTCATTATTATTTGATGATTTAAAATTTTATTATTAATTGATGTATTAAAATTTTACCATTCTTAAAATATACTATAATAATTCTTTATTAATTGATACAATGAAACTTTATTATAAATGAGGCATTAAAATTTTATTATCAATGAATCATTGAATTTTTATTACGTATTAATAAATTCTTAATTTTTATTAACTGATGAATTCAAACTTTTTATTAACTGATGCATAAAAATTTCTTTGAATTTTTTTATTTATTTACTGCATTAAAATTGAATTATTTTGATGTTTTAAAATTTCCTTGATAATGGTGTTTTTAATTAATTTCTTTGAATTCATTGATCCAATCCTACTTTAAGTATTTGTATATGTATCAATTGATAATGGAATTTCAATCAATCTCATTAAGTGTGGTTTAATTCCCATTATTTCTTGGCCCATCGAAATTTTATTATTAATATGTTGAAATTTCACTGCACTTTTAAATGATACGATAGATTTCCTTTTATGAATAGATGACCTTAAATTTTAGAATTAAATTATACATTCAAAATCTTTAATGCTTGAAGACTAATTATTTGCATGCGTCAAAATTTTATCCTTTTTATGCCTTAAAATTTTATTAATTTGAAGCTTACGAAATTTATTGTTAATTGAAACTAATAAATTAAGTTTTCAATAGATGCATATTAACTAAACCCGTGGTAATAAGAACTATAATTTTGAAAACCAAAATTTCTGGTATAACCATATAAAAGGAAAATTACCAAATGGGTTTAAATACCGTTTTTGTTTTATTAACCAGAATAATATTGATTTTTATTTTTTAATTTTACCAGAAATGTCTATGCTGTACAGTACGGTAATTTTAATAAAATTTTCTTCTCCGTAAATGGACCATAAAAATTATTTCTTAATATGCAAATTCCAATCATTATTAGAAATTATTCAGTTGCTCGAATAAAATAGGAAAAATAAAGCGAAACACTCATCACATAAAAAAACTTAGCCATACATTAATTATTTCCTAAGTTGCTCCACGCATAAAATCGAGTAATCATTAGAAATCATACTTTAAAATATCTTTTCGCTTTGCTACGGGAATACTATAAGGCTAAGAAAAATTAATTTATGCTTTGTTTTGCTAACTAGTCTATTTATACCATCTGCAAAGTGTTTTTAAAAAATAAAAAATGATAAAAATAAAATCAAAAATATTGATTTTTTTTTCGATTTTATTTATTATTAACAATTTAATTTTATTTATAAATACCTCGAAATATTATTCTTATTTTTTTAAAAATACTTTTCATTCAAGATTATTTAATGTGGAATTCCGAACGAATTCATTTAAATTGTTTCTTTTTTTTCGTTTGAAAGCGCCACTCTAAATATTAATTTACGCAATTAATGCAGCATTTCACAAGTATTAACTTCATCACATTATTTCACAAGTATTTAATCATTTCTACTGATAATTAATTTCGTTTTTTACACAAATGAACAACTTGTTTCTATCTAAAATTATTTAAAGAAAACAAGTATTAAGTGCGTGATAAACAATAATGAATAAATACGTAAATAGAAGTTACATTGAACTTTTTTTCGAAAGAAAAAAAAAGGAAAAACAGGTAAGTTTCAAAAATATACAAATAAATTTTGAAATTAACTTCAGTCTTCACTTCTTTTTTGTAACAATTGCTGCAACAAAAAACATTTTTCTCACATATAAATCAAATAGACGGCTGAACGAATTTACACTTCAAATACTTTTTGATACGCTTTCGCTAATTATTCCAAGTAACGAAGGAACTATATTTCCTAAAAACTATGAGTGAAAACAGATATAATTATTCATTCTTATTTTTTTTAATGTGTTTTAAACACATCTGACTTAAAAAGAAAAATATGAGGAAATATATAAATAAATTATTGCTTTAAAGCTGTCTTATGTTGCGTGACTTGTAAGACAAAGGGGGAATAAACATTTTTGCGTTATATTTGATCATCGTATATAATATCTGACATTCCACGTAATTCAAATGTTTCTCGTTCGTAAAATCATTTATTATCATGCGAAAAGACACCATCTGAGAATTTCACACCTGATTCGATCGAATATGAAAGAGTTTAAAATGTTTTCTTGAAATATACATTAAGGGATTTTGTAAAAATTTTCAATTTAAACAGAAATCTTGTTTCTTTCATTGTACATACTTTAGGATATTAGAGTATCTTTTATTCACTATTTTATGTATGGTTAGATATTTAAATATATAAGATGTTTGAAAGAAGCATATGAAAATAAAAGTTAATGTATACAGGGGGTGAACAAAATAATGTAATTTTCATAGTTCTCATAGATATACTTAGAGAATTATTTTAAAACTTTAGAAATGTTTAAGACATGCAATTTCTAGAACATATCAATAAAGTTTAGAGCTTTTAGGGCTTTGAGGGACCGGCAATAAATAACGAATGATAATGTTTTTGAACACCCTATGCAAACGCAAAAAAAAAACATATATAAAAAAATAAAAATAAAATATATAAAAAATAAAAAATAAAATTAAAAAAAAAAATACAGTGTCAAACTTGTAAATCATGTAAATTAAGTTGATTGAAATGAAAAAAGTTTTTAAATGTTTTCTGCGCATGTGCAGTAGGAAAAGATTACCTAAAATTCCCATACCTTAGGCAAATTTTAACAAATTGTTTTCAAATAAAAAAACTGAATTTTTATTATTAATTAAAAACTACTCAAAAATTTTGTTTAATTTTATTCAATATTTCTGAAATAATAGTAAGAAATGTAAGTCAAAAAAAGATACTTTGTTTTTATAAAAATGGCCATATCTTCTTGAATATTTAAGCTAGGTTTGCGAAATTTTGTGTTATTTCATTCGATAATCAACGCAATTGACATTTATTACAAGCTTATCTTTGTATTCTTTGGAATAGGGTGTTCAGATATATTATTTATCGTTCGTAAAATTTATTGACTGTCCCTCAAACTTCTTAAGTCTTGAAACCTTATTAACATGTATGAGAAATTACATGCCTTAAACACTTACAGATTTTTTAATTTTAAAACAATTCTCTAAGTATTTCCTGAGAAATAGGTTATAAAAATAAGTTAGCATAGAAATATTTCCATTGTTTTGTCTGATTTCTGTATGATTCGGTTAATTATTCGTTCTAAAAATTTACTTTGAGAAATAACTTTGAAAGTTCAAATGGAAAAACAAGTAATTAAAATGTGATTACGTTTAGAATATAGTTTCTTTTATTCCCTACTTAATGGAAAGTTAGGTATTTAAATAAGTAAGTTATTTGTAAGAGACAGTTGAATATAAAACCAAATATATATGATTCTGTTAATAAGTCAATTTTAAAAATACTAAAAGAAAACAAATAATTTTTAAACAAAATGGACAAAACTTCTAAAAATGCGCTAAAAAGCAGCAGAAATTTTAAAAAAAAGAGAACAAAAATAAAGGAAGCGAAGGAAATAAAACCAAAATTAAAAATATGACCACTGAAGCCGACGTCTTCAGGAGGTAACGGCCCCAGTGACCATAAAACAAAACCTTTTCTATTGAGGGAGATGGCAAAAGCCTAAAAAAAACTCCCTCAGTACCCTTCCTTCGCTCCCTTTATTTTTATTCAATTTTAAAAATTTACTTAGAAAAACCAGTCATTAAAATTAATTTTTTTATTCACTAGTTCATATATTAGTTAGTTATTTAAATAAATAAAGCATTTTAAAATAAAAATGTGATTCTGTTTATTTGTTCTAAAAATTTACCTAGAAAAGAAAATCATTGAAATGTGATTACGTTTTGGAAATCAGAATTCCATTTATTCACTATTTTAATTCTAGATAGGTACTTAAATATAAAAGGTATTTGAAAGAGGCAATTAAAAATTTAAATAAATATATGTGATTCTGTTTATATTTCGTTCTAAAAATTTACTTTGAGAAACAACCTCAAGAGCTTACATAGGAAAACAAGTCTTTAAAATATGATTACGTTTAGGATTTGAGAGCTTCTTTTATTCACCTATTTATATATAGTTAGGTATTTAAATATACAGAGCATACGAAAGAAGCATTTGAAAATAAAATAAATATATTTGATTCACTTAATTCGAAGTTCCAAAAACTTACACTAATATAGAACATTAAAAATTTAATAAGAGAAAAAAAAAGTCTTTAAAATGTAATTTGTTTAATTTCGTTTTCGTTTATAATATCAGAATTTTTTTATTCACTTTTTTATATAGTTAATTATTTAAATATAAAATATATTTGAATGATGCATTTGAAAATAAATATATGTGATTCTGTTAATTTTTCGTTCGACAATTAACTTAGGAAAAAAGTCATTAAAATGTAATTTCGTTTAAAATATCAGAATTTTTTATTCATTTTTTATATATAGTTGGGTATTTAAATGAAAAATATATCTAGAAAAACAAGTCATTAAAATGTGTTTGCGTTTAGGATATCAGAGTTTCCTTTATTCACTTTTTTATACATAGTTATGTATTTAAATATACAGGGTATTTGAATGAAGTATTTGAAAATAAAAATAATTATATGGGATTCTGGAAAATAATAGTTTTAAAAATTTATTCTGAGAAATAAACTAAGACATTAACCATGAGTAACATGTCATTAAAATGTCATTATTTCAATTTTAGAAAATTCCACTTATTTATGATTACCAACTTTCGAATTAAAGAGTACATAAGCTATAATTAGAGAGCACGAGTTTTAATTGATTATGCATCATGAAAAACATACTTATATTTTAATTTTTCATCGATGTTTTGCTGCGATTTCTAAAAACTGTAAGCATTCTGTGGGCCTTCAGCACATGTGATATTAATTTTTATTTATAATAAAACAGAAAAACAAACGTGAATAAAGTTTAATCTCGTAAAACTGTAATTGTTCCTTGGCTCTAAAACAGGAGTTTCCAACTCATATGAGGCCGGGGGCCGTAATTGAAAACACCAGTAAAATGACGGGCCGCAACTTTATCAAAATTTTATATAGGACTCTTTTATGTTTGAACGAACATTACATATTATTGTCAGACTTTTATCCAGTTGTACGAAGCAAAAGTATTGAATTACAAATTAAAATAAGTAGATTTTTACCTGAGAAATAAATTTTTTTGCACCGTTGGTATGTAAAATTTCACAGAAACGAAAAAATTAGTTTTTTCATTTAAAAAAAAAAAAAAACAAAAAAAAAAGTATTTTAAGCCCATATAGATTTTTTGCGAAAATTGTCCGCAAGAAAGTGACAACTTGTACATTTTAGTTTGCGGGCCACAAAAAATTACGTCGCGGGAAGGAGATGGCCTGCGGGCTGCCAGTTGGTAACCTCTGCTCTAAAATAACACGAATTTAGCGCAACTTATGTCATAGACAGTGGTGAACCAAAATATATAGTAAATGTATTGTTGAAAAAAAGTACTTCTAGGGTATATCGATTAATATTTTACACATTGCATAAAAAAAAAGTTGAGTTTAATAACTTAGTCCGAGGAATTTCTTTAATATATAACAAAAAGCAAAGAATCGAAAAAATTTCCAGATTAATAAATTAGGTAAAAATTTACGTCCGAGTTTTCAATTGTATTCCCCATTTATTCACTTACTTCCATTAAATTGTCATGTTCTCAAAATTATATACAGACATCAATTTTCTCATAACCAATATAAATGATATCATTTGGACAAAAGGACATAAACAATACATTTTATAACGACATCTCTCATTTCCTGATATTTATATTCTTCCATGAAGTAAAATTGTATGAATTATGATAGCTGGAGGGATAATCCGCGATTCCCGAGCACGCGTACAGCTGAAAAGAAGAGGATTGTACAAACAAGAGATCCATAGAGAAGGTTGACAGGTTGGAATATATAAATGAGCCGACGACAGGCATCTAGTGTGAAGTAGGAAGACCTTCTGACCTCATCTTAAAGAGCACGTTGTAGACGCAGAAGGCCTTCTTGTGTCAGTCAAATTCATGTTCTCAGACTGTAGTTCTGAAAAAGTAGCTCAGTATGAAATGAGATGATTTGAGGCCCCGATCTTCCATATTATGTTGCAGTTATTGAAAAACGGATATAATTAGTAGCTAAGGTTATATATATATATGCAAATTTCCGTTTTAAATTACTGTTCATAAAATAGCAGCTCAGATCGTCGATATGTCGAGCTTTTTATTTAATGTTGTGTCTTTAATATTAACATTTCGATATTGTTCCTAAAAGATCAGGTTATTCAATCGATATGGCACTAAACAATCGAAGATGGCACCTAATAAGATTAAAGAACGGTAAGAAATCAATAAAATACAACAAATACGATCTTTAAATCTGTTTTTCTTATAGACTTATTTGACCGTCATCGCATTCACTAGATTCCTATTTTTTTTTTTTTTTTTCCTGGACCTGTGCTCGTTGTAGTTTAATTTAAAAACCGAAAGTGGAATTTCTACAAATTATGCGGGCACTTCCACGCCAAGTTTTGTAATTGGTTCTATTGCCCAGAACTTTAGTACTTCACCCTTGATCAGTCCACTGCTTGATGAATCAAGAACAATCTTCTTCAATATTTTCAAGTATATTTCTTTGGAGTCATATGACCAGTTTATAGCATCGAAAACATATGCGAGGGTTGCTATTTATATATCTGGTCTAATAATGAAAAAACAAATATGTAGGATCGAAATTGGTTTTATTGTTTTTCAAAATATTCTCCATGATGATCAATACACTTTTGCATGCGTTTGAACCAATTTTCAAAGTACTTTTTCCAGTCCGATTGAGGTAACTCCAAAACATGCGTTTTGAATCCATCAACCGCTTCTTCGGGGGTCGAAAATCGTTGTCCACGTAATTTATTTTTGATGTGTGGGAATAAGAAGAAGTCTTTGGGTGCCAAATCAGGGCCTTTGTTTGAGTCGATGTGTGAGAGCTCGCATTGTCATGATGAAGAATGATTCGCCTGTTCTTCTATTTTTTTCGAATTTCTCCGATGACTTCTGGCAAACAAATGGTCGTGTACCATTCAGAATTGACCGTCCTGCGTTGCTCTAACGCCACTGTTGCCACATGACCGTTAATGCCGAAGAAACAGGCAATCATTTGTTTCGATGTGCTTCTTCCTCGAACAACTTTTGTTGGTTTTGCCTCGTCTTGGAAGACCCATACAGTCGATTGCTGTTTTGTTTCCGACTCATATGCATAGATTCATGATTCGTCACCTGTGCAGATGTTATACACAGCCTTTGATGTACCTTGAACGTATTTTTCCAACATTTCCTTGCACCAATCGACACGAGCCGTTTTTTGAGCGTTTGTCAGATTATGCGGGATCCAACTCGAACAAATTTTATTTACGCTCAAATGTTCATGCAATATTTTATTGATGCTAGTCATACTAATGTCCAAAGACGCCTCTATCTCACGGTATGTCACATGACGATCTTGCTTTATCAGTTCACGCACAGCATCGATCTTTTCTCGCACAACAACGGATTTTGGACGACCTGCACGGGATTCGTCCTGGATCGAACATCGACCACGATTAAATTAGTTATACCAATTTTATACAGTGCTGTAGGATAGCGCTTTATCGCTGAATAAAGAATTAAGTTCATCGAAGCACTCTTGTCTTGACAATCCACGTCGAAAGTTATGAAAAATAATGGCAAGAAAATGTTCACGATTCAATTCCATTTTTTGAAAGAGAAGAACTTTTCAATTTACTGTCAAGAACACAAATGAAGCTATAATGGTAAATCGTCTGCGGTCGCCTAGCAACACTTACTGTTGCCAAGGCCAGAAATATAAATAGCAACCCTCGTACCAACGAATATATTGATATAGCTATCAAAAAATTTTGTCTATCTTATCTATGCCACACTTTCAGTTTTTTCTTGTAATATCGAATAAGCATCGTTTATTATATCGTTTCATTTAAGTTTTTGTGTAGATTTGCAAGTTAGAATATCAAAGTCCAGAAGTAAGGGTAAAACAAGATTGAATACATTCTTCTTCAAACAGAGTACCATATTGCTCTTTAATATGATTCTGAAGAAATCCAAATGTTTATTTTTATACCCGATTTTTATTATCTGTTATTCTTTATGGTAACGCTAATATTTTTTTTTTCTTCCAATGAGCTGCACAATCAGTCTTCCCGATGAGCAGACCTAGTGCGTTCTCCAGAAGTGGTATCCACTCTTTCAGGACCACCACAATGGGTGAGATACCGTTGGCCATGTTAATTTGGACGTCTAGTTTCTGCCACACTAGATGGCAGCACCGAGACTATTTGGATGCGAAAGTGCACTAGGAATTTAATTTTGCCGGAAGTGCCAGGAGCCAATAAGGCACTCCAGGGATCTTTTACATACCGCATCATCATACGACATGGATTTTCTGCATCCCTAAAATACGGTGTCTGGGCCGGGGATCGAACCCGCAGACTTGGGCTCAGAAGGCCGACGACAAACCAACTGCGCCACCCAGCCACTGGTGATGCTAATATCCATTGTCAAATTCTTGAACTAAATAAACTTTATACTGCTCTTCTCTTTTTATTCCGTTGCTTTCGATTTCTTTTTTCGTGGAACAAGCATTAAACATTGTCTTCTCTGAAAGTCTTTTCAAGTGTGAACTATATACGAATTTTTCATAAATCATTGGTAATTTCCTCTATTCCGTTACAGCTTACTTAGACATCTTCATTTTTAAAAACAAATATGACTGAAGTATTCGTCAGTTTTCTCAATCTCTCCACTCCAATTTAGTGTCTTGAATACTTCAAGTACAGAAGTGTCTGATGATAGTACTAATTATAGTACCAAAGTACTAATTATAGTACCAAAGTACTAATTATAGTACCAGGCGCATTTTACTTACTTCCCCATTTATTTAATTATAAGTTGTACGTAATCTTTGTTACAGTGACATACATTTGGAAATAAACGACCCAAATTAGGTTTAAAAATTGAATAAACTTTACAAACATGTAAATAAAAGAGCCTGTATATTTAAAATAAAAATTGTGTATAATTGTGTATATTACTTGAAAAAACTTATATTCCTTTATATAAAGAATATGCATTATTAAGATGGTGTTCAAATGAAAATTCTCATTAGGATACATATGCTAAGATATTACGCATAAAATATTACAAAATACTCTATGTGAATAAAAAGAAAAAAAATAGGAAAAAATAAAAAGTAATAAATACTGGTGTTAATAATAGATTTTTAAGCATTCCTAATACGAATTGTCAATAATATTTATTTGCAATATTAAATTAATTTCATTAAAAAAAATGAAAAACCAGTGCTATTTATAATCTCACTTATAAAGACTAAACATATTGAATAATAGTATAATAATAAAAATTATTATAATATAACCTGATAAAATAATATAACCTATCATAATAATATAACCTGAAAGAGAAAGAACACTAATAATAATTCTTTGCTTGCATTTATTTTACTCACGAGTAATGTTACTAACATATTATGAAAACTAATATTCTGATATAATAATAATTACTGATGTTATCAGAATTGATCGAAATTAAAATCGTGAATCAAGTAAAAATCATCAACTCGATCTACATATCTCTTTTAAATCTGGTTTATAATTTGAAAACTGCTTAGTAAGAGTAACTTAAAACGAAACGTTTTTTAGAGTTTTTTTTTTTTTTTTTTTTTTTTTTTTTTTGCTATATAGTTACGATTCAGTTTTAGTAACACGTTCTTTAGCACACGTGTTACTAAAACTGAGAATTTGCGACCTCAAATGTTAACATTTTGTAAATGATTTAGTTCTTCAAACCTTCTTTCGAATTATATTCATAAATTTTCGAATATTTCCTACTTGATTCGTGATGACTCGGGGGATAGAGCGATCGACTTCCAATGAGGTGAATCGGGTTCGACTCTCAGCAATAGCTGGTCGATACGAACTCCGCATCCGGCTTGCATCGGTCACAGTGCTGACGTAAAATATCCTCAGTGGTAGACGGATCATGGGTTAGAGTCCCGTTACCATCAGGCTAACCGGGGGGGGGAGGTTTTCGTGGCTTTCCATTCCATGTTACGCAAATGCTGGTTAGTTCCATCAAAAGTCCTCCACGAAGGTAAATTTCCACTGATACTTACTCCAGGAGTTCCCATGTCTTCTGGATTGCGTTCAAAGTTACAAGGCTACGGAGTTGAACATTAGTAGTCGTAAACACAAAGATTGGGTCGGCTGTTCATAGACGATTATGAAACATTTCTTACTTTCATCTTTACATGCTGCATTAATTTTTTTTTTTTTTTTTTTTTTTTAGGTACATAGAACTTACGTTCACAGATTTTCTAAATATTATTCAACCACACATCCATTTTCTATGTATTCATTCGTCGCTCGATATATTTAACTATTAAATATTCAACTATTGTAAATATTCCATTAAATATAAATTTTTTTAATATTTCTTATAAAAAAAATTTTAGAAGTATTTGTTAGTATCTTTAAAAATAATTCAACCAATTTTGAGTTCAAATCAAATAGTATTTTAAAATAAAAAATAAAGCTAAATATTAAAGAAAAATTTTGAAACTTCGATAGATATAGAAACTTCTGAAGATGTTTGAATATAGTGTCTAAAGTGTAGTTGATTGAGCTATGTAATTTTAAATCTAGCTACAATTTAAAAACTTAATTTAACCTTTTGCTAAGTCTAAATATTTATTTTTTGAAAAATTAAATATTTTAAATATATTAATGAAAACTGTCTAAAGTTAGTGGGAAGAACTATGTAAACATTAAACTACTCACACTTTAAAAAAAAATTATCTAATTATTCTTTGCTAAGTCTTGTAATTTTAATTATAGACTGAAAACATTAGAAACTTCTAAAGATATTTAAAAGAAATGAATGAAGGGTAGTTGGAAAAAGTTAGCAAATTTTAATCTAACTTAATTTAAAATTTTATTTTGTCATTTTACTAAGTATTCTAACAAACCTGATTTTTTTGCAAAAATTAAAAACCTCTAAATAGGAAAAAATGACTAAAGATAGCTGGAACTTAACTTGAATCAATTAAACTTGAGTCAATTAAGAGAAAAATTAATATTTTAGTCTGTTCTATAAGTCTTCTAATAAATTTAAGCATTGATTTAAATTTAAAAAGAAAAACTTCTAAAGACATTTGGAAATTACTAAATGCAGCTGGAAGAACTAGGTAAATATTAGAATTTAAAATAAATTTAATAAATTTAAAAAGAATTTTGACCCTTTGCTAAACTTTATTTCAAACAACCTTATTTTATTGTTGTCTAGACCATTTTATAGACATAATACACATAAAGTTTGAATCATAGAATAAATCGACAATATATTGTATTCAAAAATCTAAAGCTTCGTTATGAATAACATTAAAAAAAAATCTGCATATTTTTTTACATCTTTCTATTTTAGATATGTTTTTTTCCCCTCCACGTTTTCCACGCTATCAATGTGGCCAATAATCTAAAGCTACAAACTCCTCAGTTGTAAAAACGATGATTGTCAGATTTCAAAATCGTACTTCTATACCTGTCACAAACATTGGCAGTTGAAGGACAATCCCTGAAAGATCCCTCCACTCCCTTATGATCCCTATCACTAAACCACCCCAATATTTCCGACCTTGGGGGTCTGGATGATATCCTTACATCAGGTGTCAATTGCTTTTCTCAAACGATCTTCGAGACCTCCTTAAATTCATCTGTAGAAAGAATTTTTTTTTTCAAAAATATTTTTTTTATCCATAACTATTATGATTATTATTCTGCGATTTGGCAACATAGATAGAGGGTGCTCCGGATGACTGATCTTCTGGGCAACGTTTCATGATCTGTTTGATGTCTGAGAGCTCGATTATTGTTCGAAACTGACGTCTCGGACTAACTGACCCGATTCTTTAGTTGTGCTTCTCGTCTCTATTTGACTACTTTTTTTGTCTCCTTATTTTTTTCTTTGGCGATTTTTTTTCTTTTTAATAAAACTTGATGCGTTATAATAAGTGCGTCAAAATGTTCGAAATGAGAATGAAGTGAAACGAAGTTTCCAGTTCAACAATTAATCGAATTAACAAGTTCATCCTTATTAAAATTCGAGGATAATTATAATTCAGTCAACAAATGCTACACCGTCATTTAACAGACCACCCATGTTTAAATTTGAATGAACAATCTGATTGATTGGTTATAGCGTGGCTTTTTAAAAAATTGACACCCAATTATGCATTTGTTAAAAGATTGCTAGTTGGAAAATATTTTCATAAGGTATATTAAAACTATACTAAGACTGCAGTAATCACAAAAATTACTAAACTTCACTTTACCTTGTTGCTTTTACAAAATTTTTACAAATATCTAGATCAATCAGCAATATATATTGCCAAAAATGAATTTGAAATGTAAAAGGTGCTTTTTCTTCATTACTAATCTTTCTCACATATTTCAAAACAAAGCGTACAAAATGTTTTAAAAAAATAATAAAATTGTTTTAAAAACAAAATTTGAATTTTTTTTTCTAAGTAGCATATTTTTTATTTACAAGGTGCCAACTTTATGATTCTAAGAAATGACTTCAATAAATTAATTAATTAGTGCTAACAATTAAGTTAGACATAAAAACGTATTTTCTGTAAACATACAATTGCTTATTTTTTAAGTGGATTCATTTTATTGGCCATCAAAATATTTTGAGTAAGCTCTATCAGAAAAACTATAATGCTGATTATTTAAGTAAGCGATCGTAAAAAGGTTCATTTTACTCTCCGTGTATTTTGTAAGATTACGGAAATTTTTTTAAGGAATCGAAACATTTTTGCACTCAGTTACAAAACTCGTTTAACAAAAGTAAATTCTTAGCAAAGAGAGATTTGTAATAATTATTTCTTTTTTCTTTTATTGCATAATCTAAGTTATTCAAAAAATACTGCATTATGTAATTTTAAATTTAAAAAAATGCGAAATTTGAATGTAATCATTAGAATAGTTCCTGTGAAATAAATATTTAAGAGAACGAATGTTTTTAAAATTTTATCATTCATGAATTGTTCAACTGATTTCACTCAAATGCAGTTCATTCGTTTATATATTTTGTCGTTCTTTCATTTCGTCATTAAAAACATATCCTTTCTGTCATTTTTATCTCTGTTTGATACGAGGCAAAATTCTGGCAAACTCATCTTGGGTTTAACAATTTTTATTAGAGTGAGTAAAAGTTTATTTAATCCACTTAAAAAAAAACATTTAAGATATGTCTAAATATACAGAATGTAAAATTAACATTAAGGGGACAAAACTTTCGACAGCTTTCCTGCTGAAGCCATTGGGACCATATTTTCTAGATAGCGGCTACCGTCTTATTTCGATGGTCAAAAATACAAATCCGTCTGGAGAAAAAAAGGAGTGTTATTCAGAGAAAATTCGTTTCTGAGTCTAGTTTCGTAACTCAATTTAAAGTTGGAACTAATTAACTAGAATATTTGAAATCAACCCATCGAACCATTCATGCTTGGTTTTTAGCATGTCAAATTCCATCATAGGGTGATATCTTCCCTAGCAACAATTTTATCTTGACTCTAGTTTGGCTTAATATGGGTCCCATATGAACATGTACCGAGGGACCAATATTGGGATGCCTATATTTTTTAACATTGGTCATATATAGGGCAAATATCGGCCTTTATGGGGCCAATATAGAGTATATTGGCTGAAAAATGAATATAAAATATCGGGTGAATCTAACAATTTTATATAGGACCTATATTGGTTGTAAATTGGCAGTGAAATATCGTGCAATTCTACATAAGACCAATATTGGAAAATAACTGCCATTTGAACCCTTAATGAGCCAAGGAGGGCCCAAATTATTTTGTTGATCGGGTTTATTTTTCTCACTGATCTAATACTAATGTCGTAACAACTGTAAGGCATGAAAAAATTTGCTAATACGGACAGCTATAACCAGAGAGCGTAGCGTTGGAAAGCAAAGGGGTGAATGGTGAGAATGTGCTTTCTCGGTGTAAATGAAGAATGCAGTAGATCGAATGATAAAAGACAAAAGGCCGTGGTAGCCTGGTGGTTGGAGAATCGGACTCCGGGCTTATATCTTAAAGAGGCCGTAACTTACTTTTCTCCTGAACAATTTATTACCCTTTCTACACTAATTTTGAGTTTTAGTACCGGATTGATATATATATATTTTCAATTAGTACCTATTACCCGAATTAAGGATCATTGGCGTCAATGATAGTAAGGCGATTTTTTACTCTTCTCTTAAATGGATAAGTACCATTTCTTCATTAATTTGGCTACAGTACAGTAGTCTATTTTTTTATTTCAATTAATGATCATAAGCGAGGCCGGGATAGCCTGGTCGGTAGGGCGCTGGGCCCATATCCAAGAGGTCGTGGGTTCGATCCTCGCCGGTCGAAGACTCCCCGTGTAGTAAATGGTGACTGATGCACGTTAAATCTGTCAAGTCTCAAAGTCCTCCATGTTCCCATAACAAATCAATACCTCTGGGGGTACTGATCCAGGAGTTTCCTTGTCTTCTGGATTGGTTCAAAATTACAAGGCTACGGAGTTGAACATTAGTAGTTGTAAATCCATGAAATTGGGTCGGCTGTTCAACAACGGTTATAAAATAAAATAAAAAAAAAAAATGATCATAAGCGCCAATAATAGTATGATGATTTTTTACCCTTCTTCTAAGCGAATCAGTACTATTTCTCCATTAATTTTCCTTTTCAATACATGCTCTTTTTATTTCAATTACCCTTTCTCCATTAATTTTGCTTTTCCAATACATGTTTTTTTTTATATTTCAATTACCCTTGATTTTAAATTATTTCTTTTCATAGAAACACATTTTAATAGTAGAACCCGTGGATAGCTTTACAAATACTAACTTGTAAGCATAGTCCATTTTTGTTACCACGTCCGTGTTGATCATTGAGTTTGTCTGTACCAAAGAATATAAAAAAATAAATATTAAGGAATATGAAATATAATCATGAGAGCCGTAAGCTAGTAAACATCGCTGATGTTATCTTAAAAAACTTTTGAGGAAAAATAAATATACAGAATCGTCTGCAGCAGTTTAATTTTTACCAATGGTGACTTCTAAACCAATGAAAAAATTCGTTTTTTCAAACATCTCCCTGGAAAAAATTGATATTTTGGAACAATTTTTAGGATTGCGCGCTAAAATTACCCCTTTTACTCACTGTCTAAATTTCATAAAGCTAACTCAAATGGTTCTGGAGTTATAAGAAAAACATACAAATAAACTCTTTATTTTATTATTCCATAAATATAACTAGCAAACGATTAATATAATTCCGAAACATAGTATTTTCAAACGATTGCATTAATATTTTTGCAACCATAATAAATCATCTCTTCTAAGATATATTAATGTAAATTATGTGAAATCAAACGATTACACAGATTTACAGTAAAAAACGACGTATTGTGTATTTTAATCTGCTTCAATACCGGGTGTAGAAAGGAAAAAAAAAAAAAAAAAAAAGAACAATCTTTTCTTTCACACATTAATTTTAATCATCATTCTCAATCGTTACTTGATCTAACAACTGCCGCCGAACGAATCTGAATCATGCACCACATCACGGGGTTCCTTTCCTATCTGGAGTTGTAAGGCCCATTGGGCCTGCTGGTCCACTCTTTGCTTAATAGATTTCAAATGACTCGGACTCGGCGTCACGATATCGTTGGAAGTTTCGCCCATTAGAGCGCCATTCTGCATTTTAATGATGCCAAAAATGTGGGTGGGTCTATTCTCCATACTTGGCCATGAATTATTTTCGTTTTGCACGCACCGGTAACCACTTTTAGGACAAAATACTGTAAAAAGAACGCCCTTCGCGTAATGTGAGCTCTATCCACCATCTGATTTGGAGAAGGAATATTAAAAGAGGATTTTTACGAGTTGCTTTGTTATCTCGAGAAGAGAAATATCTGATGATCATTATTTTGCACAATTGCCTGTAATGCTTATTATGCAGGCTCCTATTATGACATGAATATTACAGACGCTTATTATCTATTTTCAGAACGAAATGAGCGGGTGTTGTTCGTAAACTCATTCATCTGCCGGAGTGAAACATAATAAAATTTAGAGTTTTAGTTTTTCAACTAAGAATGATTGAGTTTTTCAATTTCATACAATTTTTTGTACTGTTTTACTCTAAGGGGCAGGCCATTATAAGGAAGGGATGAAAATAAGACGGTCAAGAAATTCGTGGTATAGTAATACAAGAAATAGGTATTCCCCTAAATAACTTTTAAACTAATTATTGGATTTTAATGTATTAAAAAGCAATCTTAATGTTTTTTAAAACATACCAGATATATGCTAATAATATATACCTATAAATAATGTATAACATCAAAAAATATATAATATCTTGATGGATTCAGATTTTTAATCCAGGAAATTTAATAAAAATCTACAATAAAAGGGATTATAGTCTCAATATTTTACTCCGAAAAGCTGCTGAAATATTTTTTAATTTTTTATTTTTTTCTGATGTTCAATCAGTAATATTAACGGAGTTTAGTAAACAAAAACTGCTCTATTTAGTAAACCTAAATGCTTTAAAAAGATAAAACTTCGGACACAGACTTTCACTTGGCTTATAACTGGTTGGCGTGATACGAAAAATCAGAAGTAAAGCTAACAAATATCACCAAAAAACCCATATTAGTTTGCAAGTTGAGTAAAATTTAAAAACTAATTTTAACATGCATTTCTACCAAAAAATACAAATTCATATTTTCCTTACAATTTTAAATCACTAGATAAAGCTATAAGAGATAGGATTTTTCATTGGCTTATATGGTGATTGATATGGTGCGGAAATTACGGATGTAATCATTCAAAACGTCCAGTGATTTCTGAATCAAATGAGGTATGTTGAGAACGCAGAAATAGACTGACGTATACTTTAACTAAGAAAGTTAACATTTTGAATTTTTGAGACACTACATTTATTCCATTTTGTAATACGTTTTCTATGTTTATTCCTTAAGGTATTTAAAATAAGTGTTATGTTGTTGTCTAAGCTTTCCAATATTCATTTACGAATCCCATAACACAACAAGGTATTTAAAAATTCTCTCTGGGTTACTAACTACTTTATTTGTTTATTTGTTTCGCAAATTTAGTTTTAGAATTTTAGTTTAGTACGTATTTAACACGTTCACGCCGGCTGTTCACACCCAGGCCTGAAAGCGGGACAGAAAAGAGAAAATACTGGTAGAAGAACTTTTTCAATATTAGATAATATTCGGGGGGAGTTAATCTATTCTCAACAATAACAATTCACTGTAAGGAAATTTTTCACGGCGAAGAAGCAATTCAATATAAAAATTGCATCCGTTAAAAACAATTGGTAGTTATGGATTGGTAGTTTATTATTCTCGGAAAAAAACTAAAAAATGAAATTTATTTGTTACCAGTTTTTACTCCAGTGCGCCACCGGTGGTACGCGCCGGCGTGAACGTGTTTAACTATAAAAACTAGTTTTAAAATACTCCTACAAAAAAATTCCCTTAATTTTTAAACATCAGAAGGCTTTAAAAGAAATCCTAACAAAAATTTTCATTGAGTTAAAAGTTTCATCCAATTTCTAGAATTTTCGGATTCTTGAATGCATTGTTTAGATTCTGATTGCTCGGATTCTGCAGTGTAATTCTACATGAGCTGATGCAACATTCAGTTCAGTTGCATAAAACCTTAAGTTGTTAGTTGTTTTAAGTTGTTAGTTGTTGCATAAAACCTTAAGTTTAATAATTCTACACTTTTTTAATCTACGTGACAATATGAAAACAGAAGTTTAGTAATCCCTTTAAGATGCTAAATCATACCTGAATCATATAAGGTAAACGAAGTCATTCTATAGGTTAGAAATTACTCTGCAGATTTAGCTTGTTAGTTGTGGATAAATTGAAAATTGACCCATCTATTTAAAAATGTTTATTACTTTAAATTAGATTAATTAAATTTTATTATTAAAAATGTTTGTTGTTGCATCCAACCATTCAAAGTCATTTTTGAAAAAAGCTATTTGAATAAATTTGTTTCAAACATAAAAATAATAATAATTTGTTATAATGAAATAACAAATAATCTTTAAATTAACTTATATTTATGCTAAAACCGGAGAAATATGTTGGAAAATTTTACTTCATATAATAAACTTCCATTGAATGGCAATAAATTTGTGCTGGTCGTAACATCTAAAATTCTACGCAATAATTAGTAGAAGGCAGTCATTATAAGTTACTAAAGCTCGTTCCTTAGAAATCTTCAAAAAGAAATGCTTTTCTTTAGTTTCAAAAAGTTGTTAGTTGTTTCCCTAACAATTCATGTTTCTTAATGAGTTTAATTTTATGAGTAATTATTGCTCTCTTTGTCTCGCTATTTGTGGAAGAACAATTTAAATACGCATTTAAAATCTTTTACCTTATACAAAACCTCCCCGACTAGGCAATTTACCAACGAAGAAAATGATTTATGTTTAATTCTTTCTTCTTTTAACAATGCCTCAGGTTATTCTTTAAAACATTACAAACGAGTAATTAAGAAATTAACACGGTGTGTTATGTGTTGTAACACCTTAATTATCAATCACGCGGAATCTCAAGTTAGTGGTTAAGAAGGAGTTTTCTTGCAATGTGTGTTAATGCGAATATCTCCCTTTTCTTCAGTTGATTGCTTTCGCTTCGAAACAAAGAGATTTCGTTTATTCCGTTTAAGTTTACGAACAAAGATTCTTTCGTTTCTTTCGTGAGGCATTTGAGAAAAACACAATAACTTTCCACGGAAGATGAGGCTATGAATGATAACGTTGCATGCTCTTAATTCTCGTTCTTTACTTAGAGATCCCCCTCTTATTTTTAAAAGGGGGGTACTACCCCCCATTCCCCTTTCCGCATAATAGCTTCAATGAAGGTAGAAAATTAGTCATTTTGCTAGGTTAACTTAATGAATTAAGATATAATAAAACTTAGACCCCCTAAAAAAAAAATCTTTTCAACGAAGGAAAAAAAAAAATATACATAGTTCTATGATATACATACATATAGATGTATTCGCGGAAAAAATAATTTAAGATATTAAATACGGTGGAGGGTTTGGTATGCATATTAATTAAAACTCACATTAATGAACAAATTATTGAAGAAGCCAAGAAAAGCATTAAAACCAGGCAGTCTAATGACCACACAGATATTAAAAGAATATACTGGTTTCACTTACTTCGGCTTCAAGGAATAATTTTCATGCGGAGCGTACTAGAAATAAAGAAAAAAAAAGGGGGCTTAGGAAAAAAAAATCTGGCGTCTTTTGGCGAACTTTTCTGTAAAGTTCATTGGAAAAATGTTTTTTTTAACTTTCTCTTTTCCCACTCGTTTTGGTGTTATATTATCGTCAGGCAATTATTTTTATTCCTATGCAGTCTTCTTTGAATAGTGGGGTGGTGTAATTAAGCTATAGGGCGATAATTTATGCAAATTACGAAATGACGGTATAGTACGTGTTATCCACTAACGTCGTTTCCTACCCTCCCCATTTTCTTCAGACGATTTTTCCGGAAAATTTCTTATATGACATTTTAATCCAGTGATGAGTTTGGAGCGTTGTTTAGACGCGCCTTAAATTAAGACTGCGTTTGCGTTGTTGTGGAAGTGAAAGAAAATAAAAGAAAGTGGGGAAAAAAGGAAGAAATTTTTGGAGGAAGTTTTGAGTATAATTTCTTTTCTTTGGTTTTGAGAAATAATATTGAGCTGAATCAACCGCAAAAATTTGTTTTGTTTGGAAGAGGTTAAAAAAATGGTATTAGAAAGAAAAATTTTGCTATTAATCATCGAGTAATTTTGGGAATTTTCTTCATTACTGATATTAGCTTCTCTTAATATCGATGCATAAATTAGTAAGGTAAAATGTTATGTCTAATGAAATAAAAGTGTTTGAAGAAAAAATTTAGCTTCACTCGTATGCAATTTACAAAATCTCTACAGATTATTTCAGACTATTTTTTATAAATATTTAGAAAAAAAAATTTGTTAATACTAAAATAATTCAACTAAAAATTTAATTTTAAAAATTCATTTAAAAAAATTTTAAAATATACTTGTATTAAAAATAGAGCTAGCAATTAATTTTTGAAATATCTTTCAGTAGAGATTTTTCAGAAAGTATATATTGAGAAAATAAATATACATATTTATAATAATTTGAGAAAATATATTTTTTCTCTCACGGCTACTGCGGTTTTTTTTTTAAATTTTGTTTCTCACCTTTATTATTCCATTTTTTCGTTAGCAACTTTACGTTTTATATTTCAAATCTCTTTTGTTTTTTCTCATTTACGTCAAGTCTTGAAAATGGGCACCAGTTTTTGAGCATTGAAATATGTCGATTGTTATTTCCAATTTATATATTTTTAAGCTAATTAAGTTTCTAATCAATAAGCTTATTTTACGTTAAAATATAATATCCTTTATGTTTTCAAAATAAAGTTTAAAATTAAAAAAACTGTTTTTTTTTTTTTTTTTTTTTTTTTTTTAAAGTTTGAAAAATAGCCTATTAAGTAATAAACCCACAAATACTTTATCTAACATATAAAACATTAATGAAATATAAAAGTAAACATTTATTGTCCTCAAAAATTAATTGTAAACAGAATAAACAGGCACTAATAATTTTTTCCTGCATTAAAAGCAACTGGCGAAAACAAAAAAAAGAAAAACTGTTCTCATTTCGTCGCCAATTCTTCAAAGGATTCAATCTAACTTCAATTCTACATTTCCGATTCCATTTGGCAGTGGAAAAGCTTTGACAGATGTAAAAATTAAAAGATGATGTATGAATAGTAAATAAATAAGCGGGGAAGAAGGGCACAAAATAAAAGGAAAAAAGTTGATGTTAGTAACGCCTACTAAGAAATAAATTTTTGTTTCTCGCCATCTTCGTTTTTCGTTTGTCACTGTATTACCACGCCTGGTCACGATTCTTGAATCGAACCCGGACCTGACGAACTTTCTTTTAATGAGTTTTCTCGTTTTGTCATTTATTGCATTGCAGTTACTTTTTTTATATTTTTGACTTCCTTTTGATGTTTTAAATGCAATTTCGCTTTCTTTTTAAAGCCATGAATAACTCCTTTTTTTTTTACTTCTCCCTTAAAATGTGATGACAAGCACGATTTTCGATTTAGATGAAAAAGATCTTTTAAGCAAGTAGCAATTAATGTTGATTTATGACATATATTTTGATCGAAGCTTCGAAACTAACTGTAACTACCATTTCAACTTTATAAAACTTATTCCGAAGTTCACAAGGTTAATGATTTAAAGGAAAAAAAAATAGCTACTTAAAAAAATAAATTCCTGGTGCGATTTTGAAAGTTCTTTACTTAAATAATATCTTATTTTTGATAAATAAAAATACTATAAAGCATTTCATTTCTTTCATGCAATTAAAGTCTAAGTTATCTTCTCGATAGTAGAAACGTTCCACAACTTGTTTACATTTAATTTTATTTTATAGCCGTCGTTGAACTGCCGACCCAAATTTGGGTTTATGATTACTAATATTCAACTTCGTAGCCGTGTAATTTCGAACACAATCCAGAAGACAACGGAACTCCTGATCAAGTATAGAGATATTTGCCTTCGTTTAGGACGGACTTTTTAATGGAACTAACCCGCATTTGCGTTTCATTGAGAGGAAGACCACGAGAATCTCTCACGGTTAGCCTGACGGCAAGGGGACTCTAACCCATGACTCTACCGCTGAGGATATTTCACGTCAGCACTGTGGTCGGTGCAAGCCGGATGCGGAATTCGAATCGACCAGCCATCGCTGGGATTCGAATCCGGTTCACCTCATTGGAAGGCAAACGCCTTATCCCTTGAGTCATTAATTAAATCTGAAGGTTAGATCTACCCATGGAAGAAGGGTAGCTTCAAATATTTATATTGGGTCGAAACCAACGGTTTTAAATTTGTTTCTAGCTTTTCCCAATTTATTCATTAAATTAATTTTATTAAGTCATTAAATCCATTCCTTAAACGCTTTCTTCATATCTTTTTTTAAAAATCCATTCTTTATTCTTTTGACGCAGAGATGAAACAGGGGTGTCTCTTTTTTATTTATATATATTTTTTCTGTTGCTCCAATTACAAGCAAAAATATTTTTTTGGTATTTTTTTAATTTTAAGAAACAGTCTAATATTTGCTAAAGAAAATTGTTTAGATTATCAGACTTAAATTTGTACTAAAATATAAAATCCAAGAAAAGGCAGTTTGAAAATAAAAATTTCATTCATATTCGAAAATTCATCAATAATTGATTTCGTAAATTAGAGAAATATAAATGATGAATAATTATTTCTCTTATATCTAAATAAGTGCAAATTTGAAAATTTATAGTTTGGAAGTAAGCAACTTTTGGAAGATTTTACTTTTAACGTAGAAAAAGACACCGTTGTTTCTTGCTGTATTTCCTAAATTATTATTAAAATTCCAAATATAATATTTCTCACTTATTTTGACTTACATTAATGCAAAATAATTAAAAAAGTATGAAAAATATAATTACAAATAATAAAAAAGTATGAATACTAGTAAAGACTACGTCAAATGGTTAAATCCATTATTTAAATACATTCCTTAAATCTGTTATTGAAGTCCATTCATTAAATCCATTCTTTAAATCCATTCATTAAATTCATTCATTAAATTCATTCTTATTCTTGTTTCTTCTGACAGGATCTATTCTGCCAACACCGGAACTGTTGTATGTTTGATTTTTTTTTTTTCTTCTTTACGTAAGAATTGAAAAAAATGTCAAAAATGAGTAACACGACTCAAACAGTATTTTAGTCAAAGCGTGCTTGACCGCATATTTCATTATACCTGTATACAGAATATCCAATACATAAAAAAAATCAAATACTTTTTTTTTTATATAGTTGACTATATAAGTCTCATTTACTTTTAGATATTTTAAAAGGTTTTTTAGGCATGTACAATTTGTACAAGGCGAAAAGAAATCTGATTGTATTTTTCCGTTGAAAGAAAACTGTGCTTTTTAATTCTAATTAATAAATACAGGGTGTCCCATAATCATCATTTAATTTTTAGAATCCTTTTAAAAGTATCGAAAAAAAAGAGAAAGGGATCGAAATCAGTATTTGAACAGTATAAGTATTAGAAACATCGTCAAAATATGATAAATGCTGAATGCAGGATTTAAAACATTAAAATTAGCTAGTTTTCCAAATAAAACTTAAAGGTGTCTTTAAACTACCTCTCTGTTGTCTCCGGCATTCTTTAAATAGTTTTAATCCCTCTTTTCACTTTAACGATATAGTTTTTACATGGTATTTGTTGGTTTTTTCTTCAATAATAATTTTTTATAAGCAAGGTACACTATTATTCTAGAAATACGTATTAAGGGTGGTGATTACGGAAAACCAAAATTTTAAAAAATGACGCATGCAATGTCTAACATAACAACTAAATAATATAGCTTTTCTAAAATTTACTAATCATTAGAAATCCTTTCATTTCGATCTTATAAATTAAAATATTCGAAATTAAAGAATGTAATTTGAAAAATAAATTCTATTTCATTAAATGTTCTGAAATTACTTATTTCAAATACAAACATTTTCGGCCCAAATTTTTTCCGGATAATGTGAAATATCGAGAATACATTCGAAGAATTAATTTTCTATGTCGAGAATGCGAATGATGCAGAATATTGAAAAGCGAATGAATGGGGGGGAGGGGGGAGTTTAATTGCGCGGAAAATGTGGTTTTCGAATTCCAAACTGCGATTAGAGATTCAGATTCAATAAACTAAATTTGCAGAATCAAAACTTTGATTTCTTCTTTGGAGAATAACGACTTATGTCAGCTTATAAACACGAAAATTAAGGAATTTTAGTAAAAGGATTGCGGGATTGCTATTATTTATCTTTTCTAAAAATATATAATGAAAAAGTTTATAATTCAATTTTTTTCATGTATTTTTAATGAGTTGTAATTTCATAGGTATTTAGTTTTCGATAAATTTATTATTACAACTTTTTAATACGAATTTTAGTTGGGTAATTTACATCCTTTTTCTGTAGATATCTAAACAGAATCACCTCTCTTAATGAATATTTTCGTTTCACTATTTTTGTATTAAAAATTGTTTATTATTGTCGATAAGATAACCAGAGAAAAAAAAAAAGGAAACTTCCAGACATTTTCAAAATCAAAAATAAAGTTCCTGAAAGTATTGTATCTGGAACAAAGATGTCTTACAAAAATCAATAAACAATGCATTTGAAATTCCAAATTTATAGCTATTAAAGTTAATTATTAAAATATTTAAAAGGAAACACTAAATTTACGATGAATTAATTGATTTGGAACTTAAAATAAAGATCCTTCCTTAAAAACTCTCTTTTTTTTTTTTTTTTTTTTTTTTTTTAAACTTTATAACGATAATTTAATAATTGCGAGTTAATTCTGTCTTAGCGCACATGTAAAACAATTGTTCCCAAATAATTTCCTGAAATCAATCGATTGAAAATTATCCAAAATTAGAAATAAAAAATAAAATGTCACGGGTAGCTCATGAAAGGTTTTAAATTTTTTTAATGAAAAGCAGAATATATGCTCGGCTGAAAAAGAAAAGAATAAATCAATCAAGCAGCTGGAAAACTTCCATAACATCCAGAATTAGAGTAACGATTCAAAAACAATGCTTTTAGTTATTCGAATTTTTAATTACAACTATTGAAATTGAACAACCCTATTTAAAAAAAGTCTATTGAATTCATTCTTTTACACATTTAATAATACCCTCTAAGAAGAATGCAAATTAGAAATGCCAAGTATTAATTTAATTTGTTACTTTCGAATATTTATGATGAAACAATTTAATTATATCAAAATAAATATTTAAAACAAAGATCTTTGAAAAAAATTCCTAGAATTCATTTTAAAATTTCAGACGATAACATAATAATTGCGAATTAATAATCATAAATGCACATTTTTCAAACCATTATTTCCAAACGACTTTTTTCAATGTAAATTAAGCGAATGAAAACGATTCCAAATTTAAAAACACTACGTCACTGATCTTCTCAAAAAGAAGGTTTTCAATTTCTAATAATAAACAAACAGTCGCGACGCGCGGCTGAAAACGAAATGAATAAGTCGACCAAGCAGCTGGTGAGACGGAAAATTTTCCATTACATCCGGAAACCGACGAAGCTCTTTTAACTAGAAGAAAACGTTTTGCATTTCATTTAACGTAATCGAAGTTTTCAATTTTTCCGCAACTTTATTGCGTTCGAACTGAAAAATAATCTTAGCTTTTGGTTTCGTAAATTCAGGAAAAGGCGGTGGGTGAGGGAAAAAGGGAAATGAAACGAGATCGTGAATTAGGTGTGGGAAAACAGGGGTGGTATGTTGGTACTTATGGAATGGAAATGTTTCATTAATATAGACACAGCAGCTGTGTAGTTCTCTAAACTCTTCTGTGTAGCCGCGTATCAAATTTCTTTACTTTTCTTTCGAACGGAGATTACTTTGTTTGTAATGATTTTCCGAAACTGCGTGTTTTGCATTGGTTGCTTATTTAAAGATTTCGCCTTTGTTTGCAGCTTTAAAATAGTGAGCTAATTGCGGTTTTACATCTTTTCCTTATCATTCCCTCTGTTGCATTTCTTTTAGTTTTGTAAAGTGGCTTGGGCAAAATCTTCAGTTATTAAACAGATTAATAATTTAAGAGATTGAAAATTTTGAAAATATATTGAAATTTTCGGAGCCGTTTACCTCATTTAATCTAGTCTACAACTAACTGCAGAAAAATATAATTCGACAATTAAACAAAAATTTACTCTTTAAATAAGAAAGCAAATTTGAATAGTAAATTAATACATTTTTAAACTAAGATCTATTGTAATCTAAAACATCAAAAGGGCAATAAAAAAAGTATATTAATTTTCTAGAAGTCTTGAAAAAGAGAATTGTTCAGCTGATATAGCAGAAAAAACATTGGATTGAAAAAGTAAATAATTTATTTTACTAAATGCTATTTTTAATTAATTTTTTTTTTAATGATAATAAAACATTTTTTTTTTTCCATTTCTAACCATTAAATTGGATAAATATTTAGAATTTTGAAAAGAAAAACTTATTTTTTCCTTTGTTATAATTCGCAATTATAGTGTGTTTATAAAATAATACTATTCTAAATAATTTTTTATTTATTTCAAATTCCAATTACAGCATTTACTTATTTAAAAATAAACTATTGTAAATTAGATCCTTTAGATTTCAGACATAAATTTTGATATATTATTTATGATATTCAAATTTTACCCCTTTAGTCTTTGTAATTATCTTTTAAAATTTATTATAAATTTATGCTTTTGTTTTTGTTTTAGTTGTCTGTACATAAATCTAAGAGAGAGAAAGAATTAAAAATATTTTTTTAATTCTTCAAGCTTTAAGAATAATATGGCTCTTTAATTATGATATATTTATTTTCCATTTATTAATAATGAATGAAATATATTTTAAAATAAAGCAAGAAAAATAACGAGTTTTTTTTTTTTCTTTTTTAAATTAAAAAATTCTATATCATAAAAACATTCTCAACCTATTTTGTACACTTTCTAGGATTAAAACATACGGAATTTAGGAACTTTAGAATATGTTGTCATAATTATATTGTTTAAAAACCTTATTATTTTGGAATTATGCTGAGTAATATGCATTATAAATTAATCATAAATATAAAATATAAAAAATATTTTTTAATAATAAATTTCTTAATTATTGACAAAAGTGAAAAAGATGATCTATTTAAAAAAGAGATATCGAATCGGAAAACTAGAAAGATTTAAAGAAAATTACACGCACAGTAGGGGAGAGTGGGGTCAATTGTAAAATTTTTTACTTTTTTTAACTATTTTTAACTAACACAAAATCCAATATATTATTAGTATTAATTGACAGACAAGTAAAGTAGACTATCCTCTACTAGAAAAAAAAAATACCTTATTTTAAATATTATATTAGTTATTAACAATTTTTGACAGTTGTGCACTTGTTACAATTGTCCCAGTTCATAAATTCAACTAAAACATAGTTAATTATACATATTATCAGAGTTGTTATATATTTTTTATTGATCAAAATAGTAGTGATATTTTAGGAGTAAAAATAATGAGCAGAGACCTAAAAGGTTAAACTTTTAACTTTAAGGGGTTAAAAATTTTAATTTATGCTGTGAAAGGTGACAAATAAAATAATGCACTTGCAACATAATATAAATGATATAGGAAACTATTGGTGGTTCTTAAAGAGTTAAGTAATGGTTTGTAAACATAAGATTATTTATTTTCAACTGTTACATTCGTCCCTTTACTTATTGTTACAATCGTTCCCAAGACGCCATTTCAGCTTCGTTTGTTAAAAACAATGCTAGTTAATTAACAAAACTAATATTTTTTCTTGAAATGTTAATTAAGGTGTCCACTTACATATTCGGTTAATAATTTTTATTTGTTTAAACAAGATTACTTTGTTACAATATAATATTCTAATACCAAAAAAAGTACTTACGTAGCGTGAAAATAATCTTTAGTGATGTAACTCTTTCAAAAGTACATAAAAATGGCTGCCAGCAGGGGTGTACATGTAGATTTATTAAATACTTCTTGTGCCCCACCTAGGAACCAAATCTAGAACCAGACACTCGAAATTTTTGCTCTGTTACAATCGTACCCTGTTACAATTGACCCCACTCTCCCCTATACTACCAAGAATATTACATGCAGAGTATACTATTTTATATGAACGTAAATTATATTATCAAGAACAATTTTAAAAAAGAATCTATCTAGAATATCTATCTTTTTTTATGTTTCTTTAAATTTGAAACTTTAAACAATAAAAGTATAATCCTGAATCATTTAGTCAAACATTTTTCATTGCCCCAGAGAAATATCAAAACGAACTTCCTGACAGTAGGAAATAAGAAATTTTCCACAACGTGTAAATTAAGTTTAATCGAACATAATTTATATATTGAAATATAAGGACGACGCTTTTGTTTTAGGAAAAATATTTGATTTCGCTGAAGTAGCCAATACAACCCGATTGGGTTGATTAATCCTTATCGGTAAGTGATATTTTCGACATATGCTTCCTTCTATATTGCTGGTAATATAGAGAATTGATTCGAAGTGTATATTCAACTTGCTGCATGCTACGAAACTCTTATAATAAACGCCAAAATAACTCCAAAATTTGAATTTTCGAAAATCTTTTTTAACTCTTATTACATTGCATACTATCAGCTTTTAATAAATGCAAGGAAAGAAAATCAAATTTTAAAACAAAATGTTGAGATTTTACATAGAATTTATTCAAGAATTCTTAAAATGATATATTAGAATTCAGAGCTCTAATATTTAACTAAAAAATATTCCGCTTTGCATATTTTATATTAACTTGATGTAACTATATTTTATATTAACTTGTTTATATTAACTTGGCTTGAGATATTCCATATAATTCATTCAAGATATATTTGATATATTTGAATTCAGAACTCCAATATTTATTTGAAAAATATTCAGCTTTCCGCTTAGCATATTTTTTATCAACTGTGTGTTGTTTCCTTAGTGCAACGTCTTCCCAATGAATAGTGAATATTAATTTAATTGTATTTAACAACAACAACAACAAAATACTTCTACCAACATTCTAAAGATGAAAATGACTTCGTATTCTATAATTAAAACTATTATAAATTTAAACATTGCGAGAAATAAGTAAGTCTATAAATGAGAAACAGTATATTATACTATTCTTAATAGAATAAGCTGTATCTTGAAACAACTAAAAACTACGATTTAAGACAATTCTTTAGTTTAATTCCTTATTAGAACGAAATCTTGAAAACAAAGATCGTTTGAAAACTCGCTTTTCAGTCCAATAAACTAAACAGACATCTCATCCTTGCGATTTAAGGACAAATAAAGACTCGCCTATAATTTTCTATACGATTTGCAAAAAGAATAATTCCTCCTTTCTTCAATTATGGTTCTTACCTGATAAAGGTCAACACGTTTAACCTTCGGTCAATTCCAATCACCTTTCTTCCAACCTCAAATAACATTTTCCCCACCATACTTTCGGGGAAACCTAGAAACAAAACAATTATTTGTCTGTTTAGCACTCTCTTGAAACCGGCATTTATGTACTTAGATATTTTTTTTTTTCTCTCCATGTAATCCATTTTGCGGTGTTTACCAATGGATGTTTACAATCGGCAATTACTCCCCTTTTTCCAAAACGAAATAAAAACAAAAAAATCGAGCTTTTCTTTCGAAAAGCATTGTTTCGTTGCATAATTTACATTGATTCGCTTAAGTTACACTGCACCCACATTGTATTTAAAAAACACGCGGCATTTTCACTTACTACAGTCGGCAGTTTTAAAAGACAGCGATCAAAGCTTACAGGAACCGTATAATTTTAAGCTATTTAACTTAGTTTTAAGCTATTTAACTTATTTTTTTAAGCTATTTAACTTATTTTTTTAAGCTATTTAACTTATTTTTTAAGCTATTTAACTTATTTTTTAAGCTATTTAACTTATTTTTTAAGCTATTTAACTTATTTTAAGGTATTATAAGCTTATTATTTTAAGGTATTTAGCTTATTATTTTAATGTATTTAGCTTATTATTTTAATGTATTTAGCTTATTATTTTAATGTATTTAGCTTATTATTTTAATGTATTTAGCTTATTTTAATGTATTTAGCTTATTATTTTAAGGTATTTAACTTATTATTTTAAGGTATTTAACTTATTATTTTAAGGTATTTAACTTATTATTTTAAGGTATTTAACTTATTATTTTAAGGTATTTAACTTATTATTTTAAGGTATTTAACTTATTATTTTAAGGTATTTAACTTATTATTTTAAGGTATTTAACTTATTATTTTAAGGTATTTAACTTATTATTTTTCAGGTACTTAAATTATTTTAAGGTATTTAACTTATTATAAGATATTTAACGAATTATTTTAAGGTATTTGACGTATTATTTATTTAATTTGCAAGCTATGCACTCGCTAAAGTTAGTTAGCATCCTTATGATGTGTCTTAAAAAAAACTAATTTCGCAAAAATAAATTCTTTTAAAATTGCTAAGTTGTTTTGATCCACACTTTCAGAAATCGTTCTAACGTATTGTAAAATTTGTAGAGGCTACAACTTGACGAAATAGTTACCTATGCTTTTTGAAGGAATACAATTATATAAAAAATATTCTCTTTTTATAACGTCTAAGTTATTTAAATATTTTTTTTTTAAATACGAAATAAGAAAAAGGTTATACACTATCAAATACATGAGTATTACAAAGAATCGACATTTTTAAACTTTTCTGTCTTTCAAATACGAACCAAGAACGTGACTGGCTTCGCAAGTTGCATTCCGTGGAAATTTTGCATTAAAATTTCTAACAGCTTTCTTCACGACATTTCAAAAAAAAAAAAATTTTTTTTTAAATTTACACTATTTTCTTGTAAAACTTTTATTGCCTGATTTTATAGATTTTGTCAAATTAGTTAGGAGAGAAAGCGTTTCATTAGAAATGCGATGCAGAAGAATTAAACTTTTTCTGACTTAATCTGAATATTTTTTTTCTCTTAAGAAATCTGTTAAATTAATGATGCTTTAGTCAAAACTTAAAACTCTATGTTCCTCAAATATTATGCAATTTATTTATTTTAGACAGAAAGCAGTACTGTTTTGTCGCGGACTACATCAGTTTGAAATTTCATGAAACTGTGGGAAAGAGGTTTTGAACACTTTTCCATAGTTTGCAAAAATCTCTAATATTACGAGATAAAAAAAAAATTCATATTTTGGTCCGATAATTTCAACAAAAATGGAATATAGATAAATGCTTTGAAACATTATTAAAAACATTAAAAAATTTAAAATTCACTAAAACTAAAACTTAAAGAATTAAACAGATTGCTTAACGATTTTGTTGAGCATCCTGAACAGAATAAATGATTCGAAAATAGCCTGAACTCAAGGAATCAGAGAGTACATATTGTTTAAATATTAATAGAGAGAGCCGGGATAGCATGGTTGATTGAGCACTTGGCCCATGTCCAAGAGGTCGCTGGGTTCGATCCCAGCTGCTCGAAGATGTAGTAAATGGTGACTGATGCACGTTAAATCTGTCGGGGTCACAAAGTCTTCAAAGTTCCCATAACAAATCAAAACCTCTGGGGGTACTGATCCAGAAGCTCCCGTCTTCTGGATTGGGATCAGAATTACAAGGATATACGGAGCTGAACATTGGTAGTAAATCCAGAACTGGGTTGGCTGTTCAACAACGGTTATAAAAAAAAATATTAATAGAATAAAATTTAATGTTATCAAAAATCGGCAATTTAATAGTTTGACAGGCCTCATAATTTATGCATGTTTGCAATGAAGTTACGGATTATTTTTAATTTTCAGAACAAGACAAAACGCGGACAATTTTTCGAAAAAGCAATAACTGGCTCAAAATTCGGAGATTTTAAAATTTTCCGTCACCTCTTCTCAGTTTCAAAGTTATTCTTTTGCAGAATGGCAGACTTCTTTTTCCTTCAAAACGTTTTATTAAATACCATCCCCTCCCCCCAAAAATGGGGATTCAATTTTTTTTTTTCTCATAATGCATAGGGTAATGAGAAATATTTACTGCTATGACATAACATTAAATTGTAACTTTAGGTGTTGAAAGCGGTATATTTCTCATAATAAAAGGAAAGGGTATTGGGGGGTTGAAAAGCACGCCATCTATTTTAAGAACATTTTTTGAATAAATAAACGAAGAGAGAAATTTAAAAACTGAGAATATAAAATAAAAATCAAAAGTAACCTGAAGCAGTATTCTACTGAGTCCCAAGAACCCCTATACAATACAAAATGGTTTATGGGCTTCATTTATATGGGTTAGGCCTATCGGTGAGTTTCCTGCACGCTGCGTAGGGTGATAAATGCGCATGTCATTGATTTTGTGGCCAATAAAAGACATGATTTATGCCATTGTCGGTGCCGCCATATTTTACATGAATCTTATCTGGCCACTCACCACTTTTCCAGAACCTTGCACCAGGATATTTATTATATATTCAAAAAGTTAGATATTCCTCAACTCCTCTTCCTTTTCCCTTCATTTAAAGGGTAGAAAAAATTAAATTTCAGAACGATCATATTCTGTAAAAAGGCTATGGAAATAAGGGTTGCAAAAAAAGGGTCGATCATTGTCGTGGTGGGCTTCTCCATCCAATGTTTGAGTTATGAACCCGAGAGAATATATTTGAAAAAGAGCACAGAGAGTTTCAAACAAGAGATACCTGCTGAGAATACCAGAAAATGAAACTGAAGAAAGGATACCTACAACACAGCTTTAAATAGGAGCCAAGGGTTTTAAATTTATAAGTTCTATAAGATGGTATATCAAACTATTTTTAACACGAAGTGTAAAAATAATTATAATAATTGACCGTGTAAAAACGAGAATTTCACAGCTAAACTGCGAGAATTTTTTATTTCTTCGAAATAAAGTTCTGTGCTCAAACTTTCACGAAATTGAACTATAATTTTTCTTTCCTTCATAACATTTTAATTTCTTTAAAGATAAAATCCGCTAAAAACAGAATGAATGTTCTTTTAAATAAATTGGCGAAATTTTTCCATTTCTTGAGGAGATTTGGGTTTGAAATATTCTATGAAAGCAGTTTATTTTTGCCTTCAAAACGTAATATATATTTCTACGTAATTCTTTTACTTATGCATTGAATTTACATACACTCGCTTAAGAATAAAAATTCATTACATACATTCGCTTAATAAAAAGAAGGTAGTTCGAAATTTATGAAACTAATGAAAGTGGAAAAATATTCTTGAAATTCATTTAAAGATTAATGTCTATTTTCACTGGCAGATAAACTTAATTTTAGCCTATAACCTAAATATATATATAATTAACGCGTTATTACAATTATATCGTAAATATGCTTGAAAACTTCGTTTATGAAATGAAATACGAAACCTATAAAATTCAGCATTCATTTTATAAAATAGCATAATATAGGGTATATTCAACATACTATATTAGCAACATTTTTCTTATTTCAAATAAATTTTGTATCGCAGTAGCAGATCATAACTGAATTTTTAAAAGTCAAAAGTCAAATTATGAATTTTAAAAGTCAAATTATGAAACGTCAATGAGTTGAGCGAATAAAATACTCATAACAATACTCAATATTCGAATAAATAACTCAATACTAGTTACCCCAACAATCTTATTTAAGCAAATAGAAATTTATAAAATTGCCAATCTTCAGATTTTATCCGACTAACAAAATGAAGGGTTTTAAATTTTGATTAATCTATTTTCAACAATTACAAACTTTAAATTTAGGAGAAAAACCAACCGAACTCTTAATATGCATCTCATAAAATGCATGTCCAAACTACTATTTTAGATTTGATTTTACAAACATATTAAGTGAGGTAATTTCAGAATACTATGTTCTGTATGCATCTTTATTAGTTTTTCCCAAAAACGAAAACAAATCGCTTGTTCAAAATTAAAACGACACATCTGCAAACATAATGCGTTGCAGATGTGTCGTTTTAGTTTTGAACCAGCGAAATGTATACATTTTGACAAAGACTAATATATTTTTATGGATAAGTATTTATAATGATTTGAAACTTATTTCGAATGGGAAATATTTATAGAAACTTATTTCGAATGTGAATATATTGTCACTTCAAAAAGTATCTGGCCATTTTTCCCGTTGAACTAGTTAATAATGAAGACAAACTGAGTCATACTATTTCTAAGGTATTCCAGAGCTATTTAAATATTCTATAACATTACAATCTTGATAGTCTTCTTTTGTCATTAATATAGTCAAACTACTTTTAAAAAAAATTTTTGGGAGCATTACCAATTCAGTAAACTTTAGTAATTCAGAAAAGCATGATTAATTCAGTTAACATTTCTTTTCCTCACATGGGCTTCTGATGGAAAAAGAACAAGAGGGAGACCTTGACATTCCACCACATGATTTTGAATAAACCTAAGCTTTTTGTATTATCTAGTTTAAAGACGCTAAGTTTTTTGCCAATATAGGTTTTTTGTCAATGGAGAGGTATGCTTGAGGTTTAAGTTCTAACTTTCCAACAGCACTTAGAGGATTCCGTAAACAAATTAAGTTACCAACCGCTTTTGTTCTTGATATATTTCCATTGCTATTCTTAATTAATTTTCGATAAGGATTACAAAAATAGAAGAAATAGAAAAATATGGAATTTCTACTCAGTTAAATGGACCACTATAGGGATTGCAAAAAAAAAAAAAAAAAAAAAAAAAATTATTCCCTATTAGTTAAATACTTTTTAATTTATTTTCGTCAAAAATTCAAACACTTAACTTTTTTTGAATTTTTATATTAAAATAAAATTTTTCCACATAGTATCAAATCACATTAAAAAATTAAAAAGAGCACACAAAGATGCTCTTTATAGTAAAGTGTGAATTTCAGTAAAATATTTCAGAATGTGAATTGCAGTCTCCATTATTTCAGAAAATTTTGTTCTAACTGTAGTGAGATTTCCTTTTTATATAATATACAACTGATTAAAGATATTGCATTAAAAAATTTTAACAGCTTATTGAAATATGCAAAATATAAATACTTTTCACGCACATTTAAAAAAAATTAAATCACTATTTCAGTTGGAATCTTTTAATCAATAGAACTTTCTTTTTCTGCAATATTCTTGGTGAATCTGATGTTTCACGGATTCGAATGACAAACTAAATTTATAAAAGCTTTGATTTACAATGTCACACAAGTCTTGCTCGTCTTTTAAAAAGTAGCTCTTAATAAAAGCTATATAAATTCTAGTTTTGAGAATAGAGGATTTTAAATAAAATTTTACACACTTCAAAAGTAAAAAGAACTTACGTGTTCCAGTTTATCTTCATCGTATATTTCAAATTATTAGCTGTATGTCTAGAAAGTAAACAGAAGGAATTCTTAAAATTTCGAAACTTTAAAAAGAAGAAAAAAAAACTAAACATAGATATTAATTTTGCTTCAAACTAAAATTTGTCCAATAAATTTTAATTCACCCGGTGGCCAACAGAAAATGACGTTACAAATATATTTTAAATCGTCTGCCGTTCTCTAACAAAAATATGTAATTGTTTTCTCTCAAAACTCCGAGTTAAAAAATTTCTTTTTTTTTTTTATTAATTTTTTCTTCGAATATCGTTTTCTTACCTGAATACCTAAAAATTTTACTTAACAATCCGAAATTAATTTAATTTTAACATTTTGCGCTCAACTCAAAAGCTTTTTTTTTTCTCCCTCTAACTATTTCTGAATAATCTAATAAAATGAACAAACAAATTAAATTTACTGAAAATATTTTTATAATTATTTAAACATTAAACTACAACCGAAATAGCGATAAATAAAATTATGAAGAGAATGGAGTTAAAAAGGAATGGGGATTTTGAATTAGTACGTATTTATATTTTGCAACCATCACTATACATTGCACTACCGCCATCTAGGGAAGTAAAGGTGAACTGAGGTATTCCATTCATGAAGTTCATAATAGCGTTAGTTTTATTAGAACTGCTCTAAACTTTAAAAAAACAAGTTTATAAAAGAAAACAAAAATTATAGATGTGTGATGTGAGAATATTTCGTTTATAGATGTAAAAGATTTTAAGTTTGTTTTCCGTAAACATTTCAATTAAGCAAAATCTTACTTCTTTCAAGTAACTCAACATCGAAGCTTTTATAATTTATTTAATTTCCCTCGGAATTTAAGAATATTACACTGCCTGCACAAGAATATTTTAGGTTTTAAAACTAAAACTTAATAGCTAAACAAACATTATATTTCCTGCAGTTTTTACTAAATCTTCAATTTCAAAATTGAGGTTATCAAATATTTTATTTAGTTTTCTTAAGATTTTGCTATAAAATTGCATAATGATTTAAATGATCAGAACTGTTAAATATAAAACGGACAATTAAGTTTTCCACTTTTATCGAATTCACAGAAAACTTCAGTTTCTAAAACAAGTCTTTCCTTTCAAAATGCTAAATACGAGTCGATTTATCTTTGTTTTATACAATTTTAATTCAGACAAAAAAGAAAAGAAAAATTTTCAGTTACTCAACACCAAAAATTCATTAAAAAAAACAATTAACTTTTAAAATTTTTTAAATATTATAAGTCTAAGTTTGATAGAATTCATTTTTATAGTAAGGGTTGCCGACTTTTTTGCCCCCTTAAGACATTTAAATTTTCTCTGGGCTTCTATGGCTGGCATTCCAGCAATATTAAAAATTGTCTGCGGTGCAAATACCTATACACAATATGTCTTCCTCATGTAAGTTGGAACATAACTTTTCATAAAAAAGGATTAATATTAGATTTAAAGCACATGGGGATTTAGCGTGAAATTTTCAAAAGTGCGTGCCATATCACACACTTTGGAAACTCTTGCACCATAGACTAAGAAAAATTCAAACGTTCGGTAATTTTTTTTAAAAAAAAAATGAAGTTTAAAATGGTTGGGAAAATTTTTGTAACGTCAAACATTTTTCTGTTCTCTATTTTTAATTACTATTTGAATAAAGAGCGTAGATTCTAAATTTCGTTTTATGATCGAAAAGGATTTTCAAATTAATTTTAAAAACACAGAGAAAGTTACAAAACTTTCATTGAAGTCTTTCTGACTCGGAATAAATATTTCAGGCTCAGTTTACTACAAAAAGAAAAAGTGTAAAATTGAGTTCATCGTTTCTATTAAACACACACTTCCACAAACTAAGTCTAAAAAAATGAAACTAAACTTATTTTTTGCAGTTGAGTATTCTTATAAATTTACTGTTTTGAAACCAGAGAAGGTATGGTCAACGCCTGAACTACTTCTGAATCCAGATCAAATTGTACGATACTTAAACAAGGCGAATTTTTTTTTGTTTTAAATTACTTACTCACTCGCCCGTGGAGTTTGATGTAAGTAATAACGTTTTACAAAAATAATTTAACAAAATTCAAAAATATATTGGTGTTCGGAAGCTACTAAAGCATTCTAATCAATAAGGCAGATTCCAATGCAAAAAGCCTACATAAAATTTCACGATACTATTCCCTTTTTTTTTTTACAGATTTTAATGAAATTAACGAAAAGTTAAAAAAAAAATTCATAAAACTCCAGTGATCATTTTATTATTCAAAATGAAGTTAAATTAAGATTTAAAAATTTTAATTTGAAACTAAATATCACTACAGAAGGATGAACAACTCCTTCTGTATATATATTCAAAATGTTAAAAGAATTTGGCTAAACAGCGAAAATGATTGGACAATCTGGATATTTCCTACAGGTCTATTTTCATTTAACAAACATTGAGAAATGTGGGAAAGTATATAGAGCTAACTAAGCCTCTATCGATAAACCTAAGCATACAAACTAAAAACTCATATTTAGACGAAAATATGCAGATTTTCTAAGTGCATTCAACTTTTTTAAAATTTTCAATTAGAATTAAAACTTAAGTATAATCAGTGCACAAAAGTTAAATTTCGATTGGATTTTCAAATACCAATTAAGGAAATAATGCACTTAAGATATGACACTGTGTAATCTGTCATTGAAATCTTAGACTATTTTTTTTGTCCGATTTCGAGAGGGTTTTTTTAAGTTACAAGTAAATAGAGTTTAAAACTTATAGTCAGTAAAATTTTTGACTTAGCATTTATGGCTCAAATATAGTGAAAACAATAAGACCAACAACTAATATACTCAAGTGATACATTACCACTTCGTGTGAGGAAGAAAATTATTAATTTCAATCTGATTTGTTCAAATATTTAGATATTTGAACAAACCATGCAATAAAATTGACATTTATATAAGAATAATTAAGAAAAAACTCACGTATAGACTTCACGTATCACTTAAAGAAAAAAAGAACGTATTCTACTATAATAAAAAAAAAAAAAACTTAAAATTATATACACAATTAAACTAAGGCCTATGCATAACAATCAGAAACCCCTTGTCCTTAAAAAAAGAAGCAAAATTGTAAATGGTCTGAAGAGCAAAATCTATCACATACGCTTTTTAAAATAAATTTAGTTACCAGAAGAATTTAAGAACTATAAACTCACAACCCATGAACTGCAGTTAAAGTTTGTTACTACCATTTAGAAAAACACTGAATTTTGTTTTTCAAGGACCTTCAAAATTTCTTATTTGAAAAACTTATATTCCTCGAGAAAATGCATCAAAAAAATTTACAATGAACATTCATTTGTCAAACTTCCTCATTTTTCTATTTAAATTCAAATACAAGAGCTGTTAATTAACAAAACATTATTCCAAAAAACAAAACTTTTATTAAAATTTCGTTACATCTCCGATTATAAAATCAAATAAAACTCAGTTTCACATTTGTTTACAGTAGGTAAATTTAGAGTCCACTTTGTAGACAAACCAAGTTAATGGTAAAACTGAAGAATTAAAAGCAGTTCATCTCACCTAAACATCCAGTTTGTGGTCATTCATACAGATACAATTCAATAAGCCTCTCCCGCCGAAAGATTCGGGTTCGTCTTCCTAATAAGATACATCACGTAGAATCAAAACACTCTAGAATCCTGAGCAGCAACAAACTCTGGATAGTCAATGAAACCATCAGAATTTCTATCATCCGTTAAAAGAATTGGATCTATAAACATAGCAAGTTCGTCGTTGCTGAAGATTTTTGTCTTTCCGTCTGAGGAAGAATCTGGAGACAAATGTTTGTGTTCTTCCACATGCCAGTGTAGCAGAGAATTCACAAGTTCACATCCATCTAACTTATTGTTGTCATCGCTGTCGTGCATCTTGAAATATAGGAATCTCAGTTCATCTTCAGCCATCTGGTTGACGTCTAGTTGGCCAACAACATCTTCCATATGGTGTTGAATGTGACCGAGTTCCTGAGTCAAAGACGTTGAAGTCAACATTGCCGAATTGTTAGAACGACGACGTTTATAAGCAGTAGGAGTCCTGTGGCATAATCCAAACTGGAAAACAGATAAGGCAAGGGATAAAACCAAAAATAATTCCATTGTAAAAAAGCGTGCAAGAAAAATTGCCTTTAAAACCTGTCTAAAAAAAAGCTATTTTCTAAGCTTTCTAGCAAGAGGAAGAATAACTGCCACCACACAAATTGTTACCTTTATACCTCCACGGCTTCAAAATTAATTGAAGGGAGAGTACAAACACAGTTAAAAATATTATAGATTATAACAACCTTCAAATATTTCTTTTAAAAATTAATTTTGTCAGTTTGCAGGTTCAGTCCCTCTTCAAATTAAAATTAATAGTGTACTAATTTATACATGATTCATCCGTCCCGCAGTGGACTGATAGTAAGGACACGGTTCGCAATAGAACACCGAAGTCAAGCATCACTGACTACTTTCAGTAAGCGGGTGGGTGACCACTTTGATCAGCCTGTATAGGGACTGAGGATGAATGGTATTGGTCCTCGTTAAACTGTTCTACCATAAAGTGCTCGCCTTCGGGCTACCAAAGCAGGGGAGCCATCCCTTCTGCAGAGGATCGAAATTGCAATGGCATGTCTCTGGATCATCCTCAGGGATGTTTCCCAGACCGTCACCAATAACCCACTCTACAGCTCTAGTGTGGCATAAATAAAGTACCTACATGATTCATCCATGTATAAATATTAAAAGGAAGGTCAAATAGCAGAAATTAAGGGCCGTAAGGCCTCAGACGCCCAGTTCCACTACAACGAACGAAATAGCAGAAATTGCGGCACAGTACTTTTATATGCATCATACTTGAGCTGCACAATATGCTATAGGTGGCTGTCTAAGGAATATCCTTGAATATGATCAGGGGACAGAATACATACGTCGCATCCAGTTTTATAGGGAGAACACATTCACACATCAATCCATTCGCAGATCGTAGTTTTGACTTGAACCAGAGCATGATCAATCTCCGATTATAGAAGTAGTGATTTGTTATGGGAACTTGGTAGACTTTGTGACATCGATAGATTTAGCGTGCGCCAGTCACTTTTGTACATTGTGAGTCTTTTGCCGGGGGTATCGAATTCCCACGATAGGGGGTAACAAACCTGATACCTTTCTGATTCAGATGTTTAAGGGAGAGGATATCACCGAGTTTAATTCCCACGATAACTTTGTATATTTTATGTCACTATCTGCTTTTCAATTCGACAAAGAATTTTGATTGAAACCATAAGCATTAAGATTTATGTACACAATTATGAATAAACGAAAATATAAGATTGAAATGAAGGTTAGAAATATATTCAGTCGAGAACACGCTGATGATTTTTTTAAAAAAGACGTCGTCTCCCGAGTTAATTTCAGACTGGTATGAGAAATAAACTTATTTGATTTCCATTATAATCTCAAAGGAGTACGTTAAATCTACCATGCATGAAAATCGTCTCGTTGGTTGTGGTGTGGAAGTTTGGAGAGAGGGGTACCAACTCATACGCTGTCCACGTCATCTGCCCGGGTTCAAAATTATGTGGTGGTTAAATGGTACGGTACGGCACGGTACTTTCATTTACATCACTTTAGAGCTACACAATGGGCTATTGGCGATGGTCTGGGAAGCATCCCTGTGGATGATCCGAAGACAACATACATACGTCACATCCCGTTACTCAGAATACATTAATACACCATTCACCCATCCATAGATCGTAATTCTAACATAAACCAGAGCACTATCGATTTCCGATCCAGTTCATCTAGAGGTATTGATTTGTTATGAAAACATTTAGGATTTTGTGACCCCGAAAGATTTAGCGCTCACCAATCACCATTTTGTACACGGTAAAATAACGTGGATCGAACTCATGACCTCTTAGACATGTATTCAACGCCCTACGAGCCAGGGGGCCTCCTAGACCGACTGGTATCGCCCTGCCAAACGCTGGAGGCAGCGGGTTCGTATCCCGCCGTAACCCTGGATGTATTTATTCTTCGTGATGTCCTTCTCTGAATTGTTCTATTTGTCTTTCTACTTGACAAAGGTTTATAAGCCTAAATTGAGCACACAAGCCTGCAAATGTATGCAATTTCTATTAAGACTATAAATTCCTACGAGCCAGGTTATCCCAGCTCGATGGCTAAAAGATAGAGCCCTGATAAAAAAAATAAAAAATAAAAATAAAGGCAGATAGGTGCTTCACCATGGTAGGGTGTGTTATATGTTTGATAATCTTATTGTGATCTCTTTATTTCATTCCAGTTTGCCTTCGTGTTTGACAAAGTTTCATAAAAAATTGTTTAATAACATTGTGCAAGTTTAAATGAAACAATTAAGTATTCTTGTTCAAAATCCTGTGATCTTTTCTATTGCAGACTAACGCTTAAGTCTCTTGACCATCGCAGTCGGCTAAAAACTTATAAATAAATACTTAAACACATCCTCTTCAAAACGTAGATGGCAAAGATTTAAGTCATATACCAGATGCGGATCTCAGAAAAGCTGGTTGATTTTAATACCCAAGACCTAAAATATCTTCATAGGCAGGCCTATTGTGAGCACGGAGGTAACGGATTCGAATCCCACTGCAACCGTGGGTGTATCCTTGTAATATCCTTCTCGAATTTGTGCTATCTGTTCTACAGTTCGTTAAGGGTCCTAAGTTTTACTTTGTATTGAGCACACAAGCCTGCATATGTAAGTGTAAATAAATTAATAGAGTAAGTAAATAAATCATCCTTACGTCCGGATCCATTCCATTCATTTGCTCTGTCTTCACAGCTGAGGGAATAGCTATATTATTAGCACTTTAAAAATGCCCTACAAGTTATCGAATTATAGTTTTTAAAGACTCACTCTCTGTTCTGACAGCTCTAAATTCTGCTACAGACTCTCCACAAGGAATCATAGCCTCGATGGAAGCGCTCCCATCCTCATGCCAGTCTGTAGATATAGCATGGGTTCCTGGCCACTCCGGGATTCTCGGCAATGAAATCGCCGACGAACTGGCAAAAGCAGCGCTTTCCAGACCGATAATTTACGATAGATTTACCATAGAAGATACTTATCAATCGATTAAACGAATCTACCAACTATCCAGGTAATCAACCTTCAAGAATAGCAAATATTATAAAAATTTTCTTCATCTGAGCCAAAATAAAAACGAACTTCTACCCCTCTCCAGCAGGCACCAAGATATTACGTTCTCTATAATCCACACTAGATCCTATCCAACTAAAGCAAAGTTATTCCGTTTTGGACTCGTTCCAGACAACAAATGCAACTGTGGTTCCATCTCCGATATTGATCACACTTTTCTAGTATGCTCTCTGTTTGATCAACAGCGTACCACCCTTAAAATACAGCCAGGACTTGGGGCCTTGGCTTTTTCGTACCATCGGACAAACGCAAGCTACAATATGGTATGCAATACCTAAAATCTATCCGCTTGCTATAATCACCATCCACTTACTTTCTCTACCTTGGACATAAGCGAGCTATAAGCTGCAAATTGCAAAAGGCTCCAAAACTGATCGTCGATAATCATCATCATCATCCTTACGTAAGTTTGACCGCAAATGTTATTTTGTGGTACTTCTTACTTTAGTATTATCTGTCAAAGGATTAAAAGAAAAATTCATCTCCCCGGAGCTATCCTTTTCTGCTTTAGCATGGGATTTACCATCTTAAGGTAACCTAATAATCTTTCTTTTCTTCTTTTTGCTTAATTTTCATCAAACTTAATTAATAGTACCGTGTGGCTGACTTTGCTGTTTTGAACAGGTAGTTTCGTTTAGCGCAGTATAACATGTTCGAGCTCATATATAGTGGATACACTTTGGAACTTTTTCATCTGTTTGGAATGTATTCTCATGGTATGGACTTAGATTGATAGCGAAAGTGATCCAATCACTGAATCAATATGACTATCTCTAGTTAATTTGTCCTTCTAATTACCAGATATATTTGGGACACAAAATTTTTACAATTTCTGCAGGCTTTTGAAATTTGTAATGACTTTATATACTGACAGATTCTCAGGACTTGAAGAATTTCGTTCTCTTTGAGTTGTAGCACTTTCCAGGGTAACAGAGAGTCCAGCACTATTTCGCTCCGTATTTCATTACTTTTAGTGCTTTAGGGTAGTGGACCTGTACTTTGACTAAATGTTTTCAAAAATGTATTCCTTGCAAACCTCCAACGAAACAATCAAACAATCTTTGAAAAAGATTAAATATTGTCTAAGATTAAAGGGAAACTGGATTGAGTCAGTTTGGATACGAAATAAGGGATTTTTATTAACCCAACAAGTTTCAATAATGTTTAAGCGATATTTATAGGTAGATATGCATATATCAGCACTAGAGATGAATAATGGGCTATTGGCGACTGTCTGGGAAACATCCCTAAGGATAATCCGATACATACTTTTACAATTTGTGAGGCCGCTTCCTCAAGTTAGACATAGATCTGAAAGAGAAGGAAATTTTCTCCAGATACCTGTGCCCATGGTACCGTTCAGTGACCGATCACAGGACTTTAGATTCTGCAGATCTTACGAGCACGTATATCGCATATACTTGGTGAGTCTTAGGGAAGTCGAGGATCGAACCCCAGCCCCTCCGGGCCAGAGACCGATTTTCTAACCATTGGGCTACCACGGTCCGGTAATATTTATGAAAACGATCTTTATAAAAACTTTTACATCGTCGTTTCGTTTCATTTCAACAAGAATAAGAAATTTAAAAAATACATCTTTAATTGCTTTTTTTCACGCATTGCTGTCCTCTTTTAAAAGAAAAATACAGTAATAAAGAAAAATGTTCAGTTTGGTTTAAAAATCAAAAAAAATTTAATTTAAAATTAAACAGAAAATTATGCAATAAGTTTGAATCACTCAGTTAAAGTCAAAGAAATAGCAAAGGGCTTGCAAAACAAAGTTAATGAGTTGAGGTAGAAAAAAGAAAATATAGATGTTCTTAGAACTAAACAATAGACCCTGTAAAAAATTGCTTTTAATCAGCAAAAATAAATAATTATTCACAGAGTTTGAGATAGTTTATTTATTGCTAACTTTATAAATATAAAATGTTCTTTTTAAAAATTGCTTCAGAATATATACTCGTCTACCAAAATTCCTTTATGCAAATTTATTTATATTTAATAAAAGATGCTAGAAGTTTGAGAGTTCTTTATCCAACCTTATTTTGAAAAATAAATTCCAAAAATTTAAATGCCATCTTCATCAAATTAAAAAGTAAAAACAATTTTCTCTCATAAAATTCGGAATATAATTCTTATAAACAATAGGGATTTCTTTAGACTATAAAGGGAATTCATAAAAAATTCTCATTAGCAATTAGGGATTTTTCGTTCTTAGGAAACAAATTTGGTCAGCATTTAAAAAGAGACCATCTCCAACATCAAATCAATTTGGTGACAAAAACAAAAGTGGCGCAGTGAGCACTAATTAAGGCATTCATGCGGATTTGAATTCATGGTAAGAAATGCAATTCCAGCCAACAAAAGATTTTGCGCCATTTTTATCCAATAGAATCATTTCACCTCTTTTAGAAACAACTAAAAAAATTCTCAAATTACACGCATTAGATATTTTCCACTGATGTTGTATGAAATATAGAAAAATGCAGAAACATCGATACAAATTCTTAAGAAATATTTGTAGAAGCGTAGGAACAAATATTCTTTTAAAAATTAATTTATCGTCAAAGAAAAGAACTTTCGACAAAGAACATAGAAAGAGATCTGGATCATAGAAGCATGAAACCACTATTTCTCTCTTCTTTTTTTTTTGAAACAGAATGCGAAGAATACATTTTTATTTTTTTGATAAAATTAATGCTATTAATTAACAATTACGAAGTTTAAAAATTTTTTGTGAGGTCTAAAGATTATAGCGTTATTTTTGTTTGTTTCAAAACATGTTTGGCTGGCATTCTGAAAGTTTTTCAAATTAAATTTAGAATTGAAAAAGACATTTTCTAGAATAGTTATAAAATAGGAGAAATAATAAAGATATAATTTTTCTAACATTTTTCGGTTGAAAATACGATATTGTTTTTTTTTATGCTTCAAATGTTAAATTATTAAAGCTTGTGTTTGAAACAAAACCTTCAGAATAATAAGCCTTCATTCAAAATTTATTTATATATATATATTTTTTTCAAAATCGTTTTCTATTACGAATATAGTTCTAAAATCAGAGTATCGTTTTATCACAATATCTATTCTAAATGGAACGTTTTGCATAATTAAAAAGCGTTGGAAAATAAGAAAATAATTCTTATTTAAATTAGCATTTTATATTGAAATACAAAAATTAATTGTAATAATAATGTAATGTAAAAATAATGTAATAATAATGTAAATGTAAAAATAATTGTAATTAATGTATAAAGAATAAAAATACCTTTAACTAGAAATAAGAACCTATTTTTAGTTTAATTTGATAAACATTTTATTTAAAAATGCTAATTTACTTGTAATAATTTTACCATGACATGTAATATGACATGTTTTTTTATAAGTTGTGTTTAAAACTAGTAATAAAATTTTTAAAAAATCATTGCATATTTTCTGTAAATATACAAGTTTAATTTTTAAAAATGAAAGCCTTCGTACATTATTCTTAGTTAACTTTACTATTTTTTTTTTTTTTTTTAAGCCTCAAAATTACAACGATTTCACTTCATGAAGATAATAAGTTATAATATTTAAGTGTTTTCAAAGTATGTTTTTATGTTCGTATTCACGTACTTATGCGTGCTCAATATGAAGAGAGAGAAGGCCTTATAAACTTTTCAATAAACAAAAATGTATAGCACAAATCTTGGAAGGGCAGCAAAAAGTTTCAAGGTTATGGCGATGTTCGATCTGAAAAATAAGTCAATTCAGAAATAGTACTAATTCATTTAATAGAAGCTTACGAAATCTCCAAACTATTATTGATACAAATAATCCTTAGTTAATTTTGGTAAAAGATACTGACTCAAGCATAAAAATAAGCTATGTACTAGAAAACAAAATTAATGTAAAAAAAGGTACTAAGTGGTTTAAGAGAAAAGTGAAAAATCGCCATACTAATATTGAAATCAATGATGTTAAGTTAGTTTTAGTAATGGGAACATATTGAAATCAAATAATAATAATAATAGTGAGCTTTGCATTGTAACTTATGTACTAATTTGTTTAGAAAAAATGTATAAAAAATTCCCATACTATTAGTGACCCCAATGATGCTTAACTATTTTTATTGATATGCTCTATATATTATTAAATAAATGATAAGAAAATAACAAATATATATTAAAAGTTGTATTTTGCATGGAACTTTATTTGGATAAACGAACTTTATGATTGTGTATAAAATTTTTCGAATTGCCTAAAAAGTTCGTCAGATATGGCGAAATATGCAAATAGTAAAATTAACATTAAGGAATCTAAACTTCGGATCGCACCCTTGACCTAACTATTTCGACTATACTTCTCAGATCGTGATTATATCCTATATTTTGAGGGTCAAAAATCTGAACCCGTTGGGAAAAAAAAGAATGTTTATTCAGTGAAAGTACATTTTTGTGTTTAAACCATTAAGATTGAGTCCTAGAACGTGAAGATCCGATCATTATATCAGAAGTTATTCGGAAAGATCAGTCTTTTATTTTGAGCACTGTACAGGGATCTGGAGAAAATTTCCTTCCCTTTCAGATTTATGTCTAATTTGAGGAAGTGGCCTCACGAATAAGTGGTGCTGCCATCTATCCGTAGAGTTCTTTCCCAAGACGTACTTTCAACCTCGCGGTATTCTCTTGCAAACGAAAAGAGCACATTTCGGATTTAATTCCCAAGGCCAATGGCGGACGAGCTTGGCTTGTCCAAGTGTCATTAGAAACAACAACATGCATTCAGTTCTTAATTTTCTTGATTTATATCATACTGAAACCCTGGGAGGTTATATTTTTAATGTGAGTTATGTATGCGAGAGAAAATAAGGAATGAATGAATATGATGAAAGTGAATGATCAAATTAATGAAGATAAGAAAGATGGATCAATAATAAATGAATGAAGATTGAAAGGGCAAATAAGAGAAAGGATGAATTGTGAGAGGAAAAAAATTTCGAAAATGCATGAAAAAAAGGAAAGCAATGAAATAATTGAAGAAAATAGTGAAAATAAAGGAATGGGAATAAGTTAGGAAATATATGAAGGAAGGAATTAAGAAAAGGAAGGAAGGAAACCGTTTTAAACAGAATGAAAGAGGAAATGAATGGAGACAAATAGAAAAAAGATTTAAAATGTATAAAGAAAAAGTAATTTAACAAATGAAAGTTATAAAAATCAAGTAATAAGAATAAAATTATAAGAATGAGGCAGGAAAAGAAAGTGAATAAGGGAAGTATTAAAAAGTAAGAAAAGAATAATATTAAAAAGAAGAAAAGAGAGATGAAAATAGAAAACAAAATGAATGGAAAACGGCAAAATAATGATTCTTATTATGAGTAATAAATTTTAAACCTACCTTCATCCATTCAGCTCTTATATTCTTTATTATTTAACTTTAAAAAAATCTTGGTTTACAGTTTTAACGTTATTCTAGATGAGGGAAAAAATAAGGAATGAATAATAATGAATAATTTAAATTAGCGAAAATAAGAAGAAAAATGAAAAAAGAATAAATGAAGATAAGAAAATGGAAAAATGAGTGAAGGGATGAAAAAAGAAAGTAATGTATCTAATGAAGAAAACAATGAAAATAAAATGATGAGCAATAAATGAAAAAAAAGGAGACGAATGGAGAAATTAGAGAACTAATGAATGGAATAGAAAAACCTTTAAGTACGAAATGACTAGGTTACCTAAATGATTTGTTGGTAAATTTATGAATAACGTGTTTAAATCTTATTATCTTTTTTCGCGCTTAAATTTATGAGCTTAATATACCAGGTCACTAACATTGATCAAAAAAATAATTTAAGTGAAATTAAGGAAAATTTTGTAATGAAGCAACATTTTACAAAGGAATTCATATATTTCCTCCATTATTAAAAAAAAATTGTGTTTGTAAAGAAATATATTTATCTTAAACAAATGCATATAATAGTGCTTTAAAGGCATTACATAAATAAATTGCTATATGAACTTAATCACAAAAAATTCCTACCCACCCGGCAAAACAACCCTGATAGTACATATGTACAGTGCAAAAAAATTTTCACGTAGTAGGACTCGAACTTTATGCAAATTCGCTAGTATACACGATATATCAAGTTACAAACTCGGATACAAAAACGTGTTTACTCTGAATAAACATGAGTTTTTAGACTGATTACGATTTCTGTTCCTAAAATATAGGGGCTCACTCCAATCTAGGAAATATGGTCCCAATAGTTTGGTCGGGAGAGCTCTCGAAAGTTTTGAACCCTTAATATTAATTTTACTTTTTGCCTATTTCCCCATTAGAACTTTTTAAGCAATTTGAAAAAATTTTGCGCACACACAATCATAAAATTCGTTTATCCAAAGAAAATTCCATGCAAAATACAACCTTTATTAAATATTTATTATTTTGTATTATTTTATTTTAATAGTTGAAAACCTTTTGAATTGTAAGGTGTACAAATTTTCACCTAAGGTGTATGTAATTTTATATGGCAAAATACAAAATTTGAGCACAATCGATTGAATAGTTCCTGAGAAATTAAATTTTAAAACAGTCAGATATTTAATATTTGATTTCTCAGAAACTATTCGACCGATTTCGCTCAAATTTTGTATTTTGCCAATTAAAATTATACTGTATAAAATGATGTAAAAATTTTTATGCCTTGCAATCCAAATTTTGTTTGCCGTACATGTAAATGTGATATTTTCTCATTAAATGTACGACGGCAAGTCACATATGTATAAGGGCATGTTACAAAGTCATAATGTTAAATTAATAAACGAACTCCATCAGAAAACTATCCAGTACTGAGTCTAAATTAACCATAATGAAATCCTAATAATCTTATCCTACGTATTTATACTGTTTCCTCGAAAAATGTACAACTATAATTCACTAATACACAAGAATTATTAAATTATTAAAATATAATTCTATAACATAAAGAACTAAAACTGATATGCAACTCATAATATTATAAGTTCAAATATTGGAAACTATTTCATACGGGTAACAAATAAAATGTGAAAAAAAAAGATTGTATAGCGTTTAAGACTATAAATTTAATACTACACAGCTGTTTAACGAATGCAAAATTAAAGAAAATGAGTAAAACAATAATTCTTTTTTCCACCAATAGTTGGGAGTATAAAGATCATTTTAGAGAACTACGTCCGTTTTAAAACTAATTCTACAAAGAAAATAACCGAAACTGATATGATACTCATAATATTATATATTCAAACGCTTGAAAATATTTCATACGTATAACAAATAAACTATAAAAAATGAACGATAATATAACGTTTAAGACAGCAATTTCATTAGTACACGGCTGTTTTACTATTGCATAATTAAAAATAATACTTCTCTTTTTCCTCCTATAGTTTGGGATTATGATGATCACTTTGTACGTTTATAAGTTTTTTAATAGCAAACGATCCCACAATTTGTTTTTCGGAAGAAAAAAACTTGTCGTTTGAAGTTACTAAAATACATTTCTGCAACGAAAGTAAACAAAACTAATATGGAATATCATAATAAATTTTAACGCTAAAAAGTATTTTATACGGGTAACAAATAAACTGTGAAAAAAAAAAGATTACATAACGTTCAAGACAATAAATTCATTATCACACAGCTGTTTCACGAATGCAAAATTAAAGATAATACTCCCTTTTTTTACCTCCTTTAGTTTAGGAGTATGAAGTTCTCTTTAAAGAACTATCTACCTTTTTTTTAAATAGCAAACGATCCCTCAATTTGTCTTTTGAAAGAAAAAAAATCCTAAGTCACGTGTTTGAAAAAGAACGCCAAATAATCTACTATCATCGAAAACTTAATGACTAATTACACTTCAAAAAGCAAAAGTTGCCCTTATCAAATTGGAAACACGATCAGACAAAATTCCTCCTCTTTCGTAGCACCGTCTTTTTCTAAGAACATTTATATATGTAATAATAAATTATATTTTTTCACTGGTAGTCAAGACTATTCCGACCAATTCATCAAATTGTTGAACATACGTTGGGATGAAGGAGGGGGTGGGGGGTTGAAAAGAAATAAAAGCGTGTATTTCATGTGGGTTCTCCATCATAAAGGGGCGTTTACAGAAACATCAATTCCAAAAAAAATAGGATCTATTAGAACGAAATGCTTTTTCGGAACGAAGTTCTTTGAACCAATGGGATTCCGAGATGTAAGGTAGTAGTTAGAATCGTGCCAGGTGGGCATGCGAAGGGTGGAGTGAGGTGTAATTTGAAACCCGAAATTAACTGTAACCTCGTATCAAAAAAGTCATGATATGTTCTGACCAACCAACACACAGAGATTCGGATGAAGGCTACCAGAACGATCATTTCTGATTAGAGTGGATGATATTAATGGAGATCCTTAATGGCAATCGATAAAAACTTTTTTATCATTCCAAGATATTCTTATTTTTTAACAGTTCTTTGATTACATTTTATGAATAATTTTAATACTCAAATGTTTCAAATGCACCCCTCATTTACAAATAAAAACTCTTCGAAGAACTTTATCAGTTTTAAGAAACTCAAGTTATTTGAAAAACCTATCATTCAAGTAACTTGATTCGATTATAGAGGGAGAGGAAAATATATAATACGAGGATAAACTAGAGTTAACTATTATTCAGGATCAAAGAAGAGTTAGAAAATTTATAGTCATATGGCCTGTTTCCATTACAGAGAGAAGGGAAAATCTATTATACTAGGAAAAACTAGAGTTTTTAGAGACTACAAGATCAATGTAAATCTAGTAAATCTTAAGTCAAATAGCCTGATTCTATTACAGAGGGGGGGAAAATCTATTATATGAGGCAAAATCAGAGTTAACACTGTTATTCAAGATCAAAGTAGAGCGAGACAATTTTCACTCAAATAGCCTACTTCTATTATAGAGATAATTCTATTATAGATATTAAAGAGAAAGCTGTAGCTAAAAACAACTATTCAGGAATTTAGATCTAGAAACAAATACCCAAAAAACTGGATCTAAAATAATGGTCAAGCAAGGTTTGAATCTTGAAGCTATTATTTAAGAAACTTCTAACAGCAACTGTTAATTATTAAAAAGCTAGAGGTTAAAAAAAAAGCTACAGCTAGAAACTATTATTCAAAAAGAAGCGAGAGCTAATTATGGTAATTTAAGAAGAAACTGGAGCTAGAAGTTATCATTCGAGAAGTTAGATTTAGAAAATATTATTCAAAAAGAATCTGAAGCTTGAAATTTCTATTCAAGGAACTGCTAATAACAATTTCTATTATTCATTAATCTAGAAGCTACTACTGAGGAAGATCCTGAATTAGAAGCTGTTCTCGGGGAATAATTTGTAGCTAAAGAATTTTAATAATAATTAATGAATTATAGCAATTGCTATTGAAGAACTAGCTAATGCTATAAATTATTTTTAAAAAATTGAAACTTGAAGTTATTATTCACGAAACTTCTAAAGACAATAACAAACATTCAAAAACCTTGAAACTATTACTAAAGAAGATAGTGTAGCTAGAAGCTATCACTCAGGACGAATCTGATGCTGAAAGCTGCGGTTCAAGAAATAGAAAGTTCTAAAAATATTATTGGAAAATATTATTCGAGAAGAGACTTGAGTAAAACTATTTTTGAAAAGAAAGCTGGAGCTAGAAACAACTGCTCAAGAATTTAGAATTAGAAATAAACGCTGAAAAAAGCTAAATATTAAATAATAGTCAAGCGAAATCTGAGGCTTGAGGCAATTATTTAAGAAACTTCTAACAGCAACTGCTAGAAAAAATTGCTATCAAAAAGGTAGAGGTTCAAAAAGAGGCTACAGCTAGAAACTATTATTCAAAAAGAAGCTGGAGCTAAATACTGTAGTTCAAGAAGAAGCTAGAGCTAGAAACTATTAGTCGAGAAACTAGATTTAGAAAATATTAGTCAAAAAGAATCTGAAGTTATTCAAGTTTAATTCAAGTTTTTAGTTTAATTCAAGAAACTTTCCAATAGCAATTGCCATAATTCATGAATCTAGAAGCTATAATTGAAGAAGATGCTTAGGATAAAAGCTGTTATTCAGGAAGAACCTGGAGCCGACGAATTGGAATAATAATTCATGAATTATAACAATTGCAATTGAAGAACTATCTAATGCTGTAAATTAATAAAAAAAATTTGAAACTTGAAGTTATTTTTCATAAAAATTCTAAAGGCAATAAAGAAAGAAACCATTATTCAAGACGAAATTGGAGCTAGGAGCTGTGATTTACGAAGAAACTGAATCTTAAAATTATTTTCAGGAAATTTCTAGCAGCAATAGTTAATGTTCAAAAGAGAAACTAGAGCTCTAACTATTATTCAAAAAGCTGTAGCTAGAAGCTGTCATTAAACAAAGAGCTAGAATATGATATCTGAGAGGAAACTTAAGCTAAAAGCTTTCATTCAAATTTTATTTTGAATCTCTTATCTAAGAGATGACTAAGAAATCTGGCAACTTTTCGAAATGATACATTTTTGTAATTTTAATGTTTTTAAAAATGTTTAAATGTTTTGGAATACTTATATATATGAAATTTAAGGTACTGATTTAATATGGAAAGCATCTTCTGAACTCTCGAGTCATTTGAATAAAATATGTAACATTGCATAAAAAAAGATTTAGCTTAAATCAATATTATAAAATTTAGCAATTTCGTGAAGAAATTGCTTTTTCTTTTCCAAAATTTAGCTTTTATTTCAAATTTGAAATTTTTCCCCCACGTGTGATTTTTTTTCCTTCAAATAATTTTTTACAATTTTTTGCATTTAAACTAAATTTAAGCTATAAATTTTACTTCAGTAATCCAATTTTAAGAATCTTAATAATAAAGTCAAATAAAAGATGTAATGTTGCATAAAACCAGATTTACGTCTATAATTCATTTTATGAAATTTTAGTTTTTTACACCTTTAACTCAGAGCAGCGATTCCCAATGGCAGAACCAGTGTTCCGCGGAACCCTAGTGTTTCGTGGAAGAGTTAAAGGGTTCCGAGAATTGGGACATTTGTTTTAACTAGTAATCTTTGAAATCTTTAATTATAGTTAGATACGATCCATAATCCATTAATTTATTTTATATTTAGGTTGACCTCAAGAAATTATTTAATGTAAAATGCCGTTGAGAAAGGAATTGATAATTTATTTTATAGGTATAATTTTTACAATATTAAATAAATTATGAAAACATCTTTCATTAATAAAACATTCGTTATCACTCTTTTCAAACGAAAATAAAATTGCCAAATTTGTTAAAAAAAGAAATGCGCTTCTTTAATAACGATTTTCAACATTAATAACAAATCGTTTTAGTTTTTATTTCAAATCAAGCCATATTCCTGCTTGCTTATTCATTTTCAGCTACAAGAATACAGAAAAATAAAGTCCCGAGCTAAAACTAGATAAAAACTAGACACAGCTCCTAGCTAAAAACTAGATACAGCTCCAAGACTTCCAATTCTACTGTCGGGCATAAAAAATAACTTAAGATTATTCCTCATTTCTTTTATTAATACCAATCTTAAGTCTGTTATTGGTAAATGCGTTCGCAAATGTTTATATAATCTATGTTTACTTTGATCACTATGATTTACTTTGTTCATATATTCTATGTCTATATGTCTCATAACTATGTATTCTATGTCAAAAAACTTGATACAACTCCGAGCTAAAAACTAGATACATCTCCAAGACTTCCAATTCTATTGTCGGGCATAGAAACTAACTTACGATTATTCCTCATTTCCTTTATTAATACCAAATTTAAGTCTCTTATTGGTAAATACGTTTGCAAAAGTTTATATATTCTATGTTAACTTTTATTACTAAGATTTACTTTGTTTATATATTCTATGTCTATATATCTAAAAACTAGATACAAAACCGAGCTAAAAACTAGATACAGTTCCAAGACTTCGAGTTTTATTGTCTGGCATAAAAACTAACTTAAAATTACTCCACATTTCTTTTATTAATACCAATTTTAAGTCTCTTATTGGTAAATACGTTTGCAAAAGTTTATATATTCTATGTTAACTCTGCTTACTATGATTTACTTTGTTTATATATTCTATGTTTATACATTCTTTGTCTATATATACAAATGTCTGTATATTCTATTAATTTAGGGTTCCGCCGAAAGAATGTTAATCATTAAGGGTTCCACTGACGAAAAAAAATTTTAACCGATAAACTAGAGGACTCTTTTAAAAATCTTTCCAACTTTTTGTACCAAAAATTATTGTGGCATTTTTCGCATTTAAAAATAAATTGAAAATAATTGGGAATTAAAAGTCTTACGTAAGCACTACTCATGTTTATCCCATACCAGCAAAAATAAGCTAATCACAAATCCCTCTGGGTGCTTACGTAATATTCGAACGTATCCATTAAAACAAATAATAATAATAATTCATATAAAAATCCTTTGGACATACGAAATAAATCTAAGTCACGATTCAAATAAATTTCTACAAAAAAATTCGCATTCATTACCATACCTCCCAAAGAAAGAGCGATCATTAATAGACCAAAGGTCTAGAACAATTAATATTTTCCCTCCTCCCTACATTCTCACCCGAAGATTCAAGATTCGAATGATGGAATTATCCTCCTTCTGAGGATCACTTTCAATATATGGGATGCTTTGACCGCCCAGATGACCTTTTAGTCATTGATGCAGAAGAGTTTGACCTTGAATGAAATTTTATCTCTCTAAGTTTCCGTCTCAGATTTCTTGTTCTATCAGCAAGTTAATACGGAGGAGAAAGATGTAATCTTTTCTCATGCTTCGTTCGAATTTATTTTGTTCGTGATTCCCCTGCTAACCTAATGTAGGGATGTTTCACTTTTTTTTCTTTTTTGTTCGATTTGATAAGTCGAACTGATTTTGACGTACCTGTTCCAATTTTGTTTTTAAAATAACAGGTTTTTTGGTTCTTTAAGCAAATCGAAGTGGTTTATAATTGGGTATTTTTCTTATTTTTAAGGCAATTTTCTGATTAAAATAGTTTTTGACTGCTAAAGATTTTTGACATTTAAACAAATATCAAAAATATCTCTGAAAAACAGATTCTATATATTTTTTTAAAAAAAGCAGAAGGAAACGATTCTGTGCGGAAATTTATTATTTTTTTAAAGAAAAACTTCATTTTTCTTATTTTCACCCAAAGGTTTAAATAAAATGCAACTAAAAATAAAATCATTATAAGCAATAATGAATTATGCCAGTTTTGGATTAGGAAAATTATTTATTTTTAAAATTCTTCTAATTATTAATTTGAAAAAATAAAGGGACAAAAAAGTTGAAATTGTAAAAAAATTACAAACAACTGTAAATTATTCTAGTTTTTAATTTAGACTAATATTATATTTTTACATACATTTCTATTATTTATGAGTTAAAAATTGAATAAAATTATGAATAATTTCTCATTACGTTTGCTGTAATATGATTTTAGTAAATTATGTTTTTTCTTTTTTGTTGTTTAGGAGTAAAAATTAGAAGCGAACGCATTTGGAAGTAAAAAAAAAAAAAAAAAATCTAGCTAAACAGTACGCCCATTATTAATTCTTTATCTGTTTTGTTTTATTTATTTATTTGTAGCAAAGATACATTTTAAGATTGTTACATTTATATGGCGTCTTAAACAAACAAATATATGCTTAAAAATTTAACATTTCATAAAAATAGTAATAATCATGAAAAAGATAAATTTAAATAAATTTGTTACGCTTGTAATTACAGTCGGACTTCTATTTAACGAACTTTCTTTTTGCGAAGTTCTCTATTTTGCGAATTTTTTCGAGGAACCAAGAACATTTTGGAAATTTCTTCGTAAAATAACTTCTAAATAGCGAAGTGAATTTTCTATTTAACGAACTTTTCTTTGAGATCCACTTTCCCTATTTCCCAAAATATTTCCGAACATTTTAAACTTGTTAACGCATTTTATGGGGGAAATGACCTTTAATTGATTTTTGAAGCCACTTAACTTTTGTTTGCATTTCAAACGAAAAACGCAGACAGAATTAACGGATTTCATCAATAGCAATTAAACTTATTAACGCGTGTGGTAATGTATGCTTAAAATTACTTCTATAATAAATGCAGCTATAATTTTATACAAATATTTACCTTTTTATTGTAAATGTATGTAGTATGATTGTGTAATACTGGATAATGTTTTGCTCTATTCTTGCTTTTCATGCAGATTTCTTTTATGGTTAAGATTTATAAAATAAATAGTAGATACTAGTAGTTTACAAGATAAAGGTGTATCAATTGCTATTTTAGTCTAGTGTTTATGGATTTAAAACCTGTTTTGTGTCGTTTAAGTATTTCAAAAGGTGATTTTCTATTTAACGAATTTTCCATATAACGAACTTATTATCGGGATTTAGCTACTTCGTTAAATAGAGGTCGGACTGTACTTTGAAAACTTACAAAGGAAAATTTTATTTTTGTTTTTATTTTTTCGACTAATTCAATAAAACAAAATATTTTCTGGGAAGTACATCTGCTATCTAAAAAAGGAAGGAAATTCCTTACAAAAACCCCCACGAAAAACCTCAAGTTTAAGAAATAAATGTTTCATGATTATACCTCTGAACTAAAAAATCATCATCATTACTCCCCTCAAAAACAATAGTTAAAATAAAAAAGGGATTGTTAAACAGCCTCCTGAATAAATGACCGATGATCTTTAGGGTGACCCTTCTGACCTCCTACTGCTTGGAAAATGTTCAACAGCTCCATCGTCTGAGTTTTAAACCTTCCTTCCAATACTTCAAGAAACTTATCTTTTTGTTAAAAAATAAATAAATAATAATAATAATAACGGATCTAAATACTTATTCTAATTATAAACAATTCTTATTTTATGTATTGTTGTTTATAGCCTATATTTAAATTGTTTTAGTAAAGAAACTTAAAGTTTTGAATGTCAGTAAGAAATGGAGATTTTCTTTTGATAGCAATGAATAATAATGGATATTTTCTTAGGTACTAGGAGGCTCCCCTCCCAGCTCGCTCCGCGCATCAACACCTGGATTTGCTTAACTCTTCCAGCATTTTCCCCTTCTTTTTCTTAAAAAGATTATATTCTTAAAAAGAATAAAATGATCATTCTGCTAGTAAAAAGTCTAATTATTACAACTTTAAGTGACAATATTTATTTATTATATTAACAAATGTAATGGAGATGAATAAGATGTTAAGATTTGTATCTAGAAACGTATGATCTCTCACTTACTCTTTTCAAGAGTTATTGCTTTCAACATCAACTTAAGAGCGATCTTATAAAATAAAGAACACGAGACAGAAAAAGGGTTAAATAGTCTTTATTTAAGCAAAAATCTGAAGAAAAAAGTCACGGAAAAGCATTTAAAATTGCAATAATTTTCTAACTAATTTTCTCAAAAACATTAAGTTTATAAATAAGTAACGTCAAGCTTTAACTCTGTACTGCATACCGGTATTTTAAAGAGCGGTCCTCATAGTATTTTTTACAACAAGTTAACAGCTAATGCCTCTCGAACTGAGTATTGAATGCTATTTTTTTTTTTAATTCCATTGTACTTCCGGTTCTATACATTTTTTTAACACACCATTGTAATTTCAAATTTCTGAGCCTTATAGTTTCTGCACAACAAAAAAAAATTGTTGCATAAAGTTGAATACCCAATACATCGGCGTCGATGATAACGATTTTTTAATATGGAGAATTACAATAAGCAAACATAAATAAATTTTAAAATAATGAATGTTGATTCTGTAAATGCTTAGTTTCTCCTTTCTTTCTTTTTTTTTTCTTCTTTTTGTATTTAAATGTTAAAAATATAACTTTAAAATTTGTTGTCCAGTGTAAATTTAAATTTAATACGCGTGTTATATTTTTAAAAATTGCTTTGTATTATTTTAAGCAGGTCCTTCAAGTCCTTTTCGGAAAATTTTTTTAAATCTTAAAAAAGAATTATAAATCAATCATTCTTTCAAAAGATTTAATTCAATCATTTATTTAAAATATAGTTAAACTTTGTAAAGTATTCCTAAGTAGTAACTATTTGTAACTATTGCACCATAGATTTTCAACTTGTATGTAATGTTACGCTTTTTTTTTTTTTTTTTTTTTTCGAAATTAAATATGTTTTGTTGCTTAAATTTGAAGAAACATATACGTTAATTATTCCTAAGTATTGTAACTATTTACAAGTATGAAACCATAGATTTTCAGATTTTATGTTCTGCCATGCTAGTTTTTTTTTTTTTTTTTTTTTTTTTTTTTTAATTTAATATACTTTATTATACATATCTGAAAAAAATTATAAATCATTCATTCATACGAAAACAAACATATATTTAGTTTAACTTTCTAATTTATTCTGTAGCTTTAAGTAATCCGCCATAGATTTTCTTATTCTGCGACAGAAAAAGACCTAAGTAAATCGCCAAAGATGACAACAGAGGTAATTGTAATTAGATTTAGGCATGCACACCCTTTATAGTATCGAGTATCCTCAGATATAACAATCACTATTCTTCCGGGATTTAAGTAAAATCAATAATTACTGAGACACAAGGGCAACTTGAATATTTGACTAAGACTCCCTGTTGTTGTTGACGTCACCGTGATTAGAACGTCCTCCCTGGTTGATGGATAGTCCCTGAGAGAAAAGTATTCTTTTTTGAAAAAGAAAGTATCAACGACACTGCTTCATATTCAAAAGAGTCCTGAAAGCAAAGCAGATAAAAGTCACGACTGTCACTTTTACTTGGGCAGTCGCCTATTCGAATAGGGGTGCTCCAAATATTTATGTCGTACAAGAACTTTTATGAAACAAAATTTTAATTCACAGTCCTATAGGATTTAGCAATGGTAATAAGCGGAATTCTTAGAATCGATTTTAGTTTTACTCTTATTTTGACTGTATTTCTAAACCAGACATGGGCGGCATAGATGATTCTCTCGGTTGCTTGGATGTAGTTCTTTTTTAGAACATAATGGTTGAGCCCTTGATGGTGAGTCATATTATGGTGACTCTGGCAATCCTCTTTAACTTATGACTGAATTACTGGACACGATACTTGACCTCATCTAGATGGAGACTCCAGGTAGGACGCATCATAAACGATTAAGTTTCGCATAGCATTCCTTGATTGTAGATGTAATCGTACGCCGCTAGGGGCATCTCCCTATTATGAACTGGCTTTTCGTAAGCTAGTATTTGTTGCAAAAAATTGCATCTAAACAGGGGCATATTGCATCATGAATAATAATAGTAGTAGTTTCAATTTGTAGTAGTTTCAATTGTAGTAGCTCAATTTAGGTTTGAATCATCTTAGGCTTTTAAAAGAAGTAATTCTCATCACTCTCAAAAATTAAAAGAAAAAAAACTTCGTTTTAATAAAACTCTCGTTTATAATTTTAAAAAATCTCTCGTTTTTTTCGGGTCCTTAACTGTATTCAAAACTTTTAGCCATCGTTTTCTCGAAATAACTAAATTTTTAACGAAACTGCTTCCGGAGCTAGTGTGTCATCTCTGAGAAATTTTGGAGTTCACCAACAATTTTTGCTTGCTTTTGAAACCGATCGCGTCGATTTGCGCTACATTGTCAACCATGTTTCAAGTGTTTAATACCTGCCGAATACAGATTCATTTGCTTATACTTATCCTCCTATTATTTTACGCTCCATGTCTTATTCAATTATTATAACTGATAAGTAATGCTTGAGATGAAATTCACATTACCAAACGTGTAAAGATAATCCTCAAATTAACGAATGGACTTCAAGCACATTTTGTACAAACGGTTTCGTCAAAAACGATGAAGATTTTTTTTTTACCACTTACGAAGTGGCATTGAAATAACGAGTGATTAAATTTCAAATTGGCCGGATCACGCTATTGGTCGAAAATGACATCACTACTTGTGGGAAAGGAGATGGTATGTATTGACTGACGTTGGCGCGATTTTTGAAAATTGCTGAAAATTTTGCTTTAAACAAGTTAGCTTTTGATTTCTTTTATTTCTATTTGATGAATTTATTATTTACTTTATTACAATCTCAAGATATGTAACTACATTAATTTTCAAATATGTTTCTTTGCCCGATATTTCAAAAAATAATTAAATTTAAAAAATGGCTGTTCAGTAGAAAAGAATAAAGCAATTTAGTGAATTTTAAAAAGGCATGAAAACTGATGGCGAGAAAAATACTAACTTTGCTACCGGGGTTAAGGTAACCCGTAGGTAATTAATATAAATTCCGTGACAGTATTTTGTTTTGTTTCTGTAATTTAAATGCTTAGAATGCATAATGCATAACACTAAATTAATATCTCAAATTGTGTGAAAGAAATATTATTTACAATTCATCCAATTTTATGAAAATTTCTATGAAATTAAAAAGTCAATAAAATAAAACTTAATACTGATATTACACGAATATACAAAATGATATTATATATATGATATTACATTTACACGAATGAAATTAGTCCAGAGGTCCCGTTAAAACAAAACAAAAACAAAAAAACAAAAAAAAAGCCAATACATACGATAGCCCTTCCCACACGTTGATTTAATCGTTCATTTTAAATGGTTACACTCGAGTTAAATTGCTGCGAAAATCGAATTCAAACTGCAGCTTTGCAAGAACTCATTGAATGGTTAATTTAAAAAAGCTAGAAAAGGAAACAACCATATCATATTTTAATAGGTTGCAAGATGATATTTGATTGCTTATATATGGTATACAAAATTTCACCTTCAAAAATTTTTTTAACGGGAATAGCATCTCATTACATGGGGAAAAAGCGAGCGAAAAACTTCCCATGGATAAGGAAGAAAAAGACAAATCTTACACAAACAAAATTATGTTTGGGTGAAAGGATTTTAATGTTTATAGTGATAAAAATTTCCCCGTAAAATAGCAAATTCAAGGACAATTATAAATTTTCTGGTCAAAAAAAAGAAATAAAATTTTACGTGGACAAATTTACACTCTCACAAATTCACACCTTACAGACTTTACTTCGTTAAATTTAAACATCTTTAGAGATTGCTAACGATAAATTTTATCAAGTATCTTTATTTTTATAAAAATCAATATTATGAAACTTTAAAAAAAATTACCAAAAATTTATATTGTTTATATATAAATATTAATATATATTTTAAATTCATATATAAATAAGAATATATATTAGTAATATATATTATAAATTAAACATTATTTATCTTCAGATAAGGTTTCTTTCTGATAAAAATAAAGAAAATAAAAAAAATAAGTAGAATGATTAACATCAAGTCAAGTTTGAACTATTGAAATAAAAATCTTGAAAGAGATAAATTTTTTCATAACAATGGGTTAGTAAGTATTATTTAAAATAAAAAAAGTAAACAAAATCACGAAAAAAAAGTATACCTAAAATTGCAATAACTTTCTAACACATTGGAGTTAAATTTGTAAATAAAAACGGCTTTTTCTGCATGTCAAGTTTTAACTCTCTAATTCCATTTCAGTGGGCAATTGATCGGTGAACAAGCTTTTTTTTCACTTCAAATTTAGCAATAATTCTCAATTCTAATTAGTTAATAATTCTCAAACTGATTGAAAATTACTTTTTTTTATCCCATCAAATTTCTTGTACATTTTAATTTCAAGTGTTTCTAAATAGATTTTGCACAATAAAATGCAATGTTAAATAAAACAAAAACAAAACAAAAAAATAAATAAAGCACTTAAAATTGCAATAACTTTTGAACAAATTAGTATTTCAAAAAAGCTTGTGTAAAGTTCATAAACAGAAATAACCGTCTCAGCCTGTCAACTTTTAGTTGCAATCCTGCATTCAATTGCATTCCTGCAGCCTGCGGTGTGGCCCACGTGGTATTTTTCCTTAGAAGTTGAAAAGTTAATAATTCTCGAAAAAATTATCAATTGTTAATTTTTTTTTTATTTCATTGTTTTCTCTTTACATTCTTCTTCACATCCTTCATAATTTCGGACTTCTAAGCTTTATAGTTTTTGCGTATCAAAATAAATTGTAACCCTAGGTTGAACACCGAAAACAACAGCAGCGGCGCTTACGATTTTTTTAAAATAGAGTGAAATCAATTTAATATTAAGTTTGTATAAGAAATCGTAATTCATTCTAGTAATTAATCTCATTTTAATCATAATTAAAAATTTTATATTAAAAATTTAATAAAATTCATTTTTATTTTCAGTGATAATATGAATGCAATTATTTAAGATTGAAACAATGATTCATTCTCTCCCATACGTTGATCCAATGTCAAAGCTGACCACAAAAATAAATGATAAACATCGCAAGTGGTTAACTTACACAGGTGTCACTCAAATAATAATAAATAAATAAAAATTGTGTCAATTGAAGTTTTAGGTTTTAATTCCTTATTTCATCCGAGTGATTTAAAAAAAAGAAAAAAATAATTTAATCATCTTTAAAACTAATTTTCAATGTAAAATATTTTTCAGCATTTATTTTATTAAAAAAAAATAATTACGGTTCTTGCTTGTTCAATCATAAATCACATTTTAATGCTAATTAAAATTTTTATATTAAAATTTAATACAATTTATCTTTATTTTCATTAATAATATGAATGCAATAATTTAAGATTGAAACAACGATTCATTCTCCCCCATACGTTGATCCAATGTATAAGTTGACCACCAAAAAATGGTAAACATCGCAAGTGGTTAACTTACACGGATGTCACTGTAATTAAAAAAAACTTTTGTCTCAATTGGTTTCAGGCTTTTTTTTCTTCTTTTTAAAATAAAAAGAATTTAATTATCGTTGATGACAATTTTCCTTGTAAAATATTTTTCAGCATTTAATTTATTAAAAAAAATAATGATGGTTCTTGCCTGTTCAATCATAAATCGAACGAAACGAACGAAATCCATAATTCTTAATTTCAACCACCCAACAAAACATAACTAATGAAATAGTTATTTCAGAATAATCGGATCATAAAGAATACTTTCCTCGCATCATATTCGAACCCTTTTGCATTCTATCCCCTTTTAAAGTCGAGAATGGATCGGAAGTGAATGGAAAGTTATACGTTCGAAAAGATAGGACCTCGAAACCGCGGAATATCCCTTAAATCAATGAAGACGAGAAGAAAATATGTAAATGTAATAGTTTTAAATTCCTCCACGGCTGTCAGTCAGATTTGACATTGAGTAATGCCTTAGGCAATGCAATATGGCCTTTCATGAAACGTAATAGGCGGCCTTTTATAAACTAATTAGGATTGAGAGTAAGATAGCGGGGTGTTCCTTCGCTGGGGTGGGGAGGCATTGAGGGGGTATGGACAATATCATCAGGAGTATTATAGATTGTAGGGTTAACTGGTGAAGCATCGAATGCAGGATGAGTAACTAGATTGCATAGTAATTCCTTATTTGATTCTAGAAGTTAAGATCGGTATAGAATAAAGGTGTATTGATTCATTAAAGATGCGAGTATAATACGGTTATGGTTACGGTTTATTCGCAGGAAAACTTCGAGAATGCGTGTCATTTATCGGGATTTATTTTGAATTCGAACTGACATTAAATCGTTTGGAGATATGTTCGTTATAAATAAATACAATAAATTTTAAAAGATAACAACAAGTTAATTCATGTAATTTTTTCTAAGGTACATAAAATAGAAAGATAAACAAAATACAATATATTTAAAAAAAAAAAAATATCTAAAATAAAAAATATATTTTGCAACAGTACTTAGAATAGTAGACAGCTTCTAAAAGAATGAATAAAAAATACGCTTTTCTGGTTTGAAAATACTTAAAATATGGTAATATTTTACAATAATACTTTTTTTAGAACACCGGTGGAATCTAATCCTTGCTCGCTATTATCATCAGCCACCCCGACAGCATATCTAAGGGTACTCTAATATATAATAGACTATTTTTTGTATGTAAATATGTAATAGACTATATTCAATATAATTTGTAATGGTATAACATGTAATGGACTATATTCATCAACCACCCCGACTGCATATCTAAGGTACTATGATATGTAATAGACTATTTTTTGAAACAGTATCTAATACCAGAGATAGTATTTTTACACCTGTACCTTAAATAACAAACCAATTTTTTTTAACGTATTTGTGCTCAGCATCTTTGTAAAAGGAAAGTCACTTTTTCAAAAAAAAAAAAAAAAAAAAAAAGGGTAGCACAGGTGGTTTATAGCTAGGATTGATTTTTCAGAAACAAAGTGACTCTGTCTACGATAATGTATTTATAACATAAACTTTTATTATTGGTTCTGAAGTAAGGTACATTATTATTTTTTTTTTTTTAAGTTATAGTAGTAGATAACAGAATAAAATATCCAGTTGGCATTAACAAAAATGCGCTGCCACCTTTTCAGATAGTGGTTTTTTTATATATCGACTGCTTTTTGTGCCTAATCATAAGTTGGTTTAAGAGATAACTTTTCGTATAAGTAAGCAGCAGTTTTCTGTTGTGTACTTGAATATGTAAAGCATTATGGTAATTATTTCAATGTTTTTCATTGTTTCAGATAATTCATTTTGATAACAAATATAAACACTGAAATAATAAAACGTGTAGCTAGGGGCGCTTCCCTGTTCAGAAGAGCAGGAAGAAACATTTCATGATAGGGAAGCTCCCTAATCGGCGTATGGCGACATTTCTCTGTTCGGGTTCCTATGCAGTTTTAATTCTGGTGGTTTGCCCTAACTCGCTTGGAAGTAACAGCTGTAAGACACCTATTATATATAACGTTCTTATACTTTTTTAACAATGTATTAAATGCCATTTCGATGAAAAAAAAAAAAAACTAAAAATGTCATTAAAAAAAACTGTTGCTTGGGGAGAGAAATCGATGACCGATTTTGAAATCAGTGACGCGAAAATATCCGAGATCCGTCAAGAAATTTTATGCAACAGAAAATAAAAATGAATTGTTTCCCAGTATAATTTATACAAGAATGAGTTTTGTATAAATATTAATACCTAAATTATATATTAATACCAATATTAATACCTTTAAATAACTCAATTAAATCAGAAAAAATGAGTTATAAATTGAAATAGTGTGTTATTAAACGGTGTTGTTAAATTTACTTTTAATAAAAAAGATAGTTTACGACTTATTTGCTTTAGATTTCATTACATTATTTACTTATTTTATTATATTTTTTATTTTTAATAGCGTAAAATGGTTAGCATTCATATGTACATTCTACTCATTTTACAGAATTAAAAAGTTTTAATTTAATGTTCTTGCTTCTGTGGTATAATTTATGTATATCTGTGGTATAGTCTTGGGACATTATAATGATAATTCTCATTTTTCTAAAGAGGAAATAATTCCACTAAATAACAGAAACCACTTTTTTTTTATTGTATTTTTTCCACGAACGCTTTATGAAAAGGTCACTTATTATATTTGCCCTGGGTGCTTCATATTATGTAAGCACGAAGAATTTAATTCAATTTAATAATGTTCATTTGCATTTATTTCTAAATTCACATAAAATAAATTCTAGCTAGATAAAACATAGTCCTCTAATATCGAGTGATTTGCACCAATACCTCATTAGAGGACTAAAATCGTGACCAACATTTATAAATTTTGAACAAGTTTCTTTTACCTAGTCGTTGAGTTTGACATCAACTGCTGTCGCAATAATACATTATAAGACCATATTTTTCAGCTAATAATACACCTATAAATAATTAAATGTATATATTAATGCCAAAAAAAGTCATAATAAATACGACTTTTCTTGTTGTTTTTCATTTATTCATCAATATTCGAAATACTAGTAATTTTAATATTGTGAAGGAAAGGTTTTTATTACCCATTCGGGTAAATAATTTATATATTTATTATTCATTTAACTATACACTTGAATTACCCTAAGTTCATTTAGTTGCAATTACCCATGCAAATGTGTTGCAAGACGAACAGAGGTTTTGAACCTTTAAAAATTAACCGAGACCTTTAAATGTTTGATGGTCAATAAAAAAATCATATTTAATTAAAGCGCATGGACCATGAAATATCTTAAAGCGTTTTTGTTTTCATAATGATGTGGGTGAAATTTCTGATAAACCAGGAGGTCTTTGACTGGGCATGGTAATGAACTATTATTTAAGAAGAAGAAAAAAAATTCTGTAAATATATCTGCATATTTATTTATACGTAGATTGCGTTATTCTTAATAAAATAATAATTTAAAAACGTTCCCTAACATAATGGCCGAGAATATCAATTAATATTATTTTATTTCTAAATTTTTGAACAGTAACAGTAACATAAACAGAATTATAAACAGTGATTTAAACGTATCATTGTTTTATTTTTATTTTATAACCGTCGTTGAACAGTCGCCCTAATTTTAAGTTTACTACTACCAATGCTCAGCTACGTAGCCGTGTGATTTTAATTTGAAACAAGGGAACTCCTGGATCTAGTATTACCTTTGTGGAAGACATCTAGATGTAACTAACCCGCATTTCGTTACACAGAAGAAAAACCACGTAAACCTCCTACTGTCAGCTTAAGGCAAGGAGACTCTAACCCAGAGGTCGCCAAAGTGGTCTATATAGACCCCCAGGGGTCTATTTAACAAAAGCGGGGATCGATCTGAATCGGAAGGGTCGAAGAAAAAACGGTTCTTAATCCACAAATCACACATACCTAATTGAGTATGTAAAATTTGTAATTTTTTTTATAATTGACTTAATATCAATTTTTCTTATAGAACATAAATTAATAAATGTATATTTATTCAGGTGAAACAAGTACTTACGTACCAGCGCGCAGTGGCACGAACTCTTCACTTCTGGTTTATAAGTCATATGCATATATGTGCGCTTGTCCTAATGTCACGTGTGACGAGCATTGACGTTACAAACGCAAATATCATACGCAGTTTCAGCTATCTTTGCTAACTGTGAACAGTGTTGAATATTTGCAGTGTCATTATTAAAACTTTTATAGTTTTGGATAATTAGTTATTGTCTCGATAAAACCCATTCGTTTAGTTTAGATATCAATTTTAATTATCAATACATGCAAAAAAGAAGGTAAGCATTAATAATATGGATTAGTACAACCTATACGACAAAACTATAGCACAATTTGTATTTTTTTTTTTTTTAAATTAAAAAATTTTTGAAAATACTATTACTTTAATAATTAATTAGATGTAATTATTAACTTTAATAAGTAATTAATAATTAATTAAATGTACTATTACTTTAATAAATGTTTAAAATCATAAAATAAATGTACAAACACAATATCTAAAAGAGTTTTATTTTAATTAACAGAAAATTACTTTTATGGGGGTCGATGGAGATTTCGAAAAATTATATAGGGGTCGATGATCAAAAAAGTTTGGCGACCCCTGATCTAACCCAATGAATATAGAATAGGAAAAGAAGTCCAGCTCTTAGAATACGTAACTAACCCAGGGAACTGCTCGATTCGGTATGCTATACGGCTAAGCCAGATTAAAGCGCTATGCAACATACTCAGATTTAACAGAGCATCATATGTACTAAGATCCAGCACTTGCGTATACGAAGCAAAGTTACTGTCAGGAGGTACGTCAACTGTTAACCGGCAACTACGTGTATGGTTGGGTACGCTCCCACTCTCAATGCCATTTTATTCTTTGTTTCTTTAAATGTGTTAGCAGATTTAACCAATATGTATGATATTAATGTATTTTTAAAAGAATATCTTTATTAACAGTACAAGACCGTTTATCAATAGTGTAAAATATAGAACAAACCAATAATAAATAAAAAGAAAAAAATTTCTTCGTCCAGACCACAGTAGTGGTTGGAAGGAGAGGGTGTGGCAACCCGTTTCAAGATCTTCTGCTGCGTACCCCTAAATGTTGTTTTTACCTTTATACACAGGGACCATACCAAACCTTGGAGGACTGCTTTACATTATGTCTACGGAAGCTAGCCTTCTTCCCCTATAGATTCTTTGATCTAACCCATGATCCGTCTACCGCTGAGGATATTTTACGTCAGCACTGTGGTCGGTGCTATCCGGGTGTGGAAATCGGATCGGGCAGCCATCGAAGGGATTCGAACCCGAGTCACCTCATTGGGAGACCAGCGCTCTTACACCTGAGCCACTATGACTCAAAACATATGGTTAATAAAAAATTTCTTAACAGAAATTCTTAACAAAATAATAATATAATAATAGGGCATAAAGGGAATGAGCGAAATTTGAATTTGAATATTGATTTGTAGCTGAAAATTTGGCAAAAAGAATTTTAAAGTACTATGTATACTGAAATATTGACTGCGTGATCTATCCCTTTAGCAGAGAGGATATCAGTTTTTTTTTTTTTTTTGTTTGTTTTTTTTGTGTTTTTTTTTTAAGAAGTTGCGCCTTAGTGGAAAAACAATCATTTTCAAATAAAATAAAAGGATTAATCATATAGAAAAAAAATGTTTTTTTAAAAAAAAAATTAAGGCTAAACAAATGAAAATATCACCTTCAGGGCAACTCTCTACCAAAAATCAAAAAGGGTAGTAGTATTTTTTATATAATAAAACACTTCTCCAAGAATGAATAAAAAGCTGTGATTTTGCTAGAATTAGTTATTGGTTATTGCCAAGGTTATGATTCTCTTTTAAAACAAGCTAAGGAATTTTAAATGCATTGATGGTGAAAAGTTAAAAACAAATTTTTTTATAACATAAAAACATTGCGGCAAATTTTTAAAGGTTCTTTAATTTTATGTAAATATTTTAAGTAGTTGTTGAAACAGTATTCATTTATAGAATTTGATCACCACTCAAAAAATTATGAAAGATAAAAAGATCTAATGAATATTTATTCAAAAAATTACAAGAGTATTAAATATAAATTTAATTATTCAAATGGTCTATTATGCTGAATATGACAAAACAAATTTCTTGTACCGAAAATTTATCACAGTATATTCATTCCTCTTACTAAACCCTAATTATTTAAAAAAAGATTAGTTTTATTGATTTTTTTTCTCAGATAAAAAAAAAAGGAATATCAATTATCAATGTAATGATAAATAAATAATTTTAAGAAATTTTAAAGACACAAAATACATTCACTTTATTATGCTAATATACCAAGTTATCCTAAATTTTTTTATATTTTATTTTCTAGTAACAATAACTACTATAAACCTTTAGAAAATTAAGTCTAAAATTATTTCAAATGTTTTGCTAATATTTTTTAGTGATTCATAATTAAATTTTTAGATTTTTGTAAAAAATTTTCTTAGTTATTAATGAGAATATTCTTTTAAAAAAGTAACAGCTGTTTGGAATTATATTTTTATTTAAGCACATCTTTGTCAAAAATGTGGAAAAAAGGAAAAATCATTAAGTTCAGAACTACATTTATCAAATGTAGGAACTTTTTATAACCTTAAACAAAAGTTTTATTAATATGCCTCAATTTCCAACAAAGTCACGCAAACTAAACGGAGATTATCAATCTGAATAAACTATATATATAGGTGTGTACTTAAAGTAGTCAACGCGTTCGTAAAAATGTCTTTTCTCTTCCATACACGCAAAATAATTTCGGAAGATCACCAATCAAAGCTCCGAAACCTGTGCTCCAATTATAATTACCGCTCTTTTTCTACTTCATAACGAACGGCAACTTTTTCTACAATTTTTACGCGTCGATTTTTATTTAGTTTCTTTCGTTCGAACCATTCAATGGCCATTAATCAAGCATTTTTTGACAGAAAGGCCGCTACGAGGGTAAAAAAATTAAGTTTGCAGCGCTATGCAGTTTAATTACGCGTTTTATGAAGCCGACGATACTTTTAATTAAAGAGTAACAAAATTCTAAAACAGATAGCTCTAGATTTTCGCATTAATGTTGCTCAGGTTTATTGTTGTCTTTTTTTTTCTTTCTTTTTTTTCTTTTTTCTTTTCAGAATTGTGAAACTGTCTCGTTAGAATATAATTATTTTTTAAACTATGTGATAAATGAATATTTCGTTGTAACAATTTATGCTCATTTCGCGTAATTAAAATTTTATAAATTAATAACATACTGTTATTGTAGTTTAGCATTAATAAAAATTAATGTTTTCAAAATAAATAGAATTTCATAAAAGTTTTCGTTTCGAAAATATATGAAAATACAGCGAATAAAAATACATAATAGCTGAAATACATATCTGTAAAAATAACATTGTAATCAATTTCATTAATGTTGATAAAATTTTCTAAACTAACTTAATAATTTTAAATTATGCTGTAACTAATTTTAATATAGCTTTTTATAGTTGCATCTATGCAAACGAATAATTTTTTTCTTCCATTACATCAGTCATTGAAATTATGGAGAAATGAGAAAGATTTTCCTATTGTTATTACATGTTGCTCAATTATAATTTGCAATTGTAATAAGATTTTACAATTATCTTTATTGCTATTGCACTTCTCTATAATTCCAATATATATATATATATATATATATCATATATCTATATCTAAGAGTTAAATCATAAAACTTTTCTACAATACCTCAGAAAATTGTTTTAATATTGTTGGCAATGTTAATTATATTTTAGTACTATCATAATACTTATTACGCCAAATGATCAGCACTTCTATTTTAATTTTTATTTATTTATGTATCCTTATTTTATTTTATTTTATATTTTATTTTTTATTTATTTTTCATTTATTTATTTAAATTTTTTTCACCATGAGATCAAATTTAAAGAATTGTCTCAATATTATTGGAAATATTGTGCAATAAAAATTTTATTTTTACAATAATGCATTTGCAATTGAATCCGACACATTAATGTATAAGAATATCTGTGCTTTAATCTTTTCACTTCATATTGCAGCACGGTATTTCACAGAAAATATCTTTCAAATTATTGGAAATCTTAATAATGTTTTTCAAAATTCATAATATTTTAAAGAATTTTTGTTGCAATTGCTTTCAACAGCTTTTCATAAAAATGCTCTCACAAGTGATATTTTATAACCGGCGTTGAACAGCCGACGCAATTCTGAGTTTACTACTATTAATGTTCAACTCCGTAGCTCTGTAATTTTGAACCTAACCCAGAAGACAAAGGAAATTAAGAGGGGAATCAAAAATTAAAGCAAACTAGCCTACAAGAAGGACTTCTTGATGGAACTAACCCGCATTTGCGTTACATGGAGAGGAAAATCACAAAACCTTCACGCGGATAGCCTGACGGCCATTGGATTCTAACCCATTATCCGTTCACCACAGAGGATTTCTAAGTCAACTTTATGGAAAAAGCAGCAGGCAGCAGAATTCGTACCTACCAGCCACCATTGAGATTCGAACCTGGGTCTCCTCATTCGGAGGAGAGTATTTTATCCCCTAAGTCACCGCGCTTCAAGATTTAATGTTGCTTTATTTTATTTATTTATTTATTTGCTTTGTAACCGTCGTTGAACATCTAACCCAATTTTGAGTTTATAACTGCCTATGCTTAATTCGGTATCCTTGTAATTTTGAACGCAATACAGAAGACAATCGGAACTCCTGGATCAAATAATGAGAAAAAATTGTCTTCCTAAGGACTTTTTTAATGGATCTAGCAAACATTTGCGTTACATGGAGAGAAAAACCATTAAAACCTTCCAAGGTCAGCCCACGACAAGGGAACTCTAATGATCCGTCTACCACTGAAGATATATTACGTCAGCATTGTGGTCGGCACGAGCAGGGAACGGAATTCGTGTCGACCAGCCATAGCTGGGATTCGAACACCACCTCAATGGGAGTCGAGAGTTCTGTCCCCTGAGCCACCACGGCTCAATATGGGATATTTTATTTTTATTTTATAACCGTAACATTCTACCCAATTTTGAATTTACAACTACCAATGTTCATTTCCGTTACCTTGTAATATCGAACCCAATCCAAAAGAACTCCTGAATCCAATATTTGGAAAAATATGCTATCTTGGAGGGGTGTTTCTTATGGAACTAACTCGCATTTTCATTACATGGAAAGGAAAAAAACGAAAAACTCGCATGGTTTGCTTCACATCAAAGGAACTCTCACCCATGATCCATCTGTCACTAGGGATATTTTACGTTAGCACTGTGGTTGTTGAGAGCCGGGTACGGAACTCTTATTGACTTGACATTGCTGGGATTCGAACCCGGTTACCTCATTGGGAGGCGAGAGCTCTCTCCCCTGATTCATCATAACACCAATATATGAAATTTAATTTTATTTTATTACCGTCGTTGAACAGCCGACCAAATTTTGAGTTTACGACCAACAATGTTCAACTCCGTAGCCTTGTAGTGTAACCCGCGTTTGCTTTATATGGAGATGAAAACCTCGGAAACCTCCCACAATTAACCCGACGGCAAAGAGACTCTTACCCACTGTTTACCGCTAAGAATATTTTACGTCAGCACTGCGGTTAGAGCAAAGTCACATCACTATTGTTACACATTCACAGCATTACGTTATACATTCACAGCATTTTTTTATTGTTATAAAATTCACGGCATTGTTTTCAACATTAATTTACAATTTTATTATTTTTAACACTAATTTACAATTTTTAAAATTACTAAAAATACTTAACAGCAATGATAATACTTTAAAGTATTGTTTCTAGAGTTTCATATTACATCTTAATGAAACAGAAAAAAATTTCAATACATCAGTTTCCTGCCAAATGATCAATCTTTTTCATTCCGTATCGTGTGACAATATTTTACAAAGAACACCAATTAATAAATCGAATACATTACGTCCCGTCATTTACGACTGTCTCCCATCACTTGCATAAAAGGGTTGTGACAATTTTAAAATTACAAAATAAACAAATAGTTAAACGCAGCCTTTTATTGACATTCTCTGACAATATCAGATTATCGAAGCTGTCTCTATCCGGACTTCCCTGTTATCGATTCTAGTAACATCTGCCCGAGACATAGGATAAAAATTAGGAACATCCAACATCCGGAAATTTCCAAATTTTCGTTTGCCTTAATATGAAAACTATCGATGTATCGGATTGATTAAAAATGTTTGAAATTGATTTGGAAGTTTATTTTCGGGAAATTTGAATTTAAAATGATTTTGAAAATTATTATTTCTGAACTATTTGCTTGAGATATTGTTCTTCGCAAAGAAAATATCAGAAAAGCTATATATATATATATATATATATATATATATATATATATTTAAACAAGCTTTATAGTAATGTATTTTATAATATAAAAAATTATAACCTTAATTCAAGTTTAAGGCACATAAGCTTGTTTCTTTTTTCTTAAGTAAGATATTTTTACTATTATGACTCAGTTTTCAGTAGTTAGCTCATTTCCTAGTTTTTAAATGTATACGAGTCTTCGTTTTGGTAGTAATCAATAAGAAAGAGATACTATACTACGCGGCATCATTTATTCTAATTTCATTCATATCGTTCATTACAAAAAAAATACTGGTTTCAATATGTATATCAATTCTGGCGTTTTTTTCTGATTATCATTTAATAAGATTTACGTACGTAATAATTTTTAAACTTTAATCAAAATGAACTGTGCCATATTCATGATGATGGCCAGCTAGTTTTGGACAGAAGCAATAGTTTAACAAGGGTTTTTGAAGCTTTTTCGCCAAGAAAAATAAAAAAAGCCACAGTTTAAGTACCTTACACTTGAAGCAAAACTGCTATTTTAAACTATAATTGCCATCTTGTCGTGAAAATTATCTGATTTTTAAAACAGACAAATAACTTAAATTTTTTTAAGTTATTGAACATTTTTAAAAATCGCCAATTTGGCGACATTTTTCCTCCCTGATTAAAATTATTAAAATCAACACTTTATTCTCAATTTAAGCAAATTTTTATGAGCCCAGATGATACAGCATTGTAGTAAGTTTTTAAATAATTAAAAATTAGACCACAAAAGCTTTTCATTTTTTCAAATTTCATCAAAAAGCTGAAGTACGTCACTTTCCTAAGAATGTAGGGCTTAAGGTCGCACTTGATAATGTCCTGTCTGAATAAAATTCTAATCGAATTTAGCAGTTCTTAACTGGGTTTTAAAATGCATGGATGTAGTATTAAAAACTATTGATAATGTAAAACAACTAAATGTGTGGAATGAACATGATTAAAGATTAGTTGTTAGTCGTATAACGAAACAGTCTCACATAAAAAAATTGTAACTAAAGAAAAATATTAATGGGTTAATTTTTTAATTTCGTGTATTTTTTATAGTTTTATGAGTAACAATGTTAAATTAAAATGAGTAACGATGAGTAACAAGGTTATTTTGAGTATCAAGTATATAGTATTAAGAGTATAGTATTATGAGTAACAATGTTAATTCAGATGGAACTGGGATAGCTTGATTGGTAGGACGTTGGACTCGTGTTCATGAGAAAAGGAGTTCAAATCTACCAGGCCGAAGAATAACTGTGCTTTGAATTATGGCTGGTGCAAGTTAAATCTGTTTAGGCCACAAAGTCCTCCAAGTTCCAATAACAAATCAATACCTCTGGGAAAGGCCGGGATAGATTGGTTGGTAGGGCACTGGGTCCATGTCCAAGAGTTCGTGGGTTTGATCCCCAACGGAAGAAGACTCCCCGTGTAGTAAATAGTGACCGATGCACGTTAAATCTGTCGAGTCGTATAGTCCTCCATATTCCCATAACAAACCAATACCTCTGGGGGTACTGATGCAGGAGTTTCCTTGTCTTCTGGATTGGCTCAAAATTACAAGGCTACGGAGTTGACCATTAGTAGTCGCAAGCCCGAAATTGAGTAGGCAATTCAACGACGGATAAAATATAAATAAAATAAAATACCTCTGGGAGAGCCATGAGGGTTCAGGGGATAGGGCATTCACCTTCCAATGAGGTGAACCGGGTTCGAATCCCACCGATGGCTGATCGATACGAATTCGCATCCGGCTTGCACTGACCACAATGCTGACGTGAAATATCCTCAGTGGTAGACGGATCATGGGTTAGTGTCTCTTTGCAGTCAGGCTAACCGTGGAAGGTTCTCGTGGTCTTCCTCTCAGTGTAATGCAAACGCGGGCTAGTTCCATCATAGAAATTCCTCCACGAAGGCAAATTTCTCCCAATACTTGGTCCAGGAGTTCCCTTGTCTTCTGGATTGGGTTCAAAATTACAGGGCTATGGAGTTGAACATTAGTAGTCGTGAACCCCAAAAAAATTGCGTCGGCTGCTCGACGACGGGTATAAAATAGATATATAAAAAATGCGACGACAGAGCCTCCGAAAAACAACTTTAATGATCCATAATCATAATGTTCATAATTTTGGTACAATTACTTTTAAAATATCAAAAATTAAAAGCGGCAACACATTAATTGAAGGGGAAAAAATGGTGCGTCGCTTTCTTATGGGAAAATATGAAAATTACAAGCCTTGCGAAATAAATCTAATCAAAAATTCAAAATTTGGGCTCCCAGATGCAAATAACTAAGTTTACACTGAAGTTTTAAAACTGTAACTGCCATCCCCTTTACACAAATCGACAAAACAAACGAACAAGAAGACAGATTCATTATTTTATCTTATAAAGGAATAGGAAAATTAATAATTGCAGAATTCAAATGGTTACATTTTTCTTAATTATTATTTTTTTTTCTTATTTCCTTGAATAATATTCAAATGAAACATTGAAGAATAAAAGCATATTAAAATAATTAATTCTAAAGTAATACAAAAAATACATATAAAATTAAAAAGCTCTCAAAATAAATTTTTGGTAGCACCAGTTTCATCTTTTCATTATTTCAAATGATAAATGTACTCTGACAGGCACCATAAGAGAAACTTTGAAAAGACCATTTAATTGTATCTTATGAAATATCAGATTGCTGTCAACCAATTATATTGATGCCCAATTCATAAATTATCTGTCTGTTTTAATGATTGTTTTTGACGTTCCATTGCCTTGCTCTTTCACAATTAATAGCTCCAATCACATTTTTAAATGCCTCATACAAATGAGAGCTCGTTCAACTAGCCAATCGCCTTATTACTTTTTTTTGCCAAGGTTGCATTTGGCGAGGGGGCAGCACCTTTAAGTTGCCCTTGAATATATAGTCTTTCATTTTTCAAAGGAGTTAATCGTTTCTTCATTTTAATCGCCATCAAACATCATGGTATGTTTCTCATAAACATCGGCACAGAAAGCATTTCTCATTCCCCCCTTCTTTTAATGTTCCTTTTTTTCCTTCTTTTTCATCGCCAAAGAGAGGCCATCACGTTTTGATACGCCTCAAAACTGGCGGAACCTACAAAAAAAAAAAAAAAAAATTTAATAAATATTAATTTGATAAACAGAAGGGTGCAAAAAAATCACAATGCAAGAAAAATGGTGATGGTTTCGGCTGTATTTATCTCGGAATCTATTTACGAGAACAAAAGATTTGGCGATAGTTTTTTCGACTTGTGTGATTAAAATCTTTTCAAAGCAATGCTCCAAGCGAATGATTGTTAACAGCCAAAGAGCTGTTGCACGATTGGAGAAACACCAATTAGTTAATGGTTACCGCATTGTTAATGTGAGGTATTTCGTCTGGAATACATAATGAGCGGGTCTTTGAACTGGTTTTATTTTCGTGAAATTCAGATCAATTATTGTTGAAAGTATTTCAAAAGCCCAAAAATATTTTTAAAACAAAGTAAATTAAAATGAGAATATGTTAGTTTATTCATAAATATGAATTTTTAAAAAAATACAAAAAAATGTAGCAAGTTTCTTAAATTGTATTCCTCGATTGATTTTTTTTTCAAATACATGCAACACTCGATACGATGTTTCGATATGTTTAAAAACGCTAGTGATAGTCGCGAGTGCTCATTATGCTAGGAGGGCTTATAACTATTTCATGGTGTAAGCCCTCCTTACACCATGCGTTACATTAATTACAAGTGCGTTTCTTGTTTTCAGTGGCGCCATCTACGGTCAAGAATAAGATATTGGCCACACACATTCTTCACAGTTTGTTTTACAAGGCGGACCCATTTATACTCTATTCATTCATGCACTGGTTGTAATTTTGACCTGAACCAAAGAACGACCAAACTAAAATAGATTTGTTATGGGAGCTTGGAGGAGTTCGTGAGCTGGACAGATTTAACATGCACCAGTCATCATTTAATACACGGAGTTTCTTCGACTGGAGGGATTACAACTGCCGTTCTCACGAACACGAGTCCAATATATATAAAAATAATAATAATAAATTAAAATCAATACAAAACAAGAAGACGTAAAAGTTTTGTCAATCTTGCTGTTTGGTAGTTAAATAGATAGGATGGCTACTGTTACCTGCTTATTCTGAACAAATTTTAAAAAAGTAAACGAAAAGAAGAGGGAAGAAAAGAAAAGAAGGAAAGAAAATAGAATTTATAACGTCTCGTTTCCTAACTGTTTTTCTTCCTTTTTTAATTTTATATAAAATAGATGTTTTACCCTTTAAAACTGCTCAAATAGATATTTTACTCTTTAAAAAAATTTAACAAAAATTTTGTCAAAAATTTAGAAAATTTTTTAAAAACTAATTTATTTGTGAAATATTTTCTAAGAAATATAACTCAACTATAAAATGAAACAAGTATCATCCAGCCTTTAATTGCTCAAATCAAAGACTAAAAGAAATTTGAATCAGCTTTTGTATCAAAACCATGACATTTTCAAACTAAAGAGCTTTTTGCTGCCGAAATAAACGAATAAAAAAAAGACTAATCGGTTCTAGTATCAATACCATGACATTTCTAAACAAAATGACTGACCCATCGCAAAATAAATCTGATACCATTGACATTTTTTCCTACTAAAATAAAGGAATGAAAGAAATATGGAATCTGTTCTTGTATCGCAACCATGACATTTCCGAAATAAATGGCCAAGACATTTGCTAGAAGCTAGCTTGAATGTCATTGGAATATAAGCTTATATATTCTCTTCTTTTCTTTATTATTTTTTTTTATCTTTGTCTGTTCTTTTATTCCTTCTTGTTCTTTCGTCTTCCTTTTCCTTATTCTTTCTCTTTATTTCTCTTCTATCCTTTATATTTTTTATTTTTCTCTATTCTTTTATTCTTTTTCTATTCTTTTATTCGTTCTTATTCTTTTTGCGATGCTTTCCCTTCCTCACTAATTCAAGGCAATATTCTGCTTGTAACGATTTGGAAACGGTTTAAACTTCTTATTCTTTTATTCTTTCATCTTTCTTTTCATATTCTTTATCTTTAATCCTTCCTCATTCTTTCTCTTTTTTTCTTTAATTTTTTTCCCTATTCCCTTAATGTTTATTATTCTTTCTTCTTTTTCTTTATTCTTTCTCTTTATTTTTCTTTTTTTTTCCGTCATTTTTTCTTTATCTTTTTATTCCTTCTCTGGTCTTCTATTCTTCCTTATTCTTTTACAGCTTAGAGTATCAGTTAACATTTGTCTGAGTTTGGCTGTTATAGAAAAATGGCCAAAATTTTGACTGCTGATAAATTTCCATAAATGATAACATGGCTATAAGTTCCGCTTCTAGTGGTCAGTACGTGCTTAAATTACCATTGTCATTCAACGCAAAGCTCCAATTGAGTTCTAAGTGTACTAAGGGTAAAGTTTAAGTTGGCAATAAGTTCTCATTGGTTTGGTGCTTTAGTGATAATATGATAACTCTAGAAAGTGGTCAGAATTTTGATTAACGATAAATTTTATTTGGCGATAAAATAACGATACATTTTACTTGCATTAGTCAGGAATATTTGAAATGAATTTTAATTAGACACAAAACTTCTATAGTTATTTTACTGCTCCAGCGAATCGGACAAATATCGAAATTTTGTTTGCAACCTCACAGACATGAAAGCGCGTTAACAAAAACGTAGGGAAAATAATCTGATAACTCCTGCAGTGTCATCAATTACTAATTAAGTTCCAAAATTTATTATGAACGTTCTATAAAAGTTTCTTTTCTACAGCGCATTACTAAAATCTTAATAGTTAAAAGTGGGTGGAATATTAAGAAGGCTTTCTTTTATAATATGTCATAATCGAAGTCCTATCTGAAATACTTACATAACGAAAACATAAATAAATCTCGAGCTTTCATTAGATCTTCTTCATTTAGTAGAAAGTAGAAAGACCTAACATTTTGCTGAAGCACGTTATCTTATTAATGAGTACCGCCTTTTACATGGGCGGCATTAATATTTCAAAGTTACCTTTCGGCCCCGAGAAACGTCATTAATTCCGGAAATTTTCGGAAAAGTCACCAAGCCCAAATGTTAATTACCCCCCTCGAATGCCGGATTTAAATAGGGGACACACGCAAATGTAGGTAAGTATCAACCATGGTCCCATATTGGTATTCATGGGATCTTTCCGATTGCTCATAAACGAGTCTCGGTCGTCTCATACAAATGAAAATGTGACATTTGCTGTGATGCCATTTCTTGCATCTTGATTGGCTGCTTGTTGGCACGTGACATTCTGTATTTGGTGATTCTGAATGTTCAAAATGGCAGTTCCAAAACACGGAATGGCTGTTTTTGGATTGTTATTGCAGTTTAACCTTTCGATGAAGTTCAAGACGAAAGTCATTACAGGAAGAAATTATCAGATGTTCGAAGAATAATTAATGATTTTTACAGTTTGTTTTCAATGAAGTGAAATCACGTATCTATAATTTAGCTAGCAAAAACTAAGTAACACTTTTATTATCCACTTGGACAGTATTTAAGTTGAAGAGCTTATTTATATTTCTTTAACGTGCTGAATTAGCATGGCACATTATTATGAGGAAGTTGGATATAAAATAGTTTCCAAGGTAATAGATATTTATTTGATTTATTGATGAGAGTTACTGCATAATACAATCATAATTTCCTGAATCCTCAGCACCTGCTGTCCAAATAGTAAATTCGCGCCAGTTTTATTCATCTATGTTTCCTTGAAAATTTAAATATAACTCAAACGGCTAGGAGACATTTGAATTCAACGAGTGTTTCTTAGTTGTTATCTTTTGAGAATGCAACTAATTCAATCTCATATAACATATTAATAAGAAAACCACAAAAATCTCCAACAATCTCAGAAAAATTGGTTGACTATTGAACCACAAAATGGATAAATTTTTACCTCAATAACCTTAATAAGGGGATAAAAAATTTTTTATTTATCCGTTTAAATTTATTAACGTGTATTCAAGTTCAAGAATGATTAATTCGTTTTATAATAGGATTCAATTTGCTAACAAATTAAGTTTGCAGCAAATTTGAACGATGTTTTGTTCAATGCACTCTTAAATTTTTAACATTGTACGGTTATCACTATGTCAACGAATATTAACCCTCAATGCTCTGTATTTTAACCCTCAGAGAATGTTTCGTTTCCAACATTTTTTATAACCATTTGGAAACTGTAAAAAATTCCTGATCAAAATACGGTAAAAAGTACTGGCACCCTGAGTGCACTGTAAAAAATTCATGATCAAATTACTGTAAAAAGTACCGGCAAAAGACATTTTACTGTAAAGTCCATTTTACTGAAACATGTTACGGAACAAAAGATCTTATATCGCATAATTTTTACAGTATTACCGTGAAAATACTGAATCCCATTAATTAAATAAATATTACAGTAAAAACTACGGAATAATATTTTACGAAAAAGATGGATTTTATGGTAAAATGGATTTTACATAGGATGCACCCCAAGTGCAGGTACATTATACTGGAATTGTACACAGTGTGGATCATCCGGAACATAAAAGTACCATGAAATTTTATACTGTGATTTTTACAGTAATATCTATTCAATTACAGTGATTCATTGATTTAGCAATAATTATTACTGAAACATAACATACCGGCACCTTAAGTGCTGGTACTTTTTAACGTAATTTGATTCGGAGTTTTTTTACATCATAGCCGATTAAATAAGTAAACTATAGAAGTACATGAGGGTCGAAGAAATCTAGCTCGAAAATTCTAGCAGCATCAGAAAAAAAAAAAGAAGAATACAGAAATTCTCCGATAGCTGGCGCACTAACACAATTTATTTGCAGTATTACGGTATTTATTTCCGTTGCATTGTATGCACATTTGCTATATCATGTGGTTTAAAAAACAAGGGATTCAGTATGGTCGCTGTTCTGTCGCCAAGGCACCAATAGAATTTTAAACTGGCGGGAAAATTTTATAGTTTGCGTTGGTTTTGAATTGGTTATAACTTTCAATTTAGTTCTCTTCTTATTCATTTTTTTTCCTGGTTGAACTGTCGTAGCAGAATTCCATAGCAGCAATGGAAAATAGGACTAGGCATATTATACTTTATAAATCACATTTGCATATTAGCATATTATATATTTATGCGTATTATATTAGGCATGTTAGACATATTATATATCTGCGATAAGAGCAATCTGTTTAACATGAAAGAGTGCATATAGAGCAGTTTAACTACAACTTTGTTTCTTTCTTTAATATTTATGAAGCAGATTAATTGTGCTTGTATCAGCAGATTTTTGTATTACTATCTATTTTGAAATATCTGGAGTAGAGTTTAAAATTTATCTCGTTTAGAAGTATTCATGAGATAGGACATTTTTTTTTTTTTTTTTTTTTTGCTGACCCTGTACTTTATTTGAGAAAGCTTCTCTCAACCTTAAAAATTGTCTTTTCGTTCAATTTGATCAATTATTAAAGACAGTGAGGTTACTTTCTTATGAATTAAAAAAAACAAAACAAAATCGACTTAAAAATATTTTTTTATTGATTGATTTCAGTACAATCAAATTTATGAGGCAAGGAGGCTGAAACTTATTATTTTTTATATAGAACTGTTTTTAAAAAAATTATTAACTAACTAATATATATATGTTGAACTTACATCTCAATACCTATTTAATCATCTTATTTTAACAAATTATCTGATTATAAAACTACGCAGTATAATGAGGCACAAAAATTTTAAACCTTTCAAATCAAACAGATTCTAATTATCGATAAAAAAAAAAAATAATAATAATAATAAATAAACTATTTTTTAAAAAATTCCTTGAATTATATTTTAAACAAGACTTAAAAATATGTGCTACTGGTTATTATCGGGATCAATTTTCGAGATTCAACTACTCCTTCTATTTGGATACTTTAAAATTCGAGTATGGTAAAAAAAAAAAGTTCGTAGAAAAGATCTGTACTTTCGCAGTATCTAAATAAAGTATATATATCAGGGTTAATAAATATCTGCCGGATAATTCTTGCCAAATTTGGCGACAATTTTGGACCGTGCTATGATCCAAAAAATTTCTCATCTTTCCGACTGATTGATTGGAATAAAAAATTGCTCAAATGTGATATACAGCCCAGTTTTGAACTGTAGATATTCATAAGGCATTTTTAAACATGCGAGGTTTCATTCACAATTTTCCGAAAAAGAAAAAAAAAATTTTATGGAACATTTCGCTCATCATCGTTATGTAGAGATCACCCCTCATTGCAAACTACCACAAAAATACTGACGCGGATCATTTTCAAGATATGATAACAAATGTTCATAATCATCAACCATCCGTCATGAGGCCCCACCCAGCCATTGGAATCACGAAATGCCAACTGGGCCCCCGCGTCCCCCTCCTTGCGAGCACTTTTGGAGGTGGGGCCTACCTTCATACATTCGATGACCAAAACTCGTGTCGTTACAATTCACTGCCCATTTCTATATCATGCTATGAGATACGCCTTCTAGAAATCGTTTGCTCCGTGCTTAGGATTTTAATAATTGTGACTTTTTGGTAACCTAGTAACGAAGTTGTGAGTCACTGCACTTTAATTTCTATCATTTCAACACTCCAAAGGATTAATTACTGCTTCCATATGTTTCGCATATTATTTTGATAAAAATTAGAATGATAAAATTGATGATTTTTTCATACAATAAATCAATGTTTTAAATATATTATTTATTTTGCTTGACAATGTAGTCACAAATATCACAATGCAGGAAGAAAAAAAAAGTTCAGATTAACGTACTTGAATAGCAATATTGTTATACGGTATTGGTAACTTTTCCGTCCATATGGTAATGGTTTATTGGAAATTCTGGTTTTCAAAATAATTAACAAAATAATATAAAATAATATAAAATAATATAATATAATATTCAAAGTAATTCAAAATAACTTCTTACCACACATTTTTAGTGAAAAGTTCAAAACTTTAGAATAAATGTAACCGAATAAATGGCTTTTATGCCACATTTTTAGTGAAAAGTTCAAAACTTAAGATTAAATGTAACCGAATAAATGGCCTTTATGCCACATTTTTAGTGAAATGTTCAAAACTTAAGAATAAATGTAACCGAATAAAAGGCTTTTATTCCACATTTTTAGAGAAAATTTCAAAACTTAAGAATAAATGTAGCCAAATAAATGCCTTTTATGTCACACTCTAAGGTATCATGATAATATTATAAAATTTTTACACTTTTACTAAATTTTATCTTTAATTATAAAACCATATTTTGTTGTTAATTTTATTGATTTTAATGGCATTCCTTCTTTTTTTTAAAAAAAACGACAATTCTGGTAATAAAAATCAAAATATTTAAACTATCATTTTGTAATTTTTCCTTTTTTAAGATAACGGTTTACCGGAAATTCTGGTTTTCAACATTATGGTTCTTATGATAACACATTTAGTAAAAATAAGAAACTGAAAAGTAAATTTACCGAATAAATGGTTTTTATGCATGCTCTAAGGTATTATGACAAAATTACCAAATTATTACCTAAAAGTATAGTAATAAAACCATATTTCATTGTTAATTTTACCGAAAGTCATGAGTGAAGTGCTTCGATGAAAAATATTGTGCTTTTTGGTGTCAACATAGAGCCGAAAATGAAGTAAATTTTACCGTATTCTGGTAGTTTTTATCATACTTTTTTTCTCGGTATGCCTAAAGATTTCTTAAAAGAACTTTTTTAGATTTTATTTGTAAAATTAAAGATTTTAGTAGAAGAACGTGTTAAGTAACATAATATCGTAAACAATAGCATTGCTGTTAAGTAACATTTTGTCAGTTTTTTAATGCATGTAAACTTTGCAATATTTATAAAACTCTTAAATTCTAATACCTAAACTAGGGTTTCATTTTCGCAATATTTAAAAAATTATATTTCTCTTAAAAAGTGTTTTAAAAATTACTTTTCACAATAATTTTAAAACTATTAAATTCTAACATTTTCTTCCTAACATTTTGATTTTGGCAATATTTTTAAAAACTTTTAAATTATAATATCTTAGAAAGCGTTAATTTCTTCAATATTTTATAAACCATTGAAATTTCATTATTTTTAAAAGTTAATATTTTCAAAATTTTAGGAATTAAATTATTTTTTAATATTATCAGAACTATTCATTTCTAATTACTTTTAGGAATTGTGTTTTACGATATTTTCAAAACCATTAAATTTTAATATTATATTTTTTAAAGTGATAATTATTAATAAGATTAAGAATTGTTTTCAAAATCAATTATAAAATAAACTCACATTTTTTTAAAGTGTGCATTCTTAACCTTAAAATAATAATATTAACCTAAAATATATTTTGATGGATTGTTATATATGCTCTAAAAGTTTTAGAAAAAAATTTTATGGTTGAGGAAAAGAATTTAAATATTCGTATGAAAAACCATTTGAAAGCATTTATATTATTAAGATTTCGCGAATGTTTTTTTAAATTATGTCTAAAACTTTATAAAAGAGACTCTTCTATACTCTTCCGTCATCAATCATCCCTTTCAATCACCATCTATTTTATTTAATAATTTTGAAATCTCTTTTTCCCCTTAAATAAATAGAAATTTCTTTACCATTGCAATATTTCTTTTAATTGACATTTTCAAACTTTGTAATAATAAAATTTATAATTTGTATTTTTTAAAAATAAAAAAAAACGCACTTAATTTTCTAAGAATTATTTGTTTATTATTATTATTTTTAATTTTTCTTGGATTTTTCATTGATTATCTTTTACAAGTCTCAAAATTTCCAAATTTTAGCAAATAGTTTTCCCCCTCTACTTTGATTCAGAATGTTCATTTTAAATCTTCATTTCGATGTTCAATTTTCATTTTCAAGATTATCGCTGTTCTCACAACAAAAGGACTAAAACAAGAAACGAAAAAATGTATGCTTTGATCTTGAAAACGAAAATAGTTTAGACATTTTAAATTTAAACATTTAAAATGGATTAAACATTTTGATATGACTGACTTATGCCTAAATAGTTGGTTTCATAATATCCTTTCTAACTATGGTCTTTATAGCTTTATAATTAATTAAAGGAATTTTAATCTAACTACTTAATAGTAACATATAGAAGTATTTAGACAATCTAATATAAATAACAAAAAACAGTTAAAAATAATTTTAAGATAACTAACAATAGACATTTAAAATGGTTTAGATATTTTAGCGTAAATAACTTTTACCTAAATAGTTATTTATATAAAATTTAAGTAACTTACCAATGCCGAAAAAATTTAGTCCTTTAGACATTTTAATAAAACTAACAATAAACGTCTAAAATTATTTAGATGTTTTAATGCAACTAATAGTAGACATAGGAAATGGTTTAGACATTTTAATGTAATGAAATAAACATTCTTAATTATTATTTTAGAAAATCTGATTTATTATTTTAGAAAATAATTACAGTAACGTATGTAATAAAATAATTATTGAGATTATCGATATCAATCTTTTTGTATTTATCTTAAACGTATTTGAATGTTATACATTTTCAAATTAAATAGGACTTAATTTAAAAAATTCTTTATTTAATTGTTTGTTTTATTTATTTATTAATTGATTTTTTACCCCTTTCTTTAAAGAAATAAAGCTTAGCTTCAATAAACTTTAAAAAATAAAAAATAAATGTAATTTTGGAAAAAGATCAGATAAATGGAATTTTAAATTTAAGTTAAATTGTAAATACAGCTGTAAATACAGCTAATGATGCTTAAATTTTTATTATTTTATTATCGTGTTTTTATACGCGGGGAGATGCTTTACTCGATTTGTAACTTAAGCAAATCTATTTTTATAGTTGTAAATCTCGTCTTATGCGTGGTTGCTCAACCAAAAAAGTAAGGCCTATTCTTTTCCACCAATTGTGTGTTTTCTGGTACTGCATCACAACAAAATAGGATGTCCAATGTTTTATCTCAAGGATATACATATTTAGAGATTTACTATCTTCTCTTTTGCGTTTTATCTATAACAAATGACTTGCAATCACGCTTTAACTAAGGTCTTATTTGTATTTATTATTTTTTTTAAATTTTATTTATTGATGTAATTATTGTATTTAAATAACCGAAGATTTTATGATTAGTTGATATTATCACTACGTTTTATTTATTTATTTTGTAAACAACTACACTGTCAGAAACTTTGTTGTGCTGTAAACTACAATCACAATTTTTCTACGAAACTTGTCAAGACTTAAAAAATAAGGATCAACAATTGCATTGTTAGAAATTTGGTGCACGTTGATCTACAATATCGTGCAACTTAGCAATTTGAATACGCAATTGAGCTTTGTTGAGCTCTAAACTACAATCACAATTTTTCTACGAAACTTGTCAAGACTTAAAAAATTAAGATCAGCAATTGCATTGTTAGAAATTATGTGCACGTTGATCTACAATATCGTGCAACTTTGCAATTTGAATACGCAATTGAGCTTTGTTGTGCTCTAAACTACAATCACAATTTTTCTACGAAACTTGTCAAGACTTAAAAAATTAGGATCAACAATTGCATTGTTAGAAATTTGGTGCACGTTGAACTACAATATCGTGCAACTTTGCAATTTGGTTCAGGTGATTAATCGAATCAGGTTCTCGTGCAAAATGTTTAACTATCTTATTCTTAATAACGTGATTCTATTATTCACCCGAATTGAAACAGTTCATTTTAACAACTTATTAAGGGTGCAAGATATTTGAGCAACATTATTATGGTTTAATAGACAGATATTACGGTTTAACATTATTTTTTTTTCTGAGACTGTACCATATAATTTTTTACAAAGAGTTTTTTTAACTCTGATAGAAACAATAAAAGAAACAATTGTTTCCTCAATTTGGTGAAAATTGCTTACTTAAATTGAAATTATTTAAGTATCCTACCAAAAATTTTTATTCAGGAACTTTTAAAGACATAAAAATTACTCAAATATGGAAATTTTTTAACTCTAAAACTAAGTTAAAAGCATAGACTAGAAAAGCAATAACAATTCTTAAATTTCAAAGATAAAATATTGGAAATAAACTATTGGAATCAGACTATTTTAATAAGACTCTTAAAAATAATTTCGAATAAAAATTTATGGTATTGATTATGTTTATAAAACATTTTTAACGATTAAGACAATTCTAATAAAATCCCTTTTTATCTCATTTAAGTAGTAGAAAAGTAATGGCACATATATATATATATATATATATATATA